>JAPEIP010000011.1:139534267-139550827 GCA_026120095.1 Capsicum chinense
GTGGTATTACTCATGTATTGTTCTATTTTTGTCTTTGATAAGCATTTGTTGGTTTATGCGTGTATTGAGATCATATTAGTGTGTTGTAGTTTTGATTTGCATGCATTAGCCTTTTCAGTTTAGTTTGAGGGTAGTTAGTGGTTAGGGTTATGATTTGGTAGTTTCGAGGTAAATGGGAGTGCTAGTTAAAAAAGGGATATATGTGGCAAAATCTCCTTGAAGTTTTATCTCTTTATGGAGGTTATTTAGGAAGTAATTTTTAAAGCATGTGGGCCCAGTACGTCATCCTTTCGAGCTGTCGAGATTTCTCCCATGCATTGACTTTTTAGGACAAAAGTCCTTTTAGTAGTGGATATTTTAATGATCCTTCTGCTCATTTTTAATATTTCTGCTTATCTTTATCTTTAAGACTTCTCCATAGCTTCCCCGAGTCTATATGACTTTTTAGGACTAACCGTTTGATTTTCTGGAAATTCGTTTCATTTTTAGAATGAATTCTCTATTTAAAAGTCTTTGTTGGTTCCAAATGGAAAATGGAAAAAAACATTAGTAAAATAATCTTTTATGTGAATTCTGACTATGCCAACAACTCCAAAACATCTATTTTAGGCTAGGTAGTTCTTCCGTTTGGATCCCAATGCACCCAATATCTTTATGACCTATTGATTGAAAAGTTGAAAATTTTGAAATATGGGTGTGGGACCATTATTTCTTTAAAATGACCTCGGATTGCAAATCTAACTTTTCCAACATATTCAAAATGTCAAATTTAGTGGGGTTACATTGTTCATTTGCAAAAATCAAATACTGAATGAATCCTGGGGCACCGTTGAAAAATTTGATATTTTTCCAAAATTTTTGATATCTTGTGCTTTGTGATCGCACAAAGGGGACCATGATTCAACAATGGCGATCGCGATGAGCCCTATGGCGATAGCCCTTGTGTCTTAGGAGCCCCTTGATGGCAATCTAGTCCTCTCCTTTCCTGGGTGTCTATAAATAGACCCTAATGTCGTGAATTTAGGTATCTTCTCTTTACCCTTGAGTGATAAATACACAAAATGGGTATGATAACTCAAAATTTATTATTGTGGGTGACTTGGGAGCTTGCTCGACATATTTTATCATGATTATCATTCGAATTAAAGTAAGATTTCATCAATTCCTTAGAGAATTTCTTGGTTCATGACCAAAAACCCCAATATAACTTAGGACTTAGTTTTAGTCCAAAATTAATTTTGTATTCATCCAATTCTTGGGTGTTATGATTCCTTGTTCATGTATGAACGTTGTTGACCTCGAAAATATGATTTTCATAAATGGGACCCACTTGAGATTTTTGGTTTCATTTTTGGACTAGGAGTACAATAGTGCAATATGAGTATTATTAGACTAGTATTGATGAATAAATTACTATTTTGATAACGTGAAGCAATTTTGGGCATTGTGAAGTGAAGATGAACGTGTGTCATATGATGTAAGGTTTTGAGGTTGGGCTTTGGGATAGGCTTCTATCTACTCTTATCCGTAGATGATGTGTGATATATATTCCATGTGAATAGGAACATTAAGTTGTATTATGGATAGGACAACCTAGTATTGATTAATAAAGTTTATGGATTAGATGTTGGTTTTGACCCATAGGTTTAAATGCTTAGTACCTTTTTGAATCCTATGGCCTCCTACCTTGATTGAACTAATTCATAGATTAGATATGATATAATGTCATGTTTGGGATGTGGATTTAAGCATTGGAAACATGATTATTAAATTTAATCTTATTGGGCTAGTGTAGTAATCTAGGAACCGTAGTTTGGGTAGAGTTGACTTAAATGCCCTTGTTTCTAGAAGAAATTGTTATCATAGGATTCATTATGGCTTCCTTAATATCTAGAAATTGAACTAGATACCTTAGCCTAGTTTTGGGCGTATATTGCCTAAGTGTTAAAATTGTTGATTAGAAGTGGGATCAGAAGGCCTTAGGCCGAGACTTATGTTAGGCTTTGTGGACTTTTTTACGTATGTTAGGAATAATTGAGACAAGTAAACCTTAGTGTACGGTTACTTTGTGGTTGAGAATAGTGATCGTATTTTCCCTTGATAATAATAACTAATGACTTATGGTCATGATATTCCTTATAGAAATGATATTGGGCCATTGAAGATGTGATTCCTCTTAGATACTATATTGAGTCATTTGAAATGTCATTTCCTTTTAGATATGATATTGACCATAAGTGATGTTATAGCCTCTTAGATGTGATATTGGACCTTTAGAGATGCTATTTCTCTTAGAAATGATATTTGACCTATAGAGATGATATTCTTCATTTTCATGATAGATGACCTATAGATATGAGGTGCCTCATAGATGTGATACGCCTCTTAGTTATGAGGTATGCTCATTGATGTGTTATGTCTCCTAGAAGTGGTATTCCTTTTATATATGAGATGATTATGGATATGCTTCATAGCTCATAGTGATTTTATGCCTCATAAATATGCCATGGACTATAGTTATGAGATGATTTATATATTTATGATTATTGATATTAGATCTGGATATGTATATAGGCCTAATGCCGTGATTATAATATTATGATTTTTTTGAACACTTTATTGGGACAATGGTTGTGTTTTGATATTGGTTGGATATCCGGGAAGTAACTACCCTTATAAATGATACAGTTGTAGTTTGTGAATGTATAAATATTTATATACACATCTATCATATATGGGATAGAGAAAGATGTAGTATGTTGTTTATGATTCCAATGTTGAATACTAGTGATGCATAGATTCAATATGTTCATAATTGTTGCACCAATGATTTATATGATTACAATTATATTATAATCTTATAAGTGTTGTCATTAACTATTGGCTAAATCACACCATCTACCCTTAATGGATTTCTTCACAATAATAACTACCTAACTTAATGAATAATTTACATGAATGATAAAGGTTAATAATGATGATTTAAAGATTTGACCAAGATATATTTTGGTCTATGATTTGACACTACTGTTCATTCTGGTCAGGAGATATTCTAACCCGTTCTACACGTTTACAAAGATTTAGTCCTGAAGTTCACTTCGGCAACCAACTTATAGATTTAAACTCTTTTATCCATGACTTGAGTCCATTCACTTATTAATGATGTGATATTAATGATGATCTATGAACTATGATAATATACTCTACCTTTCTTATCTTCTCATGATCATTTACTTTAGCCCTTTTGGAGCTTGTCATTTACTTTACCCCTTGTTGGGATTGCACTTTACTTTCTCCCTCATAGGGCTTACTCTTTATTGTTGAAATTTATTAATATTATGATTATATGAAAAGTCCCTGAAAGGTAGAGGGATATTATGATTATATGATGATGCCTAAAATAGTCGGAGGATATTATGTTAATATGATAATACCTGATAAGGTTGGAGAATATTATGATGATATGGTGATACCCAACAAGGTCGTATGATATTAAGATGATCGTCAAGGATGAAGTATGATTATATTGATTGTGTACGTTGCATTCATTCTTGCATGCACATCGCCTATCACCAGTATGCACCTATGTCTATCAGCTCGTATAGGATATTTAGATAGATATAGTTGATGAATATACCTTGTGTTGTTATATCCTGATTGAAACTTTCGAGATTGGGGTAGTGGGGGTATGCATATTCTCGGTTAGGTATTTGGTTGTCTATAAAATCTGGTTACTCACATTATTAATGATATTGTTATTATCATTGTTATATCATGCTTATGAGAGATTGTTCATAGCTTCGGTATTGAGATCGAGGTGTGTTCTAGCCTATTCTATCTTGCAATTTCATTTTTATGCATGATTATTTCATAATGAGATATATAGATTAGAACCCTTGAGCTTGTTAGTACTAGATCCTTACAAGATTACATTGAGGACATAAAATGAAGAAATGACGATCTAGGTTGTGCTCTGTGTTGACCTTATATCTATATATATGTATATCTAGCCAAAAGCAGTCATGGTGTTACCATGTATCCCTTTCTTCATTTTTTTAGATTTTATTTTCTCTTTTGGCCTTGTTTATTTCTATATATCCTCTATTCTTTATTCTTATATTGGCCAGGGATATACGATATAGTGTTGAGATTTCAAATTATGGCTAGAATAGGGTAGTTCATTATTGATATTTTCTTAGCCTTAATATGTTAAGTCTCTCAAACATTAATAGTATATAATATCCTTATCATCCCATTGTATTTGTTTTATGGTTACTAGAGTCTTGGGTGTAGTTTTCTATGCATTTTATATGTTTTGTATACTTGTTTTATCTTTGGAGCTCAGTTGGCAATTTCCTACTGAGTACCTTTCGTTTGACACTCATACCACATTTTTGTAGCCTACAAATCATAGTATGAGTTATCACCATTGATTTGTACATTGTGTAGAGCACCCATGGTTTGGATACTTAGAGTGAGCTCCTGACGTTTAGGATATTACTTATCTCCTTCTTATGTACTAGATTTTTCTTCATGTTGTATTTGAGATAAGTTGTAATAGTGGAATTCCCTTTGTATTTCTTAATTTGTACTCATGTATTATTAGCATATCTTGCACTGATACCACCATATTTTGGGATTATATTATGTAATTGTTTCTTTATTTCATCAGTTTTGCAATTCTTTTCTTTATATGTTTGGTAGTTCACTACTAATTGTTCAGTACTATGGTTGTGTCTTCCCTACTGGTGAGTTATAGTATGTTCCATCATGTCCTAAGAAACTAGGTCATGAAACTTCTTTCAACTCCCATAAGGATTCAAGAAAACACATCGTCATTCTTATACTTCACTATGTCAACGGAGGTTGTTTCTTTACCTTTTAGCCAATCCTATTGATGAATGTATCTATCATAGTCACTATATTTATATCACCAATAGTTATACCTAGCTCTTACTTTAACCTATAAATCTCAATCTCTATCACTATCATTCCAACAACAAACTTTGCCCTCACGATCCTTTTCCTTCCAACCACGATTCCCATTTTGCATTGATAGGTTGGTTATGAACCCCTAATTTGGTTTGACTAAAAGCAAATTTATTCATTTATCGCTTCCATATAATCATTATCATACAACTTAATTCCCTTACAAACAACAACATTGACCCCTTTTAATGTTGAACCCATTACATGTTTTACGAAGAGGTCCATTTATGTCATCACATTAGGCATAATCCCATATTTTCCCACATACTTTCTTCTTTGTTATTGTCTCACAAATAATGTGAAAGGATACCCCATTTACACCTTGTTATCACTTGTGTGCTACAATTTTATTTTGTCACCAAATCTAATAACATAGAAGCAATACCATAAATTAGTTTATTTATGGATCCTCCAACTGTATTATCTACTACAGTGTTGTTTTATTGCTATAATGATCTATAGAATATTTAGAGAATAATCTTATACAGAACCTCATGGTTTTGTCATTACAACAACTTCTTATTTGTAGTGATCTTCTAGGTCATTTCATTATTTTATGAATATTTCCTGCATTATGAGTTTTCCTATAGTGGCTATGGGTGATTTGTGACTTGTTAGAGCTGTTGGTTCTGCTATTGGGTATGTTATTTTCATTTTAGGACTATTTCATTATTTTAGAGATTTTATTTTTAAGGAATTTCTCTTGGACAAAATATCCTAGTAGCTGATCTTGGATGAGAATACCAACAATGCCATCAGCCCTAAAACATCGATTTTAGGCTAAAGGGACCCTTTTTTCAATTTCTGAGGTCTTCAAACTCATTTTTGGCTATTAGACAGATTGTATAAAAAATGGAACTGTAGGTGTGTGTCCCACATATAGTCATAATAATCTCAAATGAAAGTTTTAAAGGTTCCATTGAATCTAGAGTGTCAAATTCGGTATGTAGCATAGTTTGTTTGCGTACATGGGGGACCATTTCAGACTTAGCAAAATTTGGTGCCTTTTATCTAGTTTGACCAATTTAGCAGTCAAGGAGCTTCTTAAGCGACAAGCTCTGTAGCATCCATGAGCTGCTTTAGAGGCAAGGTGACCACTTTATTGATACATATGTCCCATTCCCAGCCGCTTTATCAAACTGGTGTTACTTAAGATGTAGTCAATTAAGAGGAAAAGTAGACATTATAGTGACACCTTTGGAATGATAAATTTCCTTTCTTCATCCAATTTCACATCATTTTCTCCTTCATTCCTACTGATCATATGTGGATTTATACACGTAAGTGTTGTTATCCAGCCTAAATAGCTTGTTTTTGAGGAATTCTTTTGCGCATACTGAATTAATCATTGTATATTATAAAATCTAAGTGTAAAGTAATGTTTGGATAATTTTATTGTTTGTTCAAATAAAAATTTGATGCAAAACATTAAAGTAGAATTCAAATGAGAAAATTATTACGCTTAGCATGAGCTATGTCTTATTCTAGGTGTTATTGCTCGATTCTTTAATGTTGTGAGCTCTAATTTGTGTGTTTGTATGATATAGGAAGCTTGGTGGGAGAACTAAAATGATACTTTTATGTTATATAATCTATTTTTAAGTGGAAACACAACCACAAATCAAGGATCAAAAGAGCAAACGCATGGAGTATTCAACGACAAAATCAAGATATTGTGAACTTAGGGATTTGTCACACTGCCTAAGTAGGGATATAAGGGCATGAAACATACTTGGATTCATTTGTAATGGAAAATTCTTATATCTCAGCATGTTAAGGCCATGCCATGGTGCTTAGATAGCGCAATATTTGTGTGGTATGCTGCTATGTCAAAATTGAAAGCTTTTGTCCAACTATAGATATGACACTTCAATTGTTTTGTATTCACCATTGATGACTTGTGTGTTTTAACATACGCTGGATAAGACTTCGTCTAGGGTTTATACTCTTTTATTTTAGTTTATTCAAGGAATATTACATGGATTATACTCTTATGATTCTCATTACGTCCATGAGTGGTGAAACACCATTTTCCAAGTTTAAGGCTGAGAATATGACTGCTTATTCTATGTAATTAAGTTGGTTATAGTTTTTATCATTGTTGGTTGTTCATGTATCCTTGTTTTTTCTATCATATGGATTCATGACCCTTATAATATATGCTAAATTATATCGTGAGCCTAGAAGAAGGAACTATTGGATATAACATGTGATATGTGAGATGAGATCATACTCTTTCCATTGATTGAAGTTAGGATTTGCCCTTCTGATAGTAATATAACTAATTCACCTTATTTTGTTTAATACCATAAATAAATTTAAATGATTTTAGATTAGAACATACATCCCTACTCAACGATGTAGTTACGAGCATAAGTTAGATTACTGATTTGAGGGTTGAATGTTCGTAATAATATAATAAACCCCATAAACCAATAACCAAGATAATTAGTTGAACCAATGAAGTTTCAAAGCATAGCAGTTGAAGGAAGGAAATTCTAATTGATGGCTACATAATTGGACTAGATATGGTGATTTAGTTTCCTTAATGAAAGAAAACTGGGAAGATAATTTGCAGTACCAAAAAGTCAAGGATATCACAAGAGAAGGTAGATGGGATGACCAATTAGTTAATATTTTCACACTAAAAATGGCTGAGTATATTCTTACTAAAGATCAACCACCTACAGGAGAAGGTAAGGATATCCCAATGTGGACAATGGATCCAAAGGGAGATTTCACAGTTAAAAGTGCTTGACAGTATACCAGAAACAAGGGATATATAAGCAATATTTATAAGTTTATTTGGGTTAAGGGGTTGCCTTTCAAAATATGTTTCTTTATATGGAGGTTATGGAAAAGAAAAATACCAGTTGTTTACAATACAAGAAGATGGGGGATGCAGGTACCTTCTAAATACTGGTGTTGTGAAGAACCTTCAGTGAGACACTTGCACGAGTTTTCAGAAGGTCACCCTATGCTAAAAGGACTTGGTCCTACTTTTTTTCTTTTGTAGGTATATCTATTCAAGATTTGACTCTAAAGGTACTATCTTAAAATAGTGGGAGGTTGAGGTGAAGGTGATAGAACAATCTTATTATCAAGCTCTTCCTAGCATCATTTTATGGGAAATATGAAGAAGAAGAAATATAAATAAGCATGAGAACAAGAACACTACAGGTTTGAGAATCATTCACAATATACCAAGAAACCTAAGGCTTCTATTGATGGTTAGACAACCTAGAAGAGTCTTCTCTATGTAATGTCTTCAAATTGTTCAATAGTTAGCTAAGGCTAAAAACAAGATCATAATGACAAAAGTTCTGTGGAAGATGCCAGAAGAAGGTTGGGTAAACATAATATTGCTGGGGCAGTCAAAAGAGATGAGGGTGGCAGTACATATATATTTTGCCTAAGAGATGGGAATGGTGATGTGTTATATGCCAATGCAGAACCTCAGCAATATACTAATAGTATGCAGGCAGAATCAAATGTTATTTTACATGCAGCTAAGCATTGTAAACATACACAATTTAATAAGATAATCATTCAGATGGATTCTCTAGTTATACAGAAGGTATTAATAGGAAAGTGGAAGTGTCCATAGAGTACTACAAACATATTTAAGGAGCTAGAGCAATCTTTGCAACATGAGCAAGTCATATATCAGCACATTTATAGGGAAGGAAATTAGTTTGCTGATTATCTTTCTAATTTATCAATAGATTTAGGAGAAATCATAATCACCAGTTTTCAACAACTTCACAAGAAAGGAAAATCTATTCTTAATAATGATAAATAGAAGTGCACCTATTTAAGGATCACTCCTCTAAAGGGATAAAGGGCATCGGGGAATTTAGGCTAGGTAGAGCACATGTTGAACAATTCAACAAGTCATCGGAGGATTTAGAGGGAGATGTCAGAATCATAAACCTAATTATAAATCAGAACATTCATTCTTTGAGATCAAGGCTTCCCTTATAATCAGAGTGTCTAGATCTAAGAAGAACAAGAAGAAAGTGTAAAGGCAAGCAGCGAAAAATGCTTCAAACGAACAACAAAGCTAGGAGATGAGCCATACCTGGAAGTAACAACTTAATATTGTTGAATAGATCCATTAGAGATGATAAAATTGTTGTTTCAAGTCTCATACACTGGAGGAAGCAGACATAAAAGAAGTAGCATCAATTTCCTAGTTTTACTAAGCTGAGACATCCAAATAAGAGAGGAATTACTTACTAGCAGAAGGTGAATCTAAAGGAGAAGAGTCATCAAGAAGCTCCAGAGTAACAATTGAACCAGATTCAAAAAAAGAGAGTAAAATGGTAAAAGGCGTCGTGAATGATTTAGGGATTAGGAAAGTTATCTATTTTAGGGAATTCACTGATAATATGTTGTCAATATTGGATCTAGGTTGGGCTGGGTCAGATAAATTGGACTACAATGTTTAATTGTATAAGGGGTTGGTCCATTATTGTGATTTAATTATTAATAAAATACCTAATTAAAAAAAAAGAAATTCCAAAACTTAGTATGATTTTTCGTATTGCCTTAGCCCAAGGTTTTCCCTATCATTTTCAAAGAACCTTTACATTATCGTATTGTTAAGTTTACTTTTAGTTGTTTACTCTTAAATAGTCATGGTTACTTTTAGTAGTTGGTTAATCATAATAGTATAACTTTAATTTGATAGTCTTCTAACACAAGTCCCTATCGGATCGACACTTGTATTTTATTAAGGATACTATATTACTTGGGTAAAACACATACACTTGCGCCTGTGCTGGATGCAACAAGTTATGAAATACATGATCTTAGCTTTTGAATTAGTAGACAAAGGTTTAAAAAATCTAGTAACATGGCAAGATACAAGGATTTCGTTCAGCCATATCCAGATCCCAAAAAATGCTTACACTAATTGAGGACAGGTACAATCTTTTTCTAACAAATCCAATATATTCCAATAGAAGAAAAGATCATCCTATATATATGGTTGATGATCCACCATCCCATAGTACTGTTCATCAAATGGGAATCTCACTTATGACTAATTCTACCTCTGCCATCCATAAACCCGCTATGGGAGGTAGGTTTGAGTTGAAATAGGACATGGTGTAGTTTTTGCACAGCAACGGGCAGTTTATTGACTTGTCCTAAGAGGATCCACAAGTTTACTTTTAGAATTATTTTTGAGATTAAGAACACGTTTATACCCACTGGGTATCCACTGATTATGTGAGGCTGAAACTCTTCCCCTTTGCACTTTTGGGGGAAGCAAAAAAGTGGTTTGGTACTAAGTTGGCATGGTCTATCACTACATATGATGACTTAGCTTAAAAATTCCTCATCATTTTCTTTCTATCTAGCAAGAATGCAAAAATGTACCATGAGATATTTAGCTTTAAGTAGAAGCCGGATGAAAACTATATCATTCCTTAGAGAGGTTCAAATCTCTTCTCTGAGACATTCCATATTATTCGCAATTGAATGAGGTATTAGCTCACACCTTTTTAGAAGCTCTTGACCATAATACAGAAATATTACTAGATATAACTGCAAGTGGCCAGTCATTAGAGTTAACATACGAGGAGTTTTATACCTTGTTGAACCATATTTAATAAGGGAATCCATCAAAGATTGTAGTGAAAAAGTCTACAGGTGTACTTGAAATTGGTAGTCTCATATCCTTAGTTGCCCAATAGTCTACCTTTTAGAATCAGATGATGATATAATTTACTAGATCTGGTGTGAATTTATCTTCAGCTCAAGTGAATGCAATAGAGTAGACACCGTCTTGTTAAGACATTTGTGCGAATAGTGGACACTCTGTAGACTTATCAAATCTAGAGTCTGTCAATTTTTTAGGCAATACATAAAATTCAAATTATGGTAACACCTACAATCAAAAGTTGTAGTGTCAGCCAAATTATGCACGGGAAAGTAATCAGAATATGAAATTCCAGTAGTAGCACAACATACATGCTAGTATCATTAAGGAAACTTTGAAGAAGATCTTGGCAAATAAAAAAGAAATGGTTGCTGAGATAAAAAAAAACAGCAAGTGGCTCCAAAGAATTTATAGACTCAGTTAGGGCAACTTGCTTAGGAACAGAACATTAGGACCCAAGGTGGATTGCAAAGTGATGTAGATCACCTAAATCAGGTTTTGTCAATCACCTTGAGTTGTTGTAAAGAGCTAATTGATTAGCCTTCAAAGAAAGATCAAGATCTACAGATAGATTTAGTTCACCACTAGGTTTAAATTAATGATGTTCATAATTTAAGGGAGTTTGAGTACGCAAAATCAAAAGTTACAAAGCAAGTACATGGAATAACACCACCATCATTCTGTCAAAGGCTTAAAAATATCGAGGACGATGCTTGTTTTAAGAAGTTCTTTGATAATTTGAAAGAACTTCACATTAATCATCCACTTTTAGATGTTTTCCAAGGAATTCCTAAGTACAAAAGGTACTTGAAGGATGTGGTGACTAAAAATACCAAGTTGTTGGACATTGAGATCATGGCACTTACTGAGGAGAGCTATTCAATTACGATGCAGAACATACCAAAGAAATTGTATGACCTAGGGAGTTTTACCATCCCTATACAAATTTGTGATATTTATGTGGCCCATGCTCTATGTAATTTAGAGAAAAATATAAACTTGATTCCCCTATTAGTAATATATACTTTGGAATTTGGTGAGCGGCGACCATGCTTTGTGGTGCTATAGATGGATGACCAAACTTAATTCCAGTCCAAATGGATTATTAGATACGTCCCCACAATGGTCTGTAAGATCATTATCGCTACCAACTTTATCATTCTTGATTATGATGTAGATGAAAGAGTGTCGATTATTTTTTAATGTCCTTTCTTAGCAATAGGTGGAACACTAATAGATGTGAGAGTGATCACTCTCAAAATAAGAATTGATGATAAAAAGGTGTAGTTAAAGGTCTATAAACCACTTAATCCACCTTCCCACTACAAAGACTCGCTAATGATTATGATAATGGAAGTAGATGATTGAGGGGTGTTCGAGTTCAAACCACCAACGACCTATTTGAGTTATTTAATTGAGATGTCCAAGACCCCATATAAACTTGATGTTATGATTAGTAAAGAGCCCAAAAAATCTATTATTAAGAAAGATGCATACCTTGAGAGTCTACACTCAAGAGGTCAAAAATAAGTGAGAATATAGACTCTAAGTAAGAGGAAAAGAATGCAGAAAATTGGTTGATGTAATGATATGGGTCGTTTTGAGATACAAAATCAAGCGCTGCTTGAGAGACAACACAAGTTAACATAGGTATTTGATTTTTGTATGTTTAGATTTTACTTCATGTAGTTTTTATTTTTTGAGTCAAAGATTGATGGAAAGTTTGAGAATCGGAGAGTTGAACTACGGAGCATGCAAAGACTGGGTATGGGGGGCACCCAATCTTATTGATTTGTAAATATCTTGGTAACTAGGCCTAAAGGCCTTGGGGAATATTGCTATCTCTGTTTTTAATTTTGATTTAAGGGCAAAGTATGTTCTTAAGTATGGCATGGGAAAATTCCCGTGGTGTTAGGTGAAGCAATGCTTTAGGATTCTCATTCTTAGATTATTTCCAGTTTTATATAAATTTGAAAAAATTATAAAAAGGCTTTTACTTTTTAGTTTTACGTTTGGTAGTGGTTAGTGGCATTCGAGAAGGTATAAATGTCATCCACCATATGGTTGTTCTTTTTGGTTCTTTTCTATGGATCACCCTTTGAACCCAATATCCCTATTTTTTATTTTAGCAGTAAATTTAGGAGTAAATTTTAAATTTTTTATGGTAGGTAAGTGAGATGTTCTTGTTAGTGCTATTTTTGATTTCATGATGCAAGTTGTTTTTGTTGTAAAATTATGTGATTGTGTGTAATGACTACTTTTTGAGAAAGTTAGGCCCATGGATATGACTTTTAAATTTTGTTTGCTTAATTTTGAAATCATGTTATTGCTTTGTTAGTAGTCTTTAATGATCCTGCTTGATTTTAGCATATCCCATGTGTGAGTGAGGAATTGGTTGTTGATTTCTTATTGCATAGTGATGTATAGAACTTTCCTGGTGTGTGTGCAAAGAAAAATAAAGAATGCGGGTTCAGGAGATGATATAAGTATTTATTGTAGAACAATGCTTCATAACTTTTTTTATCTACCCTTGTGCATTTTCTTAGTTAGCCCGTTGAGCCTTTAGACTATATTTTTGTTGGCTTCATGCGTAGCCTAATTCCTTCTTTGATTTGCCACAGTTTGAACCAAAGATCGTAAGTGCTTTAACTAAAAAATATTTAAGGTAAAGAGTAAGAGAAATAAGAAGGAAATAGGTAAAAGTTATGCCCCTAAGTAGTAGCTATTGGTGTTGAAAAAGTTTAGTTTTTATGTGTGGGAGTAATGTAATGAAAACTTGAGTAATTGATCATTATTGAATCATGTATTGATATAATATATTTGCTCCTTAAAATATGGTATCCAGCATAATGAGACAGGGAAAAACTAAAGAGATGTGTGAAGGTAAAAGTTGTAAGATCTTAGTTGTTTAGAGAAGATTTAATGTATAATATGATGTATTAAATCACTTAGAGAAGATAGTCACTATTAAAGAACAGAGTAGTTCCTACCCATCCCTTATCCTATATTACAATCCGTAAAGTCATATTTTATTTTAAGCCCTAACATTCTAGTATTAGTGTAGTACTACATTAATGGTAAGCCTATGGTTCATCATATGTAACATGAAAATTCCTTGTGCGATTGAGCGTGATTTCATTCATATAACCATTCTTGTGATAATTTGCACCTTTGTGAGTGAATATTGTCACTCTCTTATGGCAAGGGCACATATTTGATGATAGTTAGGTGACATATGTTATATCTGTGACTAAGTACAAATCAATGAAGCAGCATAAAGAAATGAGTATGTTCTCAATTGTTGATGTATATTATGAGGATGAGCAGGATGTGTCAATAAGGGAGAAACTTGTTGTCGAGCCTTTAGTCGCAATTCTGATGAATTTTAATCATGAAGGTATTAAGGAGTATGAAAAGACTGTTTGTACTTTGTCAGGAATGGGTTCATACTCTTAAGCTCCTAAGAATATAGATATTGATCTTGCTAACCGACCAACACCACCGGCTAACCCATCCCTTGAAGAGACACCGATGTTGGAATTGATGAAACTACCAGGGCATTTAAGGTACATGTTTTCGGGAAACAGAAACATGCTACCCGGTATTATTGCAGCTGATTTGGGCGAGCAGTAGGTAAAAGCACTTATTTCAGTACTTCAGAGGTACAAAAGAGCAATAGGATGGACTATCGCAGATATTATTGGCATTCCCCCTGGCATCTGCTCGTATAAACTACATCTTGAGGAAGATTGTACTCTAAACATTGAGCACCAGTGTCTTCTTAACCCACCAATCCAAGAGGTGGTTAAGAAGGAAATTATTCAGTAGTTGGATGCAGGAGAGCTTTACCTAATTTCTGAAAGTAAATGGGTGAGCCCAGTTTAATGCGTGCCCAAAAAAGGGGGCAAAACTGTTGTTGCAAATGAAACGAATGAGTTGATTCCACTCGGGCCTGTAACTGGGTGGAGAGTTTGCATGGACTAACGTAAACTAAACTCATGGACTTTGAAAGACCAATTCCCGATGCCCTTTATGGACCAAATGCTTGATCGATTGGCCAGAAGGGTGTGATATTACTTCTTGGATGGTTATTTTGGATATAACCAGATCCGTATTGCTTATGAAGATCAAAAGAAGATGACATTCACATGCCCATATGACACCTTTGCATTTAAGAGGATGTCATTTGGGATATGCAATGCACCTGCTACTTTTCAATGGTGCATGATGTTTATTTTCTAAGATATGGTGGAGGACACCTTAGAGGTGTTCATGGATAATTTCTCTATAGTGGGAGATTCGTTTGAGCTTTGTTTGGCAAACTTTAGTATATCCTTGAAATGATGTATTGAATTTAATTTGGTACTTAATTGGGAGAAATGCCACTTTATGGCAAAGAAGGGCATCATTCTTGAGCACAAATTTCAGCAAAAGGGATAGAGGTTGATTGATCCAAGGTTGAAGTTATCGAGAAACTACCACCTCCTATTTTAGTGAAGGGAGTGGATAGTTTTTTTGGACTTTTTGGCTTTTACCGGAGGTTTATAAGAGACTTCTCAAAGGTTGCAAATCGACTTTGCAAAGTTTTAGAGAAAACATTCCTCATTGATCTAATTCTTGAGAAACGATATTTTCAAAAAGGTGACTTGGTGCTTTTGTTCAATTCAAGACTCATACTTCGAGCCATGTACCAATCTCATGCATAGTACATCATTGTTCTTTTATAGTGTTATGAGTAGGTTAGATGTATATTAAGGCTTCAAATAACTCCCAGCTATCAGACGAATCAAAACATTCCTCATTGATCTAATTCTTGAGAAAGATATTTCCATAGTCAGATTCAAACGAGAATATCTATCATTATACATGGAATTTTTGAGATCATGACCTATCAATAGATAGATAATTGAATTAACTTTCCAATGATACCAATTTAATCCAAATCAAATATCGGAGCAAAGAGTTATTCTTATTTTTCTCCAGCTTATCAGGCTGGAAACTGTATGATGACATTCATGGTAGCTTACCACATTTATGATGCCCTACCACGAAGGTCGTCAGCACTAGGCAGAAACCAGCTCCTAAGTGATGATATTCATGGTAGTTTACCATATTTGTGATGCCCTAGCACGAAGATCATCAGTTTTAGGCAGAAACTAGGTCCTAAGTGATGACATTCGTGGTAGCTTACCACATTTGTGATGCCCTATCATAAAGGTCACCAACCATAGGCAGAAATCAGCTCCTAAGTGATGACATTCATGGTAGCTTAACATATTTGTGAAGCCCTACCATAAAGGTCGTCAGCCTTAGGGAGAAACCAGCTCCTAAGTGACGACATTCGTGGTAGCTTACCACATTTGTGATGCCCTACCACGAAGGTCGTCAGACTTAGGCAGAAACCATCAGTTCTAGCTCCTGTGTGATGACATTTCTGATGGCTTACCATACTTTTGATGCCTTGTCACAAATGTCATCACGTATGATTTTCAGCAACTTGGAATTTATTTTATAAGGGTATTTTGGTCTTTTCCCTTCACTTCCCATGACTTATAACTCTCAAGGAACGTATTATCTTCCATTCTTTTTTTTTCAAACATCTTTAAAAACCCTCTCTTACACTTTTAAACACAAGATTAGGGTTTCTCTCAAGATCATATCCTCAGGAATAAGAGCATTCTTTCCCAAAGGTGTTAAACCATAGTCAAGAAAAATCAAGAGCAAGCCTAAGGATTTCTTCAAGAACCTTGAGAAACATTAGATCTCTTTCAAGATCAAGCTTTAAGGTATGCATAGTGTTCATCTATGGATTCAATTCGTTCATAGAGTTCAAGAACCATGCTTTTAAATGTTATTTTGTAAACTTTTGTGGTGATATAAGCATGTACACGTTGATGATTGTT
>JAPEIP010000011.1:139583482-139596642 GCA_026120095.1 Capsicum chinense
AGGGTAATTAAGTCTTTTAACACTCCTTACACGTCCCTAAACTTAACCCTACGAAATATATAGCTCCTAATTACATTACAACCCTACTAACATCTTAAGTTCATCATCCAAGAGCACTAAAAGAGAAAAACAACTAGGGTTGCATTATTAAGCTTGAAGATACAATTTCAAGGAAATTCCTCCATCAATCATCAAAAATCTTCCTTCTAAGGTATGCATGAGTTGATTCATGGACTCCTTTCATCCATGAAACTCAAGAACTATCTTCTTAATTATGTATTATGATGTTTATATTGGTGGTGGTTGATGTTCATGTGGTTGGAGTTTGATGATGCCTAAGATGGGATCTTTGTATGTTTTGTGTAAAGATATGGTGGTATTTAATGTATAAATATGTGAAATTGGTGGTTGAATATTTGTAATCTTTATTAATCCACCTATGCCTAAGATGTGCATGTAAGGTGTTTGTGAAAATACCTAAGGGAATAGAAATCATGCTTTTATGACATAATAAGTCCTAAATGACTATTCCATATTCTAAGTCTATGTTGAACGTGATCCCCATGCTATTGTCTTGAATTGAAGATGTTGTATGAGATGCTCATGATATTGTTGTGTTATGGAATAATCATGTTATTGAAGCCATGCAAGTATATACATGTTGTGTGCATTCCCAATCATGTGATAGTTTGTTGAAAACCATCTTTATTATGAAATCCTTACTTATGATATTGTGAATTATGGACTCTACTCTTATGATTAAGTCAGTCATGTGTGTCAGTTTCCTTCCATCGAGTCCTGGGGGTACTTGTACGCAAAAACTATAGTTGTGTGCCTAGAGCTAGTATCATTTTTCAAGACATCCTCAGTAAAGCTATGCTCCATAGATTTTAGTTAGTCACGTGACTCAGAAAAACTCAAAAATCTCAGTAGTTCAGTAGTCCTAGTAGTTTCAGTACTCTCAGTCAGACCTCAGATCTCCAGTAGCTTTTTCGTCAGTCAACAGAACTTAGTGAATTTAGCTTAGTTCAACTAAGAAAATATTATCAGCTCAGTTAATTAGTTTATAAATCAGTTCAGTTCAATTAGTCAGTTCAGCAAAGTTAATCTTTTTTAGAGTCTTTCAATTGGGAGTAGGGACTAGCACCGAGCTAGTGCAGGGATGGCGGTTTTTCCCGTTATAAAGGCAGAGCCATTAGCAACAATCCTTGTACTCCAGAACTTCGTATCCAACAGAGGATAGGAGTCACCCATCAGATTAAGGCTATACTTGACTATTATATTACCTTAGGCTAGATTTTCTGTTCAGGGTCACCCATCAGAAAGGCTTGAACATAGTAGAGATCTCTACCCGTGGTACGGTATTGACACCCTTTTAATCAGGGAAAAGAATGGACCCCACCAGTACAGTATCGGGGAATTTTAGTTAGGTTACTACCTCCCACAGTCACAATTACAATTACAGTTTTAGTATCAATCTTCAGAGTAGATATTAGGAATCAGGACTATCAGATACAGTCATTGATCTAAGTAAGGAACTCAAATAGTTCCATTGATTCCTGGACCATCCCATTAGATAGGCTTGGTCCCATATTCAGATGCTTATTATTAGATATATAGGTCACCAGGCAGACAGGCTTGATCTCAATCTCAAATTCAGTCGAGTATTCTTATTATCAATTTTAGAGATCACTCGTTAGCTCGGACTGATCTCAAACTTTGATGTTCAGATACAGTTTGGAACTCAGATAGTTTTCCCTAGAATTAGGACTGTTAGATACAGTCATCCATGTTATCTGTCATTCAATATCTCAGTATCACGAAACTCATTTTGTCAAAGTTCAAACTTAAGTAGTCAGTATCTCCATGAGTTCAGTAGCAGTTACGTATGTATATATGTATGTATGTATTCTCACATTCATAGAAGTTAGCATATTCATGCATATAAACCATATGCATTTAGCCTACCCCCACATATACTCAGTACTTTAGTTGTACTAACCCATTTACGCAATGGTGCTTTCTTTTTAGGTTACACCATAGGTTCTGAGGTGCAGATTCCAGATCAGCAATAGCAGTTCAGTAAGCAGTGAGTCCTCATCTTTCGAGGACATGATCATTACATTTATTATTCTAGTATTTCTTTTTATTTTTAGTTTAGGGAGTTGGTTGAAGACATGTTCCTTCAACTCCTTATTCAGACAGTTTAGAGGCTTTGAGACGATTATAGTGTTTTTAGATTTAGACTTTAGTATTTTCAGTTTAGTTTTGGTACTGTGATACCACCGTATTTCAGATATTTTATTATTCAAGATTAAACCTTACGCCTTTTTTGTTCATGTTTCCGCATTTTATATGTATATTATGTAGTTATAGGTAAATATATCAGTCATGGGTTAGCTTGTGGTCCTTTGGGGTTATGAGCACTATGTAGCATTCCAATTTAGAAAATTGGGGCGTTACAACTAGTTGGCTCCTTATCATGCTGTCTTAAATTATTTTTCTAAGATTATGATTGTAGCTTCATCGGGTGTGCCAAGGATAGCTTTGAAAAATTCTCTTCATTCAATCCTAAAAGAGTTATCACGTATATTCAGGCTCATATATTTGTTGAGAGGGGATGTTTAGCT
The DNA here is from genome assembly GCA_026120095.1 of Capsicum chinense. Lineage (NCBI taxonomy): Eukaryota > Viridiplantae > Streptophyta > Magnoliopsida > Solanales > Solanaceae > Capsicum > Capsicum chinense. Next base: position 139,586,113 of record JAPEIP010000011.1, read on the forward strand.
TATTGGTCTCATATTGATGATACTAGTGTTGTTTCATCTCCTTCCTAAGATTCAGTATGTGTTGTTCATGAGTTTAAGGATGTGTTTCCTACGGTCTTGCCTAGTATGCCTATAGATGATGATATTGATTTTACTATTGATGTTATGCCTATAGATCATGATTTTGATTTTACTATTGATGTTAAGTTGAGCACCAAGCCCATCTCTATTCCTCCTTATAGGATGGCCCTAGCTATGTTAAAAGAATTGAAGGATCAGTTGTAGGAATTTTTTGATAAGGGATTTATCCGAGCTAGTATATCGCCTTGTAGTGCACCTTTCTTGTTTGTCAAGAAGAAGGATGGGTCTATGCAGATATGTATTGATTGTTGCTATTTGAATAAGCTGACAGTTAAGAATAAGTGTCTTTTTTCTCGTATTAATGATTTATTTGATCAGCTTCAATATGTTGCAGTATTTTTGAAGATTAATTTGAATTCTGGTTATCATTAGTTGAGGATTAGAGCTTTAAATATTTTGAAGATAGCTTTTTGGACTTGATATCGTCATTATGACTTCTTGGTAATGTCCTTTGGGTAGACCAATGCTCCTGCCATGTTTGATATCTTGGTGTATTCCAAGAGTGAGTCTGAGCATGAGGAGCATTTGTGAATTGTGCTTCAGAGATTGATAGATAAGAAGTTATATGCTAAGTTCTCCAAGAGTGAGTTGTAGTTCAGTTTATTTCTTTCTTGGGTCATGTAGTGATGAAGTAGGGTGTTTTGGTTGATCCAGCCAAGGGTTCAGTAGTTCATGATTGGGATAGACCTACTTTTCCCACTGAGATTTAGAATTTTATTGTCTTAGCAGGTTATCATCGGGGTTTTATTAAGGGTTTTTCCTCTATTACAGCTTCCTTGACCAATTTAAATCAGACAAAGATTTCCTTTTAGTGTCCGATGTTGTGAGGTGAGCTTTCAAACGCTCAATAATTTGTTGACTTTAGCTTCTACCTTGACTTTGCGCAAGGAGTGTGTCATTTTACCATCTTTTATGATGCTTCAGGTGTTGGATTATGTGTTGTGTTGATGTAGGAGGGTAAGGTGATTGTGTATGTGTCTCATTAGTTGAGGCCTCATGAGATTAAACTATCTTAACAATGATTTTGAATTGTGAGCGGTTGCTTTTGCTTTGAAGTTATGGAGGCACTATTTGTATGGAGTCTGTTATGAGATCATTTCGGATCATCGTAGCCTTCAGTACTTCTTCATCCGGTGAGATCTAAATATGAGGTAGCACCATTGGCTTGAGTTTATTAAGGATTATGACTTGACTATTCTTTACCATCTAGACAAGGCAAATGTGGTTGTGAATACCTTGATCCAAAAGTAGACTAGCATGGGTAACTTGGCACATCTTTTGACCTAGGAGAGGCAATTTATCTTAGAGGTTTATTCTTTAGCTAACCAGATAGTTAGGCTTGATATTTTGACAGCTAGACGTGCTTTGGAATTTGTGGAGGCTTGATCTTCTTTGATGGAGCAGATTCAAGATCATCTATTTGATAATATTGGATTAAGGTTGATTCGAGATAAGGTGTTGAGTGGGGAGGCTAAGGAATCCTTAATTTATTCAAATGGAGTTTTGCAGATTGAAGGCTGATATTGTGTGCCGGGAGTGGGTGACTAGATTTGGTTGATTTTAAAGAAGGCCCATTGTTCCAGATATTCTATCCATCAAGGTGAGACTAAGATGTATTGTGACTTTATACAGCACTACCGGCGGGGTGGTATGATGTAAGATATAGCAAATTATTTGGCTCGTTGCCTATGTTGTTAGCAGGTGAAGACCAAACATATGAGACCTAGTGGGTTACTTCAGAGATTACTCATTTCCGACTGGAAATGGGAATGGATTACTATGGATTTCGTGATTGGGTTACCTCGCACTTCCTAAGAATCTGATAGTGTTTGGGTTATCAAGGATAGATTGACTAAGTTAGCTTATTTTATTTCAATTCGGGTCTCCTTCAGGGCTAAGAGATTATCCCATATCTATATTCCCGAGATTGTGCGACTTCATGGTTCGCCAGTGTCTATAATTTCAAATTATGGTTTTGTCTTTAGTACGTACTTTTGGAGGCATTTCAGGATGAGTTGGACACTCGAGTTGATCTCAGTACATTGTTGCGCCCCTAAATAGATAGTCAGTTAGAGCGGACTATCCATGTTTTGGAGGAAATGCTTCTGGCATGCGTGATGGATTTTGGTGGCCAGTGGGAGCAGCATTGACTTTAGCAGAGCTTTCTTATAATAATAGCTATCATTTTTGTATTGATATAGATTCTTTTGAGGCATTTTATAATAGGCATTGTAATGCCCCATTTTTCTAAACCGAATCACTACACGGTGCGCATGATCCTGAGGGGCCACAAGCTAACCCATGACGATATTTGTACCTGTATACTGCATTATATGACGTAATAATGCAGAAAAACACGAGCAATAGGCCATAAGGTTCAACTACATAGAATATTTGACAAATCATAACATCCATATGGGGTAACGAATACCCAAAACAACTGAAATCTGAATCAAATCAGGAGTAAATCCAAAAGCCTCTAAATATTGTCTAAGTAAGGAGTTGAAGAAACATGTCTCCAACTAACTCTATCTAGCAAAACTGAAATGAAATAATAAATGAAATAAATAATATAGTCCTCGAATGGATGAGGACTCACTGTAACTCTGTGACTAGAATGCTACTACTACTGTTGATCTGGAGCTCGTATTTGTGAACCTATAGTTAAATGTGAAAGAAGGCACCATAGCGCAAATGTGTCAGTACAACTGGGAGTATTGAGTATACGAGTGAGGTACGCTAAATGCAAAAGACTTTACATGCATGAACGATTCTAACTGACTGCCTGATATGAATGTAAGACTGAAAACATGCATACATAGTAATTGAAATCGTGATTACATGATATCTAGATCTGGACACTAATACATGATCTACTAATATCAATCATGACAAATACTAAAATTCTGGTAACATAGATGACTGTGTCTGACAGTCTTGAATCTAGTGGAACTATTTGTGTTCTGTTCTGTAATTAAATTGACTGTATCTGACAATCCTGATATATAGAAATATGAAGAACTATCTAAGTTCTTTTACTAAGACTAGGACTGAAATTATGGAAAGTAGTTGTTTGACCGACATGCCCCAATAAAGCATATAGCTAAGTTGAGGTCCAATCTCTACCCCGACTGGAAGCGTGTCAATTACGCGCCACTGGTAAGGACAGCTGTGAGTTACCCTTAGCTGGCAAGTAATCAAAATGAGAATGGTGGGAATCCTAAACTGACGGATTAAGCCATCTCATCAACCCTAATCTGATAGGTTAAGATGTCTCAACCTACGCTGGCTATGTAGTTTTGGAACATAAGGATGATTACTAAGAATCACACCCTAAACTTGTAGGTGAGTTCCCATCCTTACTAGCTTCTACTCATATCTGAAGAGACTAAACGTGATTTAACTGACGGTACATGGACTGAGTAACTGACTTCAGTTGACTGATGGATTAGTGCTACTATTTGAGAATTAACTAAGATCATGAGATTTCCAAGGTTTCTTGAGTCACATGCCAACAGAGTTCTATAGATCATGTCTTGATTGAGATTATTATGATAACATGACATAGTTCTAGGCACACATCTAAATTTTTTGGGTACAATTACCCCCAGGACTCAATGGAAGGAAACTGACACATATGAATGACTTGATCGTAAGAGTAGAGTCCACAATTTACCATATCATGAGTAGGGGATTTCACACTAAGCATAGTTCTCAACATCTTATACATGGAAGTAAAATTCCTACAACATGTATATACTTGCATAGCTTCAATATCATGGCCAATCTATATCACAACAACAACGCATATCACTCACATGGAATTCATTGGAAATCTTAAAGCATAGAGCATGGACTTGTTCGTTAAGTACTATTAAATCATGGGACATGAATTCTATCATATAGGCATATTATCAAACACTTTCCATGCATTCTTTTAGCTTAAGTGTGTTCATGAATTTCACCATATTAAGCCACATAAGGGTCATGGGTTTGAAATCACCTTTAGATATCATCTTGAAACTTAAACAACAATCATCAACATGTACATGCTCATGTCACAACAAGATAATCACAAAATAATATTTAAAATATGGTTCTTGAGCTCTATGAATGAAATGGATCCATAGATAAAGACTAAGCATACCTGACTCAAGGTTCTTGATGTTTTTGAACTTGAAGGATTTGAAATCCTTTGATTTTTCAAGAAGATTGGGTTTTGTTCTAGGAGATTAAATTTAGAGAGAAACCCTAGTTTTTTTTGTTTGTGAAATAATAATGAGCAAAATGGCTGAATTCGAACTCATCTGGGTATATATATATAGGCGAGTGTTAAGTGACCAAAATGCCCCTGTAAAAATGGGCTGGAAATAAATTGAACGTGGTGTGTGACGACCCGACTGACGGTCCATCAAGAACTTGATGGTTCATCATTTCAACCATCTTACGTGGACCAGAATGGGGTTCACTGGATATGAGTTGACGACCTAGATGACGATCCGTCAAAAGTCTAACGGTCCATCAACTCATCTGTCAATCCTTATCCAGAACGTGGCCCTACTTCCTTGGCTGTGATGGTCAAAGTGGCGGTTCATCACTTGTTTGGTGGTCCGTTAACTTGGACATCGCACCTGGGCATTTCGGTTAGCTCGGAGTAAAACATCCATAACTTCCTCTTCTGGTGTAAGATTTGGACAAAATTGGTATCATTAGAAAGCTAACTCAATTTCCCATATGATAGAAAGTAGAAATCTCAATAATATAATGGGTACAAAAATAGATTTGTATTTCAAAGAAAGTACGAGCATCATTGAGATTATTTCTAGCTAGGAATAAGCACGGGTATTAAAATATCTCTACCTTGAGAACATTCGTCCTCGAATGACACTGATTAAGAGGGAAAATAATAAATGAACATGAACTGAACATGAGTAAATGAGACAAGACTTCATGACTGACATGCTAAATATACTGAACTTATGCACATCTGATGCATGGCTAACTGGTACATGAATGTGCAACTGAGTGTTCTGATAAACTGAGTTTCTCGAGATAAGAATGCATAGTTGATGCATGATTTTATAACTGAACTTATACATGAATGCATGATAGAGTATGAAATGGTAGTAGATACCACATTTATAATGGGAACACGAATATAAAACTGAATAATCTTAAGGAAAACTATTACCTTGAGCTTGATCTGAATCGGCAGAGAAGAGATAAAGATACTTGGTACGCATATCTGCTTCTTCTTCCTAAGTAGCTTCCTCGACGGACTAATTTCACTAAAGAACCTTAACTAGAGGGACCTCTTTGTTCCTTAATCGACAAGTCTGATAGTCTAAGATTTCGACAGGAATCTCTTCATAAGAGAGACTGTTCTGAACATCAACACTCTGAATAGGGACTTCAACTGCTAGGTCACCTACACACTTCTTGAGCAAGGATACATGGAAAACCGGATGAACTGAGGCTAAATCTTAAGGCAATTCAAGCTCATAAGATACCTTGCCTAAACGACTAAGAATCCTAAAGGGACCGATATAGCGGGGACTGAGTTTCCCATTTTTGTCGAACCTCTTCACTCCCTTCATGGGAGAGATCTTGAGATAGACATAGTCATCGACCTCAAACTCGGGATCCTTTCTACGAACATCAGCATAAGACTTCTGTCGGCTCTAAGCAGCCTGGAATCTCTCTCTGATCAGCTGAACGTTCTCTAAGGCATTGAAAACCAAGTCAGGACCTATGACTGAGGCCTCACTAACTTCAAACCAACCAATTAGAGATCTACACCTCCTGCCATAGAGAGCTTCGAATGGAGCCATTTTAATACTGGAATGATAGCTATTATTGTATGCAAGCTCAATCAAAGGCAAGTGGTCATCCTAACTTCCCTTAAAATCAATTGCACACGCCCTTAGCATATCTTTGAGAGTCTCAATAATACTATTTGCTTGACCATATGTCTAAGGATGAAAGGTTGTACTGAGATGGACTTAGGTACCAAGACCCTTTTGGAATGTTTTCCAGAAGTGAGAGGTGAACTAGGTACCTCTATCTAAAATAATAGATAATAGAACATCGTGTAATCTGACCAACTCCCTAATATATAGTTTAACATAATCCTCGGCTGAATAAGAGGTATGAACTGGAAGGAAATGAGCTGACTTGGTCATACTGTCTATAATAACCCAAACTAAATCGTGCTAATGACAAGTTCGAGGCAAACCCGTCATGAAGTCCATGTTCACTTCTTCTTACTTCCAAGTAGGAATGGTGAACTCCTGTATTTGTCCACTAGGCTTCTGATGCTCTATCTTAACTTGCTGACATGTAGAGCACATAGCCATAAACTCTACAACATCTCTCTTCATCCTACACCACCAATAGATTTCCCGTAGGTCACAGTACATCTTAGTGGACCCTGGATAAATAGAGTATCGCGCACCATGCGCTTCTGCAAGAATCCGCTTCTTTAAGTCATCTACACCTAAAATGCAAAGACGACCCTAATTACGAAGAACCCCATCTCCCTCTTGGGAGAAAACCTCTAATCTCTGATTCTGAACTGACTCTTTTAGCTTAACAAGGCTAGGATCCCTGTCTTGCTTTTCTTTTACCTCGGAAACTAGAGATGACTCTAAACTACTCTAAACATATACACCACCCTCCAAAGAATCGAATAAGCAAACACCTAGTGTAGCGAGCTGTTGAATTTATTGAGATATCTTCTTCTTGTTATCCTCGAGGTGAGAAACACTACCCATAGAGAGTCTACTGAGAGTGTCGGCCACAACGTTGTCCTTGCCCGGATGGTAAAGGACACTCATGTCATAATCTTTTAAAAGCTCTAACCACATTCTCTAACGAAGATTAAGATATTTCTGAGAAAAGACATACTGGAGACTCTTATGATCTTTGAAGACATATACATGAACTCCGTATAGATAATGCCTCCAAATCTTTAAGGCAAATACTACGGCTGCTAAATCAATATCATGAGTAGGATAATTCTTCTCATGGGGATTTAACTATATGGAGGCGTAGGCTATGACCTTAACATGCTATATGAGGACACAACCTAAACCCACTCTGGATGCATCACAATAGACTACTAAACCGTCTTAACCATCTGGAAGAGATAGAACTGGAGCTGAGGTGAGTCGAGTCTTCAACTCTTGAATACTTTTCTCATAAGGATCTGACCACTGAAACTTGACCTTCTTCTGAGTCAATCTGGACATAGGGGATGCAATAAAGAAATCCCTCAAAAAACCGTCTATAATATCCAGCTAATCCTAAGAAACTCCTGATATATGATGAAGAGACAGGGCAAGCCCAGGTTCTTACCGCTTTGGTCTTCTAAGAATCTACTCTAATGCCATCATTGGATACAATATGTCCAAGGAGTGTTACTTATCTTAGCCAAAACTTGTACTTACTAAATTTGGCGAATAGCTGGTGATCTCTGAGAGTCTGAACAACAATCCTGAGATGGTTTGAATAATGACGCTCTGCGCGAGAATAGATGGAGATATCATCTATGAAGACTACAACGAACATGCCCAATTACTACGTGAACACACGATTCATCAATTCCATGAAAGTAGCTGGGGCATTGTTAAGACCAAAAGACCTAACTAGAAACTCAAAGTGACCATACTGAGTACGGAAGTTGTCTTCAGGATGTCACATTCTCTAACTCTGAGCTAATAGTAGCCTGATCTGAGGTCTATTTTTGAGAAATAACTAGCACCCTAAAGTTGGTCAAACAATTCATCTATTCTGGGAAGAGGATACTTGTTCTTGACCGTAACTTTGTTAAGCTGACGGTAATTAATACACATCCTGAGACAACCATCTTTCTTGCACACAAATAAGACTGGTACACCCCATGGGGATACACTGGGCCTGATGAATCCCTTATCTAAGAGATCCTTCAACTGATATTTTAGTTCGTTGAGTTTTGCTGGTACCATTCTATATGGAGGAATAGAAATAGGTTGAGTATCTTGAATAAGGTCAATGCCAAAGTCTATTTCCCTTTTGGAAGGAATGCCGGGAATATCTTTAGTAAACACGTCTGAATACTCATTTACAACTGGGACTAATTCAAGACTAGGAGATTCAGAACTGGAATCTTTAATATGCACGAGATGATACACACACCCCTTAGAAATCACTTTCTTTGCCCAAAGGTAGGAAACAAGCTGACCCCTGAAAGATGAAGTACTACCCTTCCACTCTAGGATGGGCTTATTTGGAAATAGAAACTGAACTACCCTATTTCTACAGTCGACTGTGGAATAGCAGGAATGAAGCCAATCCATGCCGAGAATGATATCAAAATCAATCATTTCTAACTTGACTAAATATACTGATGTGTCTTTCTAAAATATCATAATCGGACAGTTCCTGTATACCCGCCGAGCTATGATGGTTTTACCCACTGGGGTTGAGACTGAAAAGGGCTCTGCTAAAATTTTAGGACTGATTCCAAAATTGCCTGCTATAAAAGGAAGTAATAAAATACAAGGATGCACCTGGATCTAGCAAAGCGTAAATAAGAATATGGAAAATCTGTAACGTAATAGTAATGACATTAGGACAATTTTCCTAATCTTGTCTGGTTTGAAGAGCATAGAGTCTATTTGGGCGTTGCCCACTAGTAGCACTGAAAGCAGCACTCTGTTGATTTGGGTGACCACTGGGCTGTGGAGAGATTCTACTGACCCAATAGACCTGACTGCAGATACTCTCTAATCCTGTGGCCTGGCTTGCGACAACTAAAACAAACATTGCTACCAGATCTACAGGTACCCTTGTGGTTCTTACCACAAGTCTGACACAGGGGATTAGTTCGGGCACTACTGATACTGCCCTGAGACTTAGAGCCTGGTGCTCGATCTCTATTGTCATCTCTAAATTTTGGCACTAGGGCACTGGTAGAGGAAGGATCTGGAATTGCTGGCTTAGGATGAAACTACAAACAATTTCCTCTTTTTGATTTTGGTTGAGCAAAACTGAACTATCTGACCTTTCTGTCTTGTTCTGCCTCTCTCTAGTCCTAATCTTTTACTCCTCTATTTGTTGAGCATGAGTTATGAGCCATACTAAAGTCATATCATTATTCAGTATCATAGACCTATACTCATTACCACGCTATCATTCACCTCTGACACGAACTTGCTCATTTTAGCCCTGTTGTCTGCAACCACATAAGGGGCATATCTGGCTAGCTAAGTAAATCTGAGAGAATACTCCTTAACTATCATATTTCCCTACCTAAGGATTATAAACTCTAGAACTTTTGCCTTCCTCAGCTCCTGGGGAAAAAATCTATCTAAGAGTCGTGATAAATTCCTCCCACTCTATAGGACCTGGATTCTCTAACCTCTCGCACTTCTACTCTTTGTACCAAGTGTAAGAAACATCCTGTAATTGGTATGTGGCTAACTCATCACTCTGACAAGAAGTAACTCCCATGATGTCTATGACCTTTTGGACTTGGTCAATGAATTCCTAAGGGTCTTTATCAGACTTAGACCTAAAGAAAGATGGCGGGTTCATTTAGGTGAAGTCCCGAATCCTATCTGCGGCTGAGTTGGCCACTGGATTGGTCAGAATAACTGGTGGCCATCTATTTTGGGCAGCCACAGACTGAGCAAGTGTAGTAAATATGGCCCTAAACTCTGCATGAGAAATATGTTTGCCCAAAGGATCTTCGGGCTAAGGAGCTGACTGGTTTCTTTTATTTGGAGGCATATTCTAAAATAAGAGAAGAACGGATTATACTGAGAGTTTAACTTGAGATTATACTCACTAGAATAATATGAATACCAAAAGAAGGGAAACTGTTCCTAAAATATCTTACAGCCTCTTGCACATAAATGTGACGTGCAACACACCCATGCACAAGACTCTACTAGATACGGCTTTTAGATTTCCTAGGACTTTATTGAACTTTAGGATCTGATACCAAGTTTGTAATGCCCCGATTTTCTTAATCGGATCACTACATGGTGCCCATGATCTCGAGGGACCACAAGCTAACCAATGACTGATATCTGTACCTGTATATTACAATATATGATGTCATAATATGGAAAAACATGAACAATAGGCCATAAGGTTCAACTGCATAGAATATCTAATAAATCATAACATCCATATGGGGTAGCGAATACCCAAAACAACTGAAATCTGAATCAAATCTGAGCTAAATCCGGAAGCCTCTAAATATTATCTGAGTAAGAAGTTGAAGGAACATGTCACCAACTAACTCTGTGTAGTTAAACTAAACTGAAATAATAAATAAAATAAATAATATCATCCTCTAATGGATGAGGACTCACTGCAACTTGTGACTAGAATGTTACTGCTACTGTTGATCTGGAGCTCATA
>JAPEIP010000011.1:139596742-139633094 GCA_026120095.1 Capsicum chinense
TGGGCGTTGCCCACTAGTAGCACTGAAAGCAGCACTCTGTTGATTTGGGTGACCACTGGGCTGTGGAGAGATTCTACTGACCCAATAGACCTGACTGCAGATACTCTCTAATCCTGTGGCCTGGCTTGCGACAACTAAAACAAACATTGCTACCAGATCTACAGGTACCCTTGTGGTTCTTACCACAAGTCTGACACAGGGGATTAGTTCGGGCACTACTGATACTGCCCTGAGACTTAGAGCCTGGTGCTCGATCTCTATTGTCATCTCTAAATTTTGGCACTAGGGCACTGGTAGAGGAAGGATCTGGAATTGCTGGCTTAGGATGAAACTACAAACAATTTCCTCTTTTTGATTTTGGTTGAGCAAAACTGAACTATCTGACCTTTCTGTCTTGTTCTGCCTCTCTCTAGTCCTAATCTTTTACTCCTCTATTTGTTGAGCATGAGTTATGAGCCATACTAAAGTCATATCATTATTCAGTATCATAGACCTATACTCATTACCACGCTATCATTCACCTCTGACACGAACTTGCTCATTTTAGCCCTGTTGTCTGCAACCACATAAGGGGCATATCTGGCTAGCTAAGTAAATCTGAGAGAATACTCCTTAACTATCATATTTCCCTACCTAAGGATTATAAACTCTAGAACTTTTGCCTTCCTCAGCTCCTGGGGAAAAAATCTATCTAAGAGTCGTGATAAATTCCTCCCACTCTATAGGACCTGGATTCTCTAACCTCTCGCACTTCTACTCTTTGTACCAAGTGTAAGAAACATCCTGTAATTGGTATGTGGCTAACTCATCACTCTGACAAGAAGTAACTCCCATGATGTCTATGACCTTTTGGACTTGGTCAATGAATTCCTAAGGGTCTTTATCAGACTTAGACCTAAAGAAAGATGGCGGGTTCATTTAGGTGAAGTCCCGAATCCTATCTGCGGCTGAGTTGGCCACTGGATTGGTCAGAATAACTGGTGGCCATCTATTTTGGGCAGCCACAGACTGAGCAAGTGTAGTAAATATGGCCCTAAACTCTGCATGAGAAATATGTTTGCCCAAAGGATCTTCGGGCTAAGGAGCTGACTGGTTTCTTTTATTTGGAGGCATATTCTAAAATAAGAGAAGAACGGATTATACTGAGAGTTTAACTTGAGATTATACTCACTAGAATAATATGAATACCAAAAGAAGGGAAACTGTTCCTAAAATATCTTACAGCCTCTTGCACATAAATGTGACGTGCAACACACCCATGCACAAGACTCTACTAGATACGGCTTTTAGATTTCCTAGGACTTTATTGAACTTTAGGATCTGATACCAAGTTTGTAATGCCCCGATTTTCTTAATCGGATCACTACATGGTGCCCATGATCTCGAGGGACCACAAGCTAACCAATGACTGATATCTGTACCTGTATATTACAATATATGATGTCATAATATGGAAAAACATGAACAATAGGCCATAAGGTTCAACTGCATAGAATATCTAATAAATCATAACATCCATATGGGGTAGCGAATACCCAAAACAACTGAAATCTGAATCAAATCTGAGCTAAATCCGGAAGCCTCTAAATATTATCTGAGTAAGAAGTTGAAGGAACATGTCACCAACTAACTCTGTGTAGTTAAACTAAACTGAAATAATAAATAAAATAAATAATATCATCCTCTAATGGATGAGGACTCACTGCAACTTGTGACTAGAATGTTACTGCTACTGTTGATCTGGAGCTCATATCTGTGAACCTATGGTGTAACATGAAAAAAAGCACCATAGCACAAATGTGTCAGTAAAAATAGAAGTACTAAGTATACGAGTGAGGTAGGCTAAATGCAAAAGAGTTTACATGCATGAATGATACTAACTGACTAACTGATATGAACGTAAGAGTGCAAAGTTGCATACGTAGTAACTGAGATCGTGATTATGTGATATCTAGATCTAGACACTAATACATGATCTACTGCTATCTAGAATGACAAATACTAAAATTATAATAACATATATAACTGTGTATGACAGTCCTGAATTTAATAGAACTATTTGTGTTCCATTCTGTAATTGAATTGACTGTATCTGATAGTCCTGATATACTGAAATTTGAAGAACTATCTAAGTTCTTTTACTACAATTGGGACTGAAACTGTGGGAGGTAGTTGTTTGACCGACATACCCCAATAATGCATATAGCTAAGTTGGGGTCCAATCTCTGCCCCCACTAGAAGAGTATCAATATCGTACCACTGGTAAGGACAACTGTGAGTGACCATTAGTTGGCTGGTACTCAAAATGAGAATGGTGTGAACCCTAAACTAATGGATTAAGCCACCTCATCAATCCTAATCTAATAGGTTAAGATGTCTCAACCTACGCTGGCTACGTAGTTCTGGAACGTAAGGATGATTACTAAGAATCACACCCTAAACTAGCTGGTGAGTTCCCATCCTTGGGTTTACTTGGTGCTAAATTCTACTCCTATCTAAAGAGACTGAACATGATTTAACTAATGTGGTACAAGGACTGAGTCCTTGACTTTGGTTGGCTGACAGATTAGTGCTACTATTTGAGAATTAACTGGGACCATGAGATTTTTGAGGTTTCCTAAGTCATATGCTTGACTAAGTTCTATAGATCATGACTTCACTGAGATTATCATGATAACATGACATGGCTCTAAGCACACAGCTAAATTTTTTGGGGACAAGTACCTCCAAGACTCGATGGAAGGAAACTGACACATGTGACTGACTTGATCGTAAAAGTAGAGTCCACAATTTACTATATCATGAGTAGAGGATTTCACACTAAGCATAGTTCTCAACATATTATACATCGAAGGGAAATTCATACAACATATATATACTTGCATAGCTTTAATATCATGGTCAATCCATATCACAACAACAACACATATCACTCACATGGAATTCATGGGAAATCGTAAAGCATAGAGCATGGACTTGTCATTTAAGCACTATTAAATCATGGGACATGAATTCTATCATCTACGATTATTATCAAACATTTTTCATGTATTCTTTTAGCTTAAGTGTGTTCATGAATTTCACCACATTAAGCCACATAAGGATCATGGGTTTCAACTAACAAACACATATACTTCATGAAATCACCTTTAGATATCATCTTGAAACTTAAACGACAATCATTAACATGTGCATGCTCATATCACAACATGACAATCACAAAATAATATTTAAAACATGGTTCTTGAGCTCTATGAATGAAATGGATTCATAGATGAACACTATGCATACCTGACTCAAGGTTCTTGATGTTTTTGAGCTTGAAGCATTTGAAATTCATTGATTTTTGAATAAGATTGGGTCTTGTTCTAGGAGATTAAATATAAAGAGAAACCCTAGTTTTATTTTTTTTTGTTTTTGAAATAATAATGAGCAAAAAGGTTGAATTCGAACTCATCTAGGTATATATGTAGGCAAGTGGTAAGTGTCCAAAATACCCCTATTCAAATGGCCTGGAAGTAAACTAAATGTGGCATGTGAAGACCCGACTGACGTTCTGTTAGGAACTTGATGGTCCATTATTTTGACCATCATATGTGGACTAGAATGGGGTTCACTGGATAAGAGTTGACGGCTTGGATGACGGTCCGTCAAAAATCTGATGGTCCATTAACTCATCCATCAATCCTTATCAGAACATGGCCCTACTTCCCTGGTTGTGATGGTCAAAGTGGTGGTCCATCACTTATTTGTCGGTCCATCAACTTGGACATCGCACCTGGGCATTTTGGTCAGTTCTGAGTAAAACATCCATAACTTCCTCATCTGGTGTTAGATTTGGACAAAATTGGTATCGTTAGTAAGATAACTCAATTTTCCATATGGTAGAAAGTAGAAATCTCAAAAATACCATGGGTAAAAAAATATTTTTGTATTTCAAAGCAAGTACTAACATCCTTGAGATAATTTTTAGCTTGAAATAAGAGCGGGTATTACAGGCGTTTTCACTCCCCTGTGGGTTAATTTGATGTTTCTAATGTTAGGCCTCGAGGTAAAATCTTGCTTCAAGAGTGTTTGGACAGAGTTTGGATTATTCAGTATAGACTTTGAGAGGCTCAAGTAGGCAGAAGTGACATGTAGACTATAGATTTTGTGCCTTTGGATTTAGTGTTAGTGATCGTATTTTCCTTTGAGTATCACCCATGAAAGGTGTGATAAGGTTTGGAAGAGGGGAAAGCCTAGCCCCAGGTACATTATTCCATTTGAGATTTTTTGGACTGTTGGTGATGTGGCCTATGAGTTGGCTTTGCCTCCTGATTTATCAACTGTTCATCTAGTTTTTCATGTTTTATGATTTATAACTGTATTCTTTATGAGTCTTATGTCATCCATTAGAAGTTGGTTCAATTAGATGAACAGTTGTTTTCATTAAGGAATCCGCCTCTATTTTGGCTAGGGATGTTAAGCGGTTGCACTCTAGAGTTATCCCTGTAGTTAAGGTTTAGTGGAGCCATTAACCTGTAAATGAGGCTACTTTGGAGGTTGAGTCTAATACACATAGTTCTTATTTTCAGATCTTTGTTGATTCAGGTATTTTTTTTACATTTAGTTTGAGGACAAGCTAGATTTTTAGTGATGGATGATGTAACGACCTACAAATTTAAAAAAATTATGAAATTTATGATTTTGTATGATCTGACTATTTTACCCCTTATTATAGTTGCATTATGACTTTTTGGGGGTGTGGGAGTGACTGGCATGGTTCTCGATGCATTTAGTACCATTTATGTGATACTGTAGTTTTTGTTGGCTTTGAGAGCCTTATAATAGACCTATGTCGTTATCTTTTGATTTGAGTGACGGATGGCTGAACGGACTATGCCAGCATCTATGGAATATCAATTTTAAGATGGGTAGACCTTTAGTTTGGGTCTTGATGCACCTAAGCTCATTTTGACCTATTGGTCAGAAAGTTGAAAAATTAGAAATATGGATATGGAACCCATATTTGGTCGAAATGGCCTCGAATGGAAAATATGACTTCGCCAACATGTCAGGAATGTCGATTTAATGTTGGTAAGATATTTGGTTGGATTTTCAATCTCTTTTCGACCATCGATTTGGGAAATTAAGATTTTGGGTTTCCAGGGTCAACTCTGTGAAAATGACATTTTTCAAAATTTTGATATTGGCATTGAGTCTGGAGCATCAAATTTAGAGTGGTTATATAGTTTGTCTGCTTATATAAGACTCTGAAAGAATCCTAAGAAACCCTTCGATGTCTTCTTGGACTTAAAAATATCGGGTGCATCAGGTTGTTGGTGCAACGAGATACAAAAGGGTAAATCGGCATCCCCAAGGCCAATTTCTGCGTTAAAATTCCTGGTACCTAGGAGAGTATAAAAATAGCCATTCTTGGTTCATTTTTGGCCCATTTTGCCTATTCTTTCACCTTCCTTCTTGAGAGTTAAATCATAAAATAGTATGAGAGCTTAAAAGTAAAGCTTGTGGGAGCTTGGGAAGCTAGATTAACATCTATTTCTTGATTTTATTATGGATTTAAGGTGAGCTTTCATACTTTTCTTACTCTAATTCTTGATTAAATCATCAAAACTCTAAAAATCTTAGGACTTGATTTTAAACCCCAATTTCACTTCTTTTCACTTGAATAATGTTTCTAATCCTACAATTACTAGTATTTCATCAATTTAACCTTCAAAAAAACTTTGATTTTTTATTTTAATACGGATTTCAAAGATTTTACCTGGTAAAGCTAAAAATATAATTTTTCTTTGATTTGAACCTCATGTGACTTAATTTGACTCAGTTTTTTAGCTGTAGATTTCTAAAAATATAGGGAACACAGTTTTGCAATAAATTTCAGCTTTACCATTCTTTTTTGAAAACTAATTTTGGGGGTTTGATTCAACCCTAAATCAAAAGTAGCCAATATATGTATCGTTAGCTTTGTTGACCTTTCATGAGAAGTGGGGCTTAGTTTTTGAAGTATTACAAATCAGTTCCAGCACTTGAGGTAGGTTATGTCTTCACTCTTTCAAACTGGGTTGGGTAATAAATGATAGTACAATATGCATATTAAGGGTGGGAACTAATCATAAAAAATGGCTATCTGTGTTTTGTGCCCGTGTGGGGGCCTATATATGAAATAATTATTGAAATTTAGATATTATGTGATATGTATGACTGTATGGGGTCCTATATGAAGTTGATAGCCTTGAATGCATGCGAATAAATATATTATCTTGTTGCAAATTTCTATTGTGGTGTCTCTGGTGTATTGTGATATATATATATATATATATATATATATATATTCATACCTTTGGCATATGAAACATGTGAAAATTGATGGATAAATAGAAATAATAAGTGGTTATTGACTCACATGGTTATGGAAATATATCATTATGGCTCATCGGTGAATATATCATATGATTGGTTATGGAAATACTCATTCTTATTGGTTGTGAGCGTTACATCCTTATACCATACTCATTCATGAAAAAATAGTACCACCGTGGAAACACCTGAGAAACACTAGCAACACCTTTTTATGATAGAAAATATGACATCTTATAAAACCCTTCCTGGGAAATATGCTGGGAAGGAGATATGGATATGGATTTATGGATTGTATATGGGTTGACAAACCCTCATGTGTCCCACGTCAGAAGGCATGCCTCTATGGGTGTATGCAAAGGTTGTGCGATAGCCTCATTCATCATCATCATCATTATTATCTTATACATTGCACTTCTTTTTGGGTTTGTGTTATGATTGAATTTCCATATTGATTTACCATACATTTATTTGTATATTTTCCATTAATTGTACCTAACTATCTTATATATCCATGGTCTCCCTTGTTTCTACTTGTATGTGATATAATATATACTTGTGTTCTACCTAGAAGTATTACTACTACATATATGTTATACATATATTCGAACTGTTAGTACAAGTGGTGTGGGCTACCATTGTAGGACATTTTTTGATTGCTGGTGATATGCCCTTAATGTGTATTTTGTATGCTTGTTTGGTTAGCCTATGATACCTACTTTATATGAGTGGACCGTACTCATGCCTCATGTACCCTTTCGGTACAAGTCCTAGATTGAGTACACCTTAGATTGGTTGATTATAAGCACCTTCATATTACTCAAGGTAGCAGTTAGATATTCATGCATCTGGAGTTGACCTCTATCTTTCGATAGTAGTTATGTCTCTATTTGTATTTGGAGACAATGCTGACCCTCTATGGATATTTCTGATGTATTTTACTCATGGGTTGTATTAGTAGTTCTTACACTATTGACTCCTACTTTTGGGAATGTATGGTATCTCGATATATTTTTTCCATATTATTATAATTACTTTTATGGGTTTGCTTCATTCTAGAAGCCTTACCTTGGAGGTATTTCTATTTTTCTTCTTTGTGTATCAGTTTGGGTGATAGGCTTACTTGTCAAGCTGTGCCGCGACAAGTGCCATCATTACCTATTTTTTTGTGGATCATGACAGTGTATGATATTGTGTTATTAAGAGAGAATTTGAATATTTGTCAAAGTGGGGGCCCTGCAAGTCTCTCAATGTATGTTAGTGTGAATCCTAGGCCAGTGGGAAATGACACTTTGGTAGTCTATGAAAGGTTTATTATAGTGATTGGACTTGCTTTAATCTATTATTATGTGTAAGCTGTGTATCCATAATTATTTTTGAACCCAACTTGTGATTATCCATTCATTGCATAATATTATTATTTGTGATAAGGAGTTATAGTTGATGAAGACAATTTTGAGATCATTATGATGATGTGATTAGATTGATAATGATGTTAATGATGATATTAAGATTGTAGTGATGATGATAATGTGATTACGTGGTAAAGATATTGATATTAGTGATGATGTGATGAGGAAATAACAATAAAATCATACCTGGATATTGCATTCATACATTAATCATATGCGTTCGGATGTATATGTATAATAATATGTTATATAGAAACTTGTCAATATAGTTGATTAAGTGGGAAGGTAAAAATATGAACTCATATTCTACTTGAATTATAGTGTCACAGTTGTGCCTAGTTGTCTTATTATACATTGATATGTGGTGAGGAATGGGCTACTCGATTTAGTGTTTTTGGACTAATATTATAGTGATGTCCACAGGATTGCCTGAATAGTTAAAAGTAGGTTCATATCATCTAAAAAGACAAGATAAGATAGGAAATAGAAGTTATAATGAAGAATGACATTTTCAAAGGAAAAAGATTCACAAAAATGTTAAATGATAGTACGTCAGAGAGATGCCAAGGGTAACATGTCAATAATTGTATAAATGGGAGTTAGTAACCAAAACCTTACTTAATGACATGATTTCTACTTATTTACTAATGTTGTCATATGTTTCTAATCCTAGTCGACCAATGATACCTACCAGTACATGAGGTTATACTGATGCTACAATTACTATTGCTCTATTTAAGGGTATAGCCATGATGCAACTCATTTGGGATTTCTATAGAAGTAACAGAGATCACTCTGTAATAGCTCATCTTCTCTCGATATTACATAGATGTTGTGTCTTGATGTTTACTATTTCATTATCTAATGCTCTTATACCAATATAGATTAGATTTTGGGGATTCATTACTCATTATTTTCCACATTGTCTTTACTTATCCAATGTACTGAGACAAGAGTTATTTATGAGTTAAGATAATGATATTTGTTTGAATAAGGGTTTATTTAAATTATACATTAAATAAATAGTTGGGTGGAAATAGTTCTTCTATCTAGGGTAGAGTTGGGTAGGTTCCCATATGACTAGCAATTTGCGTCATGACAATATGGTATTAGATCTAAGGTTTCTAGTCTCCTATTACAAGAGCAACTACTAAATAGAGTATGGTAGATTGGTGTGTTGAAGGATACATCAAACTTATGGGAACCTATACGGCATTTAGGAAGTCATTTAACCTTCTTCTTTCCTGTTATGTTGATTTAGCATTGTCTCTCCAGTTGAGTCTAATAGGTACCTAGTTAATTCTAATAGGTATCTCAAAACCTCACAAATTGAGATTAGTTAGTCACATTTCCTATCTCAAAGGTGTTTATTAGGTTGGAATGGAAAATATCCTTGTTGTTAGAGATCAATAGAAGTCCTAGGAGTTGATTTAATATGTTGTGAAATATGGTTATTATTGTGTTTAGTAATTATTGCAATTGCGTGACGTGCTATGAATGTTTTTGATATATATTATAATCAACAGTATTATATTTTGGGTTACTGTGTGATGGTTGAACCCCTTAAGTGTATATGATTTGTCTATATGTAGATTGGAATAACTATATTTAAAGGACCCAAAAATCGTGAGGACCAGTTGTGATCTCAAACTATCTTCATTTTTTGTGATTTGAGACACATTTTATTTCTCCATAATTTAAAGTATGCCTTAATTTTCAATTGAATCTTAATGAACTACTAGTTGCTTGCTATTCAAGAAAAGTTTCATAGATTTTTACTTAGATTAGTAGGAGGGAGAAAGGTTGGTATATCTAATTTATATAAAATATTTAAATTGGTCTAGTAACAACTTGAGTTATAACTTCAACATCCAAGTTTGAAAATTAGATTTTATGTGAGATATTTAAACAACAAGAGTGTTCATGGAATAGCATCTCATGGAATGAGGGATAGACACTGGTCTAAGAAATAAATCAAAACTATTAATGGGCACAGTGAGATCAGCAGTTTTACCACTTCAGTGGTACCATTACATCGATTTCTTACTTCTTTCACTGTACTACCTTAATGGAAAAATAACTATTGTAGCGATACTACTGCAATGGTAAATTCACTGCTACAGCGGTTCCCAAATAGTAAGTTGCCTAAGTATCCCATGTTTTGTGATTTTGCAATCATTGTAAAAATGACCCAACTTTTGCAATAACTAAAGGTAAAAAACAATCTTAATATGCATAACAAGATAATATTTATCACTAGGATGGGATAATAGCTAAATGTGGTAAAATGAAATAAAATAAAAGAGAGAAATTTTTTACCACAATCCCTAAATAGGGGCAACCTAATATCTTAACTAGCAATAAAATAAAAGGGGGAATCTAGCTGGTGGAATCATCTCCAAGCTTGAGGTGTTTGAACCCCCCTCTATCCAATTGAGTACTGAGAACTCCTCTATATCCTTATTGGACAGATTTGGGTGTTTCTTGGTAAG
The DNA here is from genome assembly GCA_026120095.1 of Capsicum chinense. NCBI lineage: Eukaryota > Viridiplantae > Streptophyta > Magnoliopsida > Solanales > Solanaceae > Capsicum > Capsicum chinense. Next base: position 139,607,007 of record JAPEIP010000011.1, read on the forward strand.
GGAGATGCACTTGAATATCACCTTCACTGCTTATATATCCTTACTAGAATTCTATCCTTTTATCCTGGGAGTGTCCCTTCTTCTTCTCTTCATCAAGCCCCCTTCGGAGCTCTACATAGGCTCCGGGTAGGTCCAGTATGGTATTGGGGTAATTGAGCTAGAAGGATCCAAACCTAGTGGAGTCAACAAATTCTTCTCCAAATAACCTTACATAATAGCAAGGTCAGCCTCCTAACCTCCAAGAGATGTGGTAGCTGATTAGAAGGAGTTTCATACTCCTCGCCCCCTCTAACTTTGTTACTCTTACCATCTTCCCTACTTTCATCTTCTTTTATCTTCCAACCATGTGTTCCCCTACACCTCAATAGGTTGAATATCATATCACACTCCTCCATGATATCAGAAGGCCAAGTAAGGATCCCTCCCAGACCTTTTGAACAGAATCAGAAGGCCAAGTAAAGATCCCTCCCAGACCTCTCTCTGTTATAAAAGTTACTCCACTCAACCATAATTTTCGCCCCATATTTATTTAAATCTCTAAAAGGGAAAATACCACCACTAGAGCCAGATGTTAAGTCAAATCCATCACATTTATTCAAGGATAAATCCTCTATAATATTAGATACAACCATACCCTATCCTCGGTAGCAAAGTAGGTGCTCTTGCTTCCTTTGAAGATGGACTATTTCTCCTTACCTGCCTGACTTTCTGGTTCCAAGACCTTGGCTCTATATTTTTAAATATAAATCATAGACCTTAGCTTTGAATGTAGAATTTGAGGGGTTTAGGACTTCCAAGGAATCATTGATGGCGATAGCATCCATTGGGATGTTCTTTTTCTGAATTTCAATGGTGGAGAGAGCACAAACTACTCCATAGTCGAGAGTATAACATAGAAGTCACGGACTATGGCCAAGTTGAATTCAAGGATAGGCTCTATTAGTATCTCCCATCCAGTAGTTTTCTACTAACTGTAATAGTTCAGAGCCTAGTCCTCTATGTTATAAAACCTCTCTCGGGGAGGAAATCCTATTGTGCTATCCTTCCTTATAATGATTGTAGCTATCTAAGTTGGGAAAACATTGATATTATGGTTGAAGTTCTATCATAGTCCTCTCAACATTTCACTTTTGGTGTTATAAAATGTAGTTGAGATGCCACAAGAGGGAGTTAAATTCAGCAACTTAGCATAATGTCAAAAACCTAGAGCCACTACTAGTTTTCGTTGTAGTGGTACCATCGTCTCCAATGAGCCAACCCCCTTTCTATGGTAGATTTTTTACTTATCTTTATTATTTTGAATTTTATTCATATATCGAGCTTGGTGAAGTATGTATGAACCATTTTACACTAAGTGAGAGTTATTAACATCCAAAATCAAGCCCAAATCATTCAAATTCATTGGAGAAGATGTCCCTTCACTTTTCACCCCTTTTATTTCCAAATTTCACCATTAACTACATTAATCTTACATCTAGAATGCTGTAGGATAATTGGAGATGTAAGATAATCTAACATGTATGTTATTTCGTGCAAGAACACCACTAAAGATTCAAATCAAAGTTGCGTCAAACACCATACAAAAATCCCTTTTCAATATATGATTCTATGATTCTACGATGATAAACACATAATTAAAGTAGTAGAGATGAGAAAATTACCTTGAATGATATTGGAAAGTGATTGTACGAAGAGAATAGAAAGAGATTTTGGAGTTGGGGAAATTATTATTTCCTTCTATTTGAACTAAGATGAACTGTTGTGGTGATATTTTACTACTTTAGCAGTAAAATCTATATGATCCATGTTTCGTCTAAACATTTAGTGTTTCTATGTTTTGCGATATTTAAAGCCATTTATAAATAACATGTTACTCAAATGTATCATCGTAAATTCTTTCCATGATTATTAGTAGTTTTGGTGTATTGATTTGGATGGTTCAAAGGCATATAATACTTCAGCTAGTCAGTTATGTTGGATTTAGTTTTTAATTAGTCGGGGTTAAATGAAATGAAGTAATAATAAATTGAGCTCATTCTATTCCGATGCATCGTGGACCTAAATTTTAAGTCGTGATAAAATTTTTTAGCCTCACTATGTAGCCATTTGGGGACAAATAGTGGGTAGATTGATATCTTATGTAATGACCCAAAATATTGATATGTCAAATACCTTCCCAGAAAAATTTAATGATTAAAAAAATCCCTTTTTAGGGCTTTATAGGAACTATTTCATGGGGAAAGTGAGTCATAACTTAATTGAGCCAAAAAGTTTAAAATACTTGGGTTAGTTCTCCCTACTACTCCAACAGTAAACTACCAATGCAATAGTAATTTAACCACTGCTGCAGTACTCAAGCAGAAGCCGACTTTAGTTTATTTTAAAACTCTTCTTTATGCCAGCCTTTTTAGTTCGTTCCCTTCCTCCAGAAATGCCAAAAAGAAATCCAACACCTAGGTATATGATATTTCAAATTTCATGGTTTATAAGGTTAATTTTAAGATAAACCAGATGAGTATCTAGCATGGAAAGAGTCCTAGAGTGCGTGGGAAAACTACCTTATCTCCATAGCAGTGTAATTCATCTATGAGATATTTTATGGTTTACTTATAGTAGACTTGGGCTATATGCATGTAATAATGATAGTGATGCTAGGATTTTTTATGTCATAATCCTTTGGGCATAGTGATTGGATGGACAGAATGTTAATAACTAGTTTAGGCTTTAATTATATGATGAAATGTTATTATTTGAGCTGGTGCGACCCTTTGTGAGTTGAACTGATAGTTTATATGTATATTATAATAAGTTAGGGAAGTATAAGGGCATTAAGGGATTGGTATAAGGTCAAGGGCAACCAATAAATAAGAAATGAGAAAATCAAGATTAAGATGGGTTTCTTATGAAACCCAAGGAAATTTTAGGGAATGGAACTAGAGAATGGAAAGAGAACATAAAGAGTTAAATTAGTAGAATGAATAGAATTAAAGAATCATGAAAGAACTTACTTGAGTAGATATGATGTATTGGATGGTCTCCTAAGGATAATCTCTGCATAAGCATAAACAAATTAGATGAAGGTTGTAAGACTACTAAGGGTGTAAAAGTATTATGGTTATATTAGAACTTGGGGTTATGGTTTTAGATAAAGGCATGAGAATCAACCTAAGAGTATGCTAGTTAACAGTAAGAGAGGATTGACACCTTTGTCTAAGTGAGTTCTCTTGAGTCCTTCAGAATGTATGTTCATATTAATCCTAGGACACTGAGTGTAAGCTTGTTTAATGACTTGAATTTGTGAATTCTCCAATTCTATATGTTTTAACTATTTTTCCCTTCTCCATAGTTGCTACATGTTAATTTTAAGGTTCGAGGATGGTTTGCATGGTTCCTAAGTGATCGAGAATAATTTTTTTGAGTTTGTGGCTTTAGAGGATTGAGAAGTCATACAATTACTTTTTTCAACATTTGTTGATTTGAGTGTCAGATGGCAAACTAAACTGCACCAACAGATTTGGAATGTCAAATTTGGGTTAGTAGTAGGGTTGGTTTTGATTTGAGGCTTTTATATCTCATTTCTGCCCTTGGTTCAAAAATAGTAAGATAGGGTCCTAGGGGTTAAATTATGAAAACAATTCTTTTTTGAAAATTTTGGTGTTGCCATTAAGTTTGAAACATCGAAAATAATTGGGTAGCATATATGGTTTATTTTTATTGGATCCCAAATGAATTTGGAAGGTTTATTTAGATATTTTGGAAACCATTCTAATCAGGTAGCTACTAATATCTGGTGCATAGATCTATCTTCTTCATAAATACAAATCCCTGGTTGTGATCACAGAAAAGTAAATCTTCTTTTATCACCAAAGCAATGGTGGGGCCGCAATTGCAAAGGGTAATCGATTTTGGTCAAGTACAAGTACCATCATCGCGAATGTGATCGGGCTATTAGGAATGCAAGGGTATGGATCTTGGACTTTCAGAAATAGAAAAACCTAACCACAAATGTGAAGGGTGATTGAATTGATCGGTCATCATTTACCCTCACGAATATAAAGGGTTGACTATTTTCATGAGGTACTATTTACTGGATGGTATATAAGGTTCAATTTCAGATTTTTCTCTATTTTTGGACCATTGAGCTTTGGACTTTGGTGGTTTATTGAGGATCTATTCACTATTTGAGTCTTTTGGAAGGTCTTCTCACACATATTCGGCCACTAAAACCCACTTTTTTCTAAGTCAACTTGGTTAAATGAGCTACAATAAATAAGAAACCCTCTACAAAACGTCAATAATAACCAACTAAACCAATAAAAATCTAAATCTCGGTAGTAGAAACAGGTCTATCCCAATCACAAATCATCTCTATCTTGGTCGGATCAACCATAAACTATCCTTAGTCACCACATGACCCAATAAAGAGATAGAATGCAATCAAAACTCACACTTATAAAACTTCTCATACAAATTCTCATTATGCAACCTCTAAAGTAAAATCCTCAAATATTTCACATGGTCAGCCTCACTCTTGGAATAAACCAAGATTTTATCAATAAATCCAATCACAAAGGATTCAAGATTCGATTGAAACACCTGATTCATCAACTCCATCAACATTAATGGGGTATTGGTAAATTCAGAAGACATAACCAAGAACTCATAATGACCGTATCGAGTACAAAAAGGCATCCTTTGAATTTCCAAAGCTATAATCTTCAAGTGGTGATACCCAGATCTTAAATTAATCTCAAAGAACATCAAATTTCCCTAAAGCTTTTTTGTTCTTCAATAATAATTTGAGATTTGCGTATCACTAGTTGAAATTATAGATTCAAATATTCCAAAGATAGTTTTTTCCACTTAGTAAAATCATTATGAGTTCTTGGTCATTTTTGTTTGGATTGACCCATTCCTTAGTAGCAATTATAGAATTGATGAACCGTGTGTTTTGACCATATCTCAACTCCTTTGTGACTTTATTTATAGATACATCTTTGTTTATTTTAAAAGTAAGGGAACCATGTGAGCATTTGAGAATTGTACTTTAGAGGTTATAGATAGGAAGTTGTATGTGAAGTTTTTTAAGCATGAGTTTTGGTTGGATTCTATCTCTTTCATGGATTTTATGGTGACTGTGGATGGTTTTATGGTTGATCCGACCAAGATAACGATGATTCGTGATTGGGCTAGACCTATTTTTCCTATCGAGATTTAAATTTTTGTTAGTTTGGTGGGTTATTATCAATATTTTATCGAAGGTTTCTTCTTTTTATGGATTCTTTGACCAAGTTGACTCATAAAATAATATTTTTTAGTGATTGAATGTGTGTGACAACAACTTCCAAAAACTCAAAGAGTTATTCACTTTTGCTCGTATCTTGCCCATGGAGGGTGTGGGTTTTATAATATTTTATGATGCATATGGTATTGGTTTGGATGCAGTGTTAATGCAAAAGGGTAAGGTGATTACTTATGCCTCACTTCAGTTGAAATCTCATGAAAGAAATTACTCTACTGTGATTTAAAATTTGCAGCCATAGTGTTTGTTTTAAAGTTGTGGCATCACTTGTTGTATGAAGTTCCTTGTGATATTTTCTGACACGATCATAGCCTTTACTACTTCTTCAAAAAATGATATCTTAATATGAGGTAGTGGCATTAGCTTGATTTTCATGAGGATTATGACATTACTATTTTGAATCATCCATGCAAGGCTAATGTGGTTACAGATACCTTGAGTAAAAATTTGACTTTTATAGGAAGTTTAGCTCATGTATTGACCTATGAGTGGCCTTGAGACTTAAAGGTCCAGTCTTTATCTAACCAGGTGGTTAGGCTGGATATTTTGACACTCGAGCGTGTTTTAGTCTTTTGTTAATGCTAGATCTTCCCTGATAGAGTAGATTCAAGCTCACAAGTTAGATAATAATAGTTTGAGAATGATTCAGGATAAGGTGCTAAGTTGTAAAACTAGGGCAGTATCTCTTGATTTTGATGAATTTTTGAAGATTGGGGGAATATTTTATGTTTTAAGAGTTGCTTCTTTGGTAAGACTAATCTTAGAAAAGGCTCATGGTTCTATATATTTTGTTTTTCCAGGTGTGACCAATATGTATCGTTATTTGAACTAGCTTTACTGGTAGGGTGGTATAAAATAGAATGAGATAGATTTTGTATCTAATTTCTTGTGTTGTCAGTAGGTGGAAGTGATAATGGATCATTATTGACTTCATGATGAGGTTTCCTCATACATCCTATAGTTTTGATAGAATTTGGGTAATCGTGGATTGGTTGACCAAATTATCCCATTTCATCCCTATTCAGCTTTCTTTCAGTGTCGAAAGGTTGGCGTGTATCTATGTTTGTGAGATAGTTTGTCTTCATGAGGTAACCATGTCTATTATATCATATAGAGGCTCAGTGTAGACTTGTAACTTTTGGTTGACTTTCTAAGAAGAATTAGGTACTCGAGATGAACTTAGCACTATTTTCCATACAAAGAGTGATGGTCCATCGAAGTAGATTATTTATGTTTTGGAAGATATTCTTCACGTATGTGTTATAGACTTTGAAGGTCAGTAGGAGTAGCACTTGGCTTTGGCAGAGTTCTGTTATAATATTATTTACTATTAGAGTATAGAAATGGCCCTATTTGAGGTGTTTTATAGTAGGCATTATTGATATCCTATTAGTTGGTTTGAGACCTCAGAGGTAAGAACCTGTGGTATTGACTTACTTCATGAGTCTTTGGATAGGGTTCGAGTGATTTAGGATAGGCTTTGAGCATCTCAGAATAGGAAAAAAATTTATGTGGAATGTAGGCTTTATGCCTTGAAGTTTTTTATTAGCAGTAGAGTCTTCCATCGTGTGCCTCCCATGAAAGATATTACGAGGTTTGGGAAGAAGATCAAAAATAGTCCTAGGTATATTAGACCTTTTGAGATTCTTCGAATAGTTAGGGAGGTTGCTTATAAGTTGTTATTACCCCCAAACTTTTCAATTGTTCACCTAGTTTTTCATATATCTATGCTTTGACATTACAATTTGGATGATTCTCACGTACTTTGATGGGACTTGGTTCATTTGAATAAGAGGTTGACCTTTGTTGAGGAGCTAGCATCTATTTTAGACTAGAATGTTAGATGGTTGCATTCTAGACATAATCCTATGGTTAAGGTTTAGAAAATACATTATCCTGTTGAGGAGGCTACTTGGGAGGTCAAGTCCAATATGCATAGTAGCAACCATTAGTTGTTCTTCGATTCAAGTATTTTCTTTTCTTTTAGTTCGAGGATGAATTATAGTTTTAGTGGTGGATGCTGCAATGACCTGAATTTGTGAATTTTTAATTTCTATGTGTTTTGACCATTTTTCCCTTACTTGTAGTTGCTACATATTGATTTTTAGGTTTGAGAATAGTTGGTACAGTTCCTAATTCATCGATAATGATTTGTGTGAGTTTGTGATTTTCAGAGATTTGAGAAGCGACATAATAGACGTTGACCAGTATTTGTTGTTCTAAGTGGCGGACGGACAAAGGAAACTGCCAACAAATCCAAAATATCAAATTTGGGTTAGTAGCAAGGTTGATTCAGATTCGGGTATTTTATATCTCATTATGACCCTTTGTTCAGAAATAGTGAAAATGGGGTCTCGAGGTTAAATTTGTGAAACAATCCATTTTCAAAAATCCAACATTGCAATTTATTCAAGAATGTCAAAACTGGCGTTGTTGCATATATGATTTATTTTTGTTGGGTCTCGAACAAATATTGAGGGTCAGTATGAAGATTTTTGAAACCATGCTAATCAGTTGGTTATTGATATCTGGCGCATGAAGTTACCTTCTTCGTAAATGTAGGCCCCAGATTGTGAATGCAGAGAAGGAAATTTTTCTTCATCACAAATATGATGGTGGGATCGTGATCGCAAATGGTAATTGAGTTGAGTTAGATCAAATTCCCTTTTTGTTAACATGAAAGAGTTGTCAAGAACGCGAGGATCTAAGTCTTGGACTTTCACTAATGTGAAGCTTTGACCACGAACGTGAAGGATAATATAATTGGTCAGTTAGGGTTAACCCTCGTGAATAGTATATAAGGTCTATTTTCACATTATTCCTTTATTTTTTAACCTTTGAGCTTCGGGTTGGGTGATTCTAGAGGATTTCTTCACCATTTGATCTTGGGTAAGCTCCAAAAACTTATCCCCATTATTTTTCATCGGTTATATCCTTAAAAAAACTTTAAATCATGTTTTCAAACTGGAAAATTGGGAGTTTTATTGATAAAGTTTAAAAAGGATTTTTCTATAATTTGGACCTTATTTTTATCTTATTTTTGTGGGGGCTTTTGCTTTTAGACTCCTACAACCTTGACAAATGTGTTTTTAAAAGAAAGTTCCATTTTACCCCTTTTGTTTTTTAACTCATTTTTCGAATTTGTTTTAGACCCAACCGAAATATAGGCAATATGGTTGTCTTTTACCTTTATTTTAATGTGTAAATATTATATTTGAATGTTGTAATTGGTTCTGAGGTCGTTTGCAGGGGGAAGGCTCCGTGTTGATGAACTTTAGAATGAAATTTCATCATTATGAGGTAGGTTATGGCTTACCTTCTTTCAAATTGTTCGAGGTAGTTATTAAATAAGTAAAGAATGTTATGTGTTAAGGAAATAGTTATGAGTTTCATATTTTGTAATTATTTTTAATGTTGTGTGCCCGTTTGGGGACCTATATTCTATTGTCTTTGGTTTATGAATCTAATATTGTGTGTTGTTTGTGTGGGGTTTCATTTCATATCATTGGCCTTATCTATTCATTGAAATCCCATTTTTTAAGATATCCTGCCAATGTAGGGGGCTTATTTTGCTAAAATAGGCCTTATTTGAGAATTGGTTGCTTTTATCATAGTAAAAATACTCGAGTTAGAGGTTGATATATAATGATGTCTTGGGTGCATATTTATTTTGATGGTGCCTAATTGGAGTTGATAATCATTAATTATGGACATATTGAGTTAATTTTTGAGCTCACTTGTATACATATACAATGTATATACATACATATATATGTATATACATACATATAGATACACACACACACATATATATATATATATGTGTGTGTCTGTTGTATGGATTGGATATTATCATTTTGAGTTGATTGTGAGCATTACATCCTCATTCCATAATATACATTCATTATATATTGGTACTATTGAGAATCACTATTTTTGAAAAAAAATGAGACACTTTTATGAAAACCCTCTCTATGAACATGAGTTGGAGAGGTGTGATGAGTTGAGATTAAGATTGAGATATAGTATATGGGTTGCGAACACCCCATGGGTCCTGGTAGCTGCAAGCTCGGTGAATGTATATAGAAAGTCATACAATGATTTTCATCATTCATCCTATCACATTGCAATGCATTGCATCTACAAACTCATTTTTCTTACTTTTCTTAATTTTCTTGACTTGTGCTTAGTTTTAGTATATTTTCACATATATCTGCATTGTTTTTGTTTTTTGTGTGAGCTACCATTTAGGACTTTTCTACTTCCAAGTGATTTAGTCATAGTATGTTTTACTTCTCTTATTTTCTACTTTGCTCAATTGACTTATGATATATACTTAGTACAAGTGGACAATACTCATTCCTACTGTGCCCTTTTAGTATATATCCTAGTGCGATCCCGACGCGAGGTGGCTGAATTCATGCATAGGAGAATTAAAGACTCAAGGTATTTTTATACTCTTGGAATTCAAAGTTATTTTTAGGCCTTACCCTATGTTTATTTATGTCCTTAGTCATTTTAGAGACAGATGTTACACTTTATATTCAATTGTATTATTAAATGTGATGTACTTATGACACTAGGTTTTGGGATTTGGATTATGTATTTCTTTCATACTTTTGTTTTTTCTTATGTTTTAGGAGCTGGCTTCACTTTCGAAGTCTTGTTATGTTCTATTTTATTGATGTTTTCAAATTTTCTTAACTCTATGGATTTAGTCTTACTTATCAAGGCCGGGTTGTAATAAGTGTCATCATGACCTCTATTGTGGATCATGATAACCTGAGGGTAAAATGACACTTTGGCATTATGTGAAGGGTTTATTGTAGTAATTGAACTTTCTTGACTCTGTGATTATATGTTAACTAAGTATCCTCAAATAATTTTGAGTGTCCACTTGCTCAACTTGTGATTATCCACTTCATTGCTTATTCATAATTATTGGTAATGAGTTGTGTTGAGATCATAATAATGATGATGATGATATGATTACATCGATAATAATGTTGATAATGATGATGATATTGAGATTGCAATGATAATTATGGTGGTAATCATACTGATGTTGATGATGATATATGAGGAGATGATGAGGATATGATACGTTTATATTGCATACATACATTCAACATATGAATTTGGGTGTATATTTATACTTATATCTTGTGTAGAAGTTTTTTGATGTTGTTGACTAAGTGGGAAGGTAAAAATATGATCCCATATTCTACATTGAATTGAAGTGTCAGTGTCACACTTGTGCCTAGTTGTCATTAGTTATATTGTAACTTGATTAATCGACTTCCCAAATAGTATTTTTGGAGTAGTAATATAGTGAAATCCATAGGACTACATGGATGCTTAGAAATAGGATCATAGGATCCCAAAAGAGAAAATAACGAAGGACTTAAGAAGTAGTAAAGAAGAATAACTTTGTTAAAGGACAAAGCTACACAAACATATTAAATGATAGGTAGGCCATAGACATGCTAAAGGTAACATGTCAATAAATGTATAAATGGGATTTTGTAATCGAAATCTTTCTTGATGTCATTATGTCTTTCTATTTGCTATTATTATCTATTTCTAATCCTGATCATCCGATGATGCCTACTAGTCGTGTGGTTGTACTGAAGCTACACTTACTATACCTCTATTTGGGCATATAGTCATGGTGCAGGACAGTTGGGGTTTCTATAGAAGTGACGGTGATCATTCTACAATATCTCGTCGCCTCTCAATTTTACACAAATATTGTATCTTGGTGTTTTCTGTTACCTATCTAGTGCTCTTGTACTAATATAGATTAGGTTCTAGGGCTATTCATTATTTCCTTAATTATTTTTACTTATCAAATGTACTGAGAGAAGAGTTATTTATGAGTTAAGAATGATTTTGGCTTTAATTAGAGTTGATTTAACTTTCATATTAAATAAATAGTTGGGTAGAAATGATTCTCCTATCTAGGGTAGAGTTTGGTAGGAGCCCGCACAACCCGCGATTTGTTTCGTGGCACTATATTTTTGAAGTTAGACAAACTCTATGAGGAATCTTTACAAGCCCATACTTTAAAAGGTTTTTTTCCTAACATACAATTCTAAATTATCAACCTTGGCGGTATTTTTTGAAATTTTTTTGACTGTTGGATTAAAGTACAAATGAATATATCTATTTTCTTAATGCTCAACAAAGCTAAAAGTATAATTATGCATTACAATAGCAACAGATATTTTCTCACAATAAATACGATCAATTTGTGCACATGTATGGTCTTGTATATTATCCAAGTGTTTAGCCCTATGACGTTTCATGTTAGCAGTGTCAGAATCTGACACAAATATTTCTTTACAAACCTAACATTGTGATTTAACCTAACTAGCATAAGGCAATCTCATAAAAGTATCCCAAACAATTGAAGTATTTCTTTTAGCTCTTTTTTTAGACCAACAAACTAATCTCACATGATTCCTCATTATCCTCTAAATCTCTGTTAAATAAACATAATAAACAATGATATAAATTAGGAGTTTTATATTGGTATCTTTTGATATTCATCTGTTGATTTTTATTCTTCTAAATTGTTTTTTTCTTGAAAATTCTGAGCATATCTGAGCAAACTAAAAGAAAATAATATTGAGGAAAAGAAAAGATACATTTAATTGAATGATATAATTAATGAAATTGTTGATCTTGTAAATTTTATTCTCCCAAATATTCACAAAATCACATCATGGTCTATGGCTTTGAAGGGATTTGATGATGGAGAGGAATAAAGAAGAGACAAAACTTTAAATCCTTTAGTAAAAGAGAGCCGAGAATGGGCGATATTCTTTATTTGGTCTACTGTCAGTTCAGAGTAGTAAGATTGATATTCTCTATTTGGTCTGACAACACACCGACATTTAGGATGTGCACTGTAATTGGGTCTTTATACGGGTACCCAAATTTTATTCATTTTGACCATTTATTTTAGCTTTTTTTACATAAATAATAAACTTTAAGGTGTTATATTATCATTTATAAAAAAAAATTGATTAATTACAAATTTTAGCTCACTTTTATCTTTAGTAAAGAATTTGTGTTAATATTACCCTTCTCCATTTTTTGTGCTTTTTGTTTTACTCTACCACACTTCTTCGCAACTTTTTTTTCACCAATTTTATACATTTTTTCACTTCATTTTTTCTCTTTTTCTCCTATAGCTATAGGACATTTTTTATCTTTGTTCATACGCATGAAAGTTATCCATTGTTGATATTACTTTAAATAACAAATTTTCAAAACTTTCAGAGGTATTATTCAAGCCTTTTTTTTACATATTTTTTGTGCGATTTTTTGATATTTTTTCAAAAAAAACAATTGGTGTTATTTTTGAGGATTTTTTCAAAAATCTAGTTTCCTCTCCCAATCTCTTAGCTAAACTTTTATTATGTTGTGAATTTCGTGGAGAATTTTTAATTTTTTTAGCTATTTAATTTTTTTGTTCGGTTTTTCGGACCTATTTTTCTTCATCTTTCAATGTCTAAGATAAATTTTTGTATTATATTTACTCTTTTTGTTAAGAATTTTAATTTTTTGAGCTATATTTTGTTAGAATTTTTGTAGAAATTAAACTTCCTCTTTAAATGTATAAGCGAAATTTTTATTTATTTTTACTGTTTTGTGCAGAAATTTTGATTTTCTAAGCAATATTATTATTTTATTTATTTGAATTTTTCCATAAATATTGCTTCCTGTTCCAATGTCGTCACTAAATATTTGTTTTGTGTTAATTTTAAGAACTTTTGGAGAAATTGAAATTTTTATTGCAATGACCAAGTTTCTGTCACCTAGGAGAAGTCCTTCATTTCGAAACTCAAATTTAAATGAGGCTTCCATTCCATCTTGTATAGTTTTGAGTAGTGATGGAAAACCTGTTGAGAATATGTCGAGAAGAAAAATTCTTATAAATTCCATTGTTGTTCTTAATTTTGGACTTCTGGTAAGGCATGTGATTATTTTTTATCTTTTTCATTAGGCATTTCACTAGAAACTCCTGAAAAAACTTTTGAGAATGTGAAACATTAAAAACAAGCAGCTATTGTAGGTTAAGCTCAAAAAATAGAAAGGTAAATCAATGGTTAAAGAAGGCAATGGAGCTAGTGAATTAAAATCCAAAAAGAGAAAACTAGATGTCGATAGGAAGTAGAAAAAAATTATCAACGATGATGATAATTTTGTGGATGATGTTTATAGTCCAAAGGAAAAATCTAAAAAATTGATTCAGAAAAAATAATAGAAGTGAAGAAAACCTTAAAAAGTCATGACTATCCCGACTGATGTTGATAACGTTAGTATACTGATTATGTATATTGTTTTAAATGTGTTTTAATTATGCGAATTTGTTTATTTTTATATTACAGTGTGGTTTGTAAAATAATAGACTAGTTACTTATTTTGAGCTGGTATTTTAAGTTATATTTTATTTTATTTTTGAGTTAGTGTTTACTTATTCTGTCGTCTCTTTCTGACGTCTCACCAGAAAAACCCCTCATTTTTTGTTGGTAATTCACTTTCCAGATCTCCGGTTAGTAACAAAATTCGATGTCTCTCTCCGATGTATCTCTCTTCAAATCTCTCTCTGTAACATTTCTTCAACAGCGCCGACAACTGGTAGGTGAGTCCAAGATAACACCAGATTCGGCGACTACCAAAAAGAAGTTGTAAACTAGATCTGGTAAAGCTACGACGGATTACTCTGGCAACAAGTTTTGCCGACGACCAATGCACTTTCCGCCGTTCAAGTTGGGGTGATTTCAATAGTGGGTAAAAGTGGCAGCAGAAATATTTTGGCGACTAATTGCTCCACCAAATTGTCGAGATTCTGTAAAAGATCAATAAAACACCATCACTACCTCTTTCTACAGGATCCACAGCACTTATTTCATCTCCTATAGTTTATACGCGTTGTATCTTATTGTATATCATCAGCTATTTCTTTCTTGGTTGCTTGATTGCTTATCTTGACTGTTTTTGGTGGGAGTATTGGTTCAAGTTTATATTTCACCGTATTGGTATTTTTTCTTGTGTTGGTGTTACTTTCTAAAGTGGATTAGAGGTATTATGATTAGTAGAATTATTGTTATTAATTTTTGGTTGTCATACTAGATAGTGATTGTGGTTGTGGGTATATGTTACTGTTTCTTAATTTTACCCCTGTAGATTTATCTTATTAGTACCTTTGAGTCTTTTTGCCTTTCCTTTTCGTTTTCTAGCCTTACATATTTGTTTACCTTTTTCTTTCTTTCGTTAAGTAGTGGTATTAGTGGTCGATGATAAGCTAGGGTCATATTCTAGGTTGGGTAGGGGTCTGTAATAGGTTCTAGCATGAGAGTAGGTGCTAGCGATGGGTTAGGGGAGGGTCTAGGATCAAGTACGGTGTTAGGGGCCAAGGGTAGTAGGGTTAGGAGGGGTAAGGAAGAGTCTAAGTTGAGAATTGGATCTTGAAACATAGGGACTCTTCAAGATTAGTCCATAGAGATCATGAAGAGTCTTAGGAAGAGGAAGATTAGTATAGCGTATGTCCAGGAAACCAAATAGGTAGGCTCTAAGGTAATGGATGTGGATGGGTATAAGTTGTAGTACTCGGGTAGCATGAGGCATAGAAATAGTGTAGGTATCTTAGTTGATGAAGAACTTCGGGGAAAGGTGGTGGAGGTTAAGCAAGTGAACGATAGGTTGATGTCGATTAGGTTTATCACTGGGGGGTCTTCTTTGAGTGTTATTAGTGCCTATGCGTCGCAAGTAGGTTTGGACCAGAAAGAGAAGAAGAGATTTTGGGAGGCTTTGGATAAGGTGGTTAAAGGCATTCCGAGCATGGAGATACTGTTTGTTGGGGGGATTTTAATGGACAATTAGGTCTTTACTGAGAGGGTATGATGATGTGCATGGAGGTTTCAGTTTCAGGGATAGGAATGAAGGAGGATTTTTTATTTTGGATTTTGCTAGGGCTTATGGGTTTGGGTGGTGAATTTGAGCTTCCCAAAAAGGAAGGAACATCTTATTTCCTTTTATAATTTGGTGTCCAAGACTCAGATAGACTTTTTGCTAGGTAAGAAGAGTGATAGAGCGACTTGTAGAGACTGTAAGTTTATACCTAGCGAGAATTTGTTGACTCAACATAGGTTGTTGATGATGGACTTGGTAATCAATAAGGGCCAAAAAAAGAGGAGTATGGAGGCGCAACCTAGGATTAAGTAGAGTATCTTAACTTTGGCTAGTGCTTTGGAAATATGGAAGAAGTTTAAGAGTAGGGGGCTTAGGAGAGTAGATAGGATATGGATAGTATGATGGGGATGACTTCTAGTTGCATTAGGGAAACCATTAGAGAGGTGTTAGGTGTATTGGGAGATTGATTTGGCAAGCATCGAGGGGATTAGTGAGGGAACGAAGAGTTTAAAAGAAAGGTAGAGGCTATGAAGGTGGCTTATGCTAAGCTTTTTGAGATCACGAATGATGATGAAAGATAGAAAAATAAGGAGGAATACGAGGCAACTAGGAGAGACTCTATGTTAGCGGTTATAGCAGTTAAGACAGCAGCTTTTAAGAGTTTGTACATGGATTTAGAGAAGAAAGATAGGGATACAAATTTGTATAGGCTTTCCAAGGCCAGCGGGAGGCATCGTGACCTTGACCAAGTGAAACGTATCAAGGGAAAAGATAGCATAACATTGGTTGAGGATGCCCTCATTAGGAAGAGGTGGTAGTCCTATTTTCATAAACTTTTAAATAGTGAAAGGGATAAAGGTTTTGTGTTGTAGGGCTTGGAGCATTCTAAGAAGTGTCGCGGTTATGGTTATTGTAGGTGTATCAAGGGGGAGGAGGTCAAGTGGGATATTCGCAGGATATGTCAGAGTAGGGCGATGGTGCCAGATGAGATTCCATTAGATTTTTGAAAGAGCACTGGCGGGGTAGGTTTGGAGTGGTTGACAAGGTTGTTTAATAGTATTATTAGCGCAGTGAAGATGCATCAAGGGTGGAGGTAGAGTACTATGATTCCATTGTATAAGAACAAGGGAGACATCTAGAGTTGTAATAATTATAGATGTATCAAGTTGCTGAGTCATACTATGAAGGTTTGGGAAAGGGTGGTAGAGTTGAGGCTGAGAAGGATAGTGACTATCTCTGAGAATTTATTCAGTTTCATGCTAGGTCGGTCGACTACAGAGGCCATTCACATGGTGGAGCAATTTCAAGAGATGAAGAAGGACTTTCACATGGTGTTTATTGATCTTGAGAAGGCTTATAATAGAGTTCCCAGGGAGATTTTGAGAAGGTTCTTAGATATTAGAGGGGTGCCCTTGGCATACACTAGGGCAATTTAAGATATGTTTGATGGCGTAAAGACTCGTGTAAGGATGGTAGGAGGTGATTCAGATCACTTTTTGATTTTATATGTTTGCACCAAGGATCGACTCAGCCTTTTTTTATTTTCCTTGGTGATGGATATGTTGACATGGCATATTCAAGGGAAGGTTCCTTGATGTATGTTATTTACTAATAATGTCGTATTGATTGATGAGACTCGGGGAGGAGTTAATGATAGGTTATTGATTTGGAGATAGACTCTTGAGTCTAAAGGATTTTTTTGAGCAAGACCAAGCTAGAGTACTTGGAGTGTAAGTTTAGTGATATGTCGTAGGAGACTGACGTGGTTGTAAAGCTAGACTCTCTAGCCATTCAGAGTAGGGAGAGTTTCAAGTATCTGGGGTCTATGATTCAGGGAAATGGCGAGATTGATGAGGATGTCACGCATCATATTAGGGCATGGTGGTTGAAATGAAGGCTCTCTTTGGGAGTTTATATTATAAGAAAATGCCCCCGAAGCTTAGAGGTAAGTTCTACTGAGTGGCCATTCGACCAGCTATGTTGTATAGAGCAGAGTGTTGGCCTGTTAAAAACTCCCACATCCAGAACTTAAAGGTGGAAGAGATAAGGATTTTCTGATGGATACGTGGCCATACTATAAAAGATAGGGTGAGGAATAAGATTATTTAGGAGAAAGTAGGTGTGCCTTCAGTGGAGGATAATATATGAAAAGTGGGGTTATATTGGTTTGGTCACGTGATGAGGAGAGGATCTGATGCCTCAGTATGGAGGTATGAGTCATTGGCTATGAATGGTTTTAGGCAGGGTAGAGATAGGTCAAAAAAATATTAGAGGGAGGTGATTAGGCATGATATGGAGCAGTTACAGCTAATAGAGGACATAACCCTTTGTAGAGGATATGGATTAGGGTAAAGGCTTAGCAGGTGGAAGCATTCCTTTATTTGTGTTTGAAGTTTCTTGTTCGTGGGTGTTGAGTGATATCTATGTTTTCGGTTAGATAGTTTTTTAGAAGTCTTTGGTTGTTGTTATATTATCTTGTGGATAATGATGTTTGTTTATTTTGTATATTGTACTAGTCTATACGTGTTTATGTTTTGTGATTTGCTATATTGTTATCGATCCTAAGCTGGAGGTCTATCAGAAACAGCCTCTCTACTTCTTCGGAGGAAGTGGTATAGTCTGCGTACACTTTACCCTCCCCACACCCCATTATGTGGGAATACACTAGGTATGTTGTTGGTTATTGGTTGTTGGTTTTATGTTTATTGATGTAGAATCAGAGGTTTAGAAATTTTGCTGATGAAAGCTATGTTTGTAGCCATTGGAAGGCATATACGAATTATGAAGCTATCAATAAAATAAAATCAAATATTTCTCCAAAATAGTTTGAAGCTTTTAAGAATATATGTTTTGAATATTTTGTTGATCTCCAAAAACAGAATCACAATTGTAGCTCATGCACTGTTTGATGAATAAGGAACTTAATTTGATACTGACGGATATTTTCGTTATTTAAGTTAATGGCCAAGATTACTTTTTAAGTTATGGGAGTTTGAAAATACTACAATATTGAAATATAGTGGTAGTTGCAGTTTTATTTATGATCCTAAGCTTCTATCATAGTTGATGAATGAATAATTTTCAGGACAAAGCAATGTTTCAAAAAATTATCTTAAAGCTTCGTTTGAAAATACAGATTGGTCAAAAAACCTCAATGCTCTAAAGTTTGTTATTTTCTACGTCATTGAAGATCTTTTATTCTCTTATGAGAACAGTGAGCGATCAATCAATAAGAAATATGTTTATTTAGTTGAGAGTGATATTTTCAATGAGTATCCATGGGGCATAGATGTGTATCTTGATTTGTTAGAAAATTTGAGGCACTCTCTTTTGATCACTATGCAATACTACAGAATTAGGGTTTTCAATTAGCTCTTCAGATATGGATTTATGAATGTTGCTAGCATATTGATGAATAAACTATTATTCGTAATAAAGATTTGAGTCACTCTCATTCATTTTCATTATCATTCATGTAAAGCTAACGTGGTTGTTGATGCTCTTAGAAGGTTGTCCGTGGGAAGCTTATCTCATGTGAATAAGGAAAAGAGGGATTTGGTGAAGGATATTCACTGTTTGGATAATCTTGGAGTTTGTCTCTTGGATCCCAAGGATGGTGGTGTTTTTTTTCAAGACGCTAAAAGGTCCTCTCTTGGTGCTGAAGTGATGGAGAAGCAAGTGTTGGATCCTTTTTTGATACAAATCAAGAATGATGTGGGTAGGAAAAAGGTGAT
This sequence comes from Capsicum chinense, assembly GCA_026120095.1. Lineage (NCBI taxonomy): Eukaryota > Viridiplantae > Streptophyta > Magnoliopsida > Solanales > Solanaceae > Capsicum > Capsicum chinense. The sequence goes on from JAPEIP010000011.1 coordinate 139,625,967, forward strand.
GATTTTTGAATTTTATAGTGATGGTATCTTGAGGTACCAAGGTAGATTATGTGTTCCCAATGCTGATAGATTGCGAAGAAGAATTTTGTCCAAAGCTCATGAGTCATGCTATACTATTCATCCTGGTTTGATGAAGATGTATCATGACCTTAAGGAGATTTATTATTGGAATAACATGAAGTGGGATGTAGACAATTTTGTGGCTAAGTGTATGGTGTGTCAGCAAGTGAAAATACAGCACTTGAGGCCCAATTAACTCAAGAGATTGAACTGCCAGTGTAAAAATGGGTAGTAATTAGTATGGATTTTGTTATCGATCTTCTACAGTCTCTCTAACAATTTGATTTGATTTGGGTCATCGTGGATAGGATGACTAAGTCTGCTTACCTTTTTCCAGTGTAGACTAATTTTTCTTTTGAAGATTATGCGATATTATTCATTCAAGAGATTGCAAAGTTGCATGGTACTCTAGTATCCATCATTTCTGATCGGGGTACCCAGATCTCATCTTACTTTAGAGGTCGTTCCACTGAGGCTTTGGGACTGAGGTGACCTTTAGTACCGCTTTTTATCTACAAATGGATGGATAGGCCTAAAGGACAATTCAGGTCTTGAAAGATATGCTGCAGGTTGGTGTTTTTTATTTTGGTGGTATTTGGGTTGACAACTTGCCTCTAATAGAATTTTCCTACAACAATAGTTATCACTCTAACATTGGTATGGCTCCATTTGTGGCCATATATGGTAGAAGGTATAGATCTCCTATTGGGTGGTTCGAGGTTGATGAGAATTCACCAAGCGATGGAGAAGGTGAATGTGATTCAAGACAGACTTAAAGCCACCTAAAGTCTCCAAAATTCCTATGTTTATGTAAGGCGAAGGGAGTTGGATTTTAGTGTTGGTGATTAGGTATTTTAAAAGGTATCCCCTATGAAGGAATGATGTTGTTTCATAAGAAGGGGAAGCTCAGTCCCCAAGATATCGGTCCATACTTGGTTTCAAAAAAGGTTTTTAATGTTGAATATTAATCGGAGTTGTCTTTGAGTTTGAGCTCCATTCATTTGGTGTTTAATATTTCGATGTTGAGAAAGTATAGGGGTGATCCTTCAACGGTTGTTTCTTTGGAGTAGGTGAGTATTTTAAATTCCTTGTCCTACGAGGAGGTCTCGATTAAGATTATGGATTGGTAAGTCCATCGTTTGAGGACTAAGGATGTGCATTTGGTAAAGGTTTGTTGGAGGAACCAAAAGGTTGAGGAAGCTACTTGGGAAGTCGGTGAGGACATAAAGTTCAAGTATCCATTCTTGTTTCCCATTCCGGATAATGCCCTAGGTTTTTGGTCCTTGAAATTTTTTTGAAAGTTTATCCTCACTGTCCTTACTACAACCCCCTGACAAATCATCGGGAATCATGAGAGGTCGTAGGGACTCGCTCATGACTTAATTAGAACAAGTGTCTTAGTACTTTTCTCTAAGTATGAGCGTCTATAAACTAGTCGTCAAGTCTTCTTACAGGTCATAAGGACCAAGTCGTAAGGTATCTATAAAGTTTGGCCTAAGACACTGTCTTTATTACGACATAAGGCCACGAGTCATTAAGAATCTTGGCGAGTCGTTATCTCTCAATCATAGGATGATATATGTTGCATGTGAATGTGAATGTTAAGATTAATTCTAGATAGAATAACTTAGTATTGAATATTATTGTTTGGGGATTGGAAGGGGGTCTGGACTCGTAAGTTGAATTGTTTAATACCCCCTTTTTGGACCTGGTGTCCTTCTCCCTAGTTTGGTTTAATCCATAGCACGAATATATCATAATGTTAGGTTTGGTATGTGTTTTAAGTGTTGTAATCATGGTTAGTATGATTAACCTTAGTTGGGCTATTCTAGTGATCTTGAAACTGTAATTTGGAGTAGAATTAACATAAATGCCCATGTTTCTTGACAAAGACCCTATCATAGAATTGGTTATCACTTACTTGACATCTAGAAGTTGAACTAGATACCTTAGCCTAGTTTTGGCATAGTGTATCTAATTATGGAAATTGAGGATTAAAAGTGGGATTGTTCGGCCCACTTAGGCCAAGACTTCTGTTAGCCTTATGGACTTAGTTACGAATGTTAGGCATAGTTGACGTTAGTAACCCTTAGTATAAGTTTACTTCGTGGCTTATTTAATAATAATGTATTTTTCCCTAAATAATGATATTTGGGCCTATAGAGATGCTATTTCCTCTTAGACATGATGTAAGGCCTATAGCGATCTTGTTTTCTCTTAGACATGCTGTTAGGCCTATAGAGAAGATGTTTCCTATTAGACATGATGTTAGTCCTATAGAGATGTTGCTTTCTCTTAGACATGATGTTAGGCCTATAGAGATGTTATTTCCCTAAGATATGGCGTTGGGTCCTCAGAGATGATTTTCTTATTAGTTAAAATTATTGGATCAATAGAGATGATATTTCTCATATATATGATAATTGGTCTGGAAAGGTGACATTCCTCATACTCGTGATGTATGACTTACAGATATGAAATGATTAGATGTTTATTGATATTGTGCCTCGCAGATATGAGATGATTATATACTTATTGATATTATGCCTCTTAAATATGAGATAATTAAATGCTTATTGATATTATGCCTCCTAGATGTGAGATGATTATATGCATATTGATATTATGCTCCTATATGTGAGATAATTATATACTTATTGATATTATGTCTCTTAGATGTGAGATGATTATATGCTTATTGATATCATGCCTCCTAGTTGTGAGATGATTACATGTTTATTGATATTATGCCTCTTATATGTAAGATCATTATAAATATGCTACGACTTGTAATATTTTTATCGATATGAGTTTTGGATATCTATACGGGCCTAAGGTCATGATTATGATGTTGGGATTAATTCGGATATGTTATTATGACAAAGGCCATGTTTTTGATATTTCTTGGATATTCGGGGAGTGATTATCCTTGTAAGGGATATGGTTGTAGAATATGGATATATATTTATATGTTTATGTACAAATCTCTCCGGTATGGGGTAGAGAAAGATGTGTTATGACTCTTATAATTCTACTAATTGAATACTGGTGATGGCATGCATAGATTTTGTACATTATTGATTATTATATCTCTGATTTATGTGATTCCAGCTAAAATACGATACTATGACTGTTCTTCCTAAATAATTTTTAGGCTATGTGGGAGTTAGTTGTCTACTAAGTGACTATAGTACTTGATGGCTAGAAATCTAATGACTAGTTAATGAACCTTATCTAGTTGAAATATGGTAGCTAGCGATTATGCATGATACGTGGCTAATAGTGATGACAGGGTTAGTGTTGGTGAAGAATAGTTGCTATTGATGACTATGTTTATGATATTGATTAGTTGTTATAGAGGATTTGTGTATTAATGATGCTAGATAATAATAGGTGTTAGTTGATAGATAAATAAAATGTCAAAATGATGGTTTGTGGTCTATTCTAGTTGGTGACTAGTGAGATTATGATGATTAGAAATGAATATTTGTTAATTGGCGATTATGGTCTAGTGGTGAATCTTTACTAGGTTCTATATATTGGCTATTTAGTAAATAATTATTACGTGAAGAAATGGTTAGGCTAATAATCAAAGGTCATCTCCATGAATCAACCCTATCACTAACTTCGGTCGTGGGATATTCCGACCCTTTCTACACTTTTATAATTATTTAGTTTCGAAGATCATTTTGGGCAATAGACTTATGGATTTACACTCTTATAGAAATGACTTGAGTCTTTGCAACTATTATATATCTACATATATGTATCGATGATTATGATATATATATACCGGTTCGAGCTCGGAGGATACTATTTTCATGAAATTGATACTCTGCAAGGCCGGAGTATATTGTGATAGTGATATTAATACCCAGCAAGGTCGGAGGATACTGTAATGATATATTAATACCCAGCAAGGCCGGGGGTTGATTAGTCTGATGATGATCATAATGATGACATTAATGATGGAGATGTTTATGATGATGAGGTTGTGATATTGACTGTGTACCTTGCATTCATTCCTTTATATGCATCGCCTATCACCAGTATGTGCCTATGTCTATCAGCTGGTATAGGATGGTTGCATAGATATGGGTGATGAATAAGCCTTGTGTTGTTATATGTTGATTGAACCTTTCGATCTTGGGGCGGTGGGGGTACTCATAGGCTCATCTAGGTATTTGGTTGTCTGGAGTTACCGGTTATTCGTGTTGTTATTTATATTGTTATTATCAATGTGATGATCATTATTATGGCTATCCTATGATAGATTGGTTGTTGATTCAGTATCAAGATTTGAGGTATGTTTTTGGCCTCTTTTATCTTACATTACATTGTTATGCTGAATTATTTCATGTCTAGCCATGTGGATTGGAAGCCCTGAGTATGATAGAGTTGAATCCTGGTAGGATTATAATGAGGTCTTGGAATGAGGATATGATGATCTAGGTTATCCTTTGAGGCGACCTCATGTTTATATGTATGTATGTATGTATGTATGTGTATGTATACGTGTATGTATATATATATATATAAATATATATATTTACCTATATGTAGCTATGTTACTGCTGTATGTCCCTTCCTTTATTTGTTCATACTGTGTATTCATTTTTTGGCATTGTATATTGTCATATATCTTTCTTTTACTCTTTATTACATGTATTGGTCAGGGATATATGGTATAGTATTGACGTCTATTGAATGTGGATGGAATAGGATAGTTCACCCTAATACTTCCTTAGTATTATTATGTTAGACTCATGGACTTGAACAGGATAGTTGTCCCTTATTATCTCTTTGGCTTGTTATAAGATTTTTGTGGAGTTTCCATTCCGTTTATATGTGTTATATATCTTCTTTATCTTGGAGCTCAGTTGGTAGTTTCCTATTGAGTACCATTTGTTTGGTACTCATAGTACATTTCTACAGCCTGCAGATCATAGTACGGGTTATTGTCGTTGATGTGTGTGTCGTGCAGAGTATCCATGGTTCAGAGACTTAAAGTGAGGTCCTGGCGTTTGGAGTATCACTTATCTCTCTCTTATGTATTGGACTAGTCTCTATGTTGTATTCATAGATAAGTTGTATTAGTGTATCTCCTTTGATATTTCACTTTTGTACACTTATTATGTTAGAAGCTTTGTACTGATACCACTAGGTTTTGGGATTACATTATGTATTGATTTTTATTTCATTTATCCCATATTCTTTTCTTTATATTATTGAGTAATCCGTTAATAGCCATTCCAGACTATAGGTTGGCTTTCCTACTAGTAGGTTATGGTAGGCACCATCATGACTTAAGGAATTGGGTCATGACAAATACCAAAAGACAAATCTGAAGCAAACTTCCTCATTCTAGCCCTCATACTAGATACAAACTCCAGAGCATAGCAAGACAATTGATGGAACTTCAGGGCATATTCCTTCAGACTCATTCTAACCAGCCTTAAGTTCGCAAACTCTTCAGCCTTGACCTCCCTCAATTCCTGAGGAAAGAAATAATCAACGAAAGCACCAAAAAACTCCTCCCACATAGCTTGTTCAGCATCATCATCCCTTGATTGCTCCCAGTCCTTATACCACTTATATTCTACATCTTTCAGTTGATACGCAATAAAATCCATACACTCTACATCAATAGCATGCATTACCCTAAAGATTTTCTCCTTCTCATCAATAAAGCCCTAAGGATCCTCCTAAACCTTAGAGACAGTGAAGGTTGGGGGATTAAACCTCATGAACTAACCAACTTGAGTAACCTCAGATAAAACCACAGCAGAACCATCAGGACCAAACTGACTATACTGAGATACCACCAATTAGGTAAGAAGGTGAATAGACCAATAGAACTCTGCGTTAGAGATATCCCCCTGAGGTGACTGAGTATGAGTGTCACCAGCTAAGGAAGGACTAGTGGGTACTGGTGGAACTCCACATAGGCCTGCACAATTAGGATCAAGGACCTACCATAGACCGAGTTTATACTCCAAAAATAGGGCGATTTTCATCCACATTGTCCTCAGGTGGGGCGGATGTTCCTGCAGAGTTTCTACAAATATCAGATCTTTGAGGAGGCATAATCTGAAATTCGAGTAAACCAGGAGTTAGAGAAATGCCATGACCCTAGACTTTATTGCCTGAAATAAAACACAAGAAAGAGAAACATTCCTTAATAACTTGTAGCCTCCCCCTTATAAGTGTGGCACACTACAAACCCATAGAAAGGATTCTACTTGACACGGCTTTGTGGACACTCATAGACCCTGAACCTATGATTTGATGCAAAGCTTGTCATGACCCGACCTCGAGCCCAGCCGTGACAGGTATCTCAAGTTAATCGAGAATCGGAGACCACCCTCATATCCTGTCCAACCAAGAAAAATCCAAATAAAAACAAAGCAGAAGACAACTGGAGAATAAGATAAAAAGTTAAACTCAAAAATAAACTCTAAGAATCGACAACACTATCTAACCCACACATGTCCATAAAATCCTCTACACTAATCCATCTATAAATCTAGGTTAGGACATGCCCCCGACCATGATAGTGTAAATGACAATGATAATTTTAATGTAAACTCTTCAATTCTTAAATATAAAAAGAAATCGATGGAATGACCAAGCTTTCTGAAAGATGGAAGCTCACCACTTCACCGCAAACTTGATAGATACCGCACCACCAAACACTGTGTAAACAAATAGAAGAGACCCCTAGGACCCTACATCGTGAAAGGATGTCGCATCCTGGTACCGTTTGCGGGGTGAGCACTAGCATGTTAATCGAAATAGGGATAAAATAATGCCATTTCCAAAAAAAAAATCTGAAAGTACATGTTCACATACATGCATATACATACATATATAAGAAGACCGGATAGGGTACAGGATTTAAGCATGAGATTTAAAACCATTAACCTAGACTGTGTAACTCTAGCGTCCAAAGAGCACCCATGAGCTATATGGTTTTATCTCTCCCCTGTTACAAGGGTCCCATTGCATGTTAGCCGCACGAAAAAGAAAAATACGAGGATGGTCCAGGGAATCCACTACCCCAACCAT
>JAPEIP010000011.1:139633690-139645047 GCA_026120095.1 Capsicum chinense
TATTACTATTCTAATACCAAAATCCATAAATTTTTGGGGAATTCATCACCCATATCCCATCCACCATTCCCATGTACCCCAATGGGTTTCAAAATTCATCAATAAAGCATAAACAAATACATGTAAGCCATGGAATACCATTTAAACAATAGCCATCCAAAACCTTCAACCCAAATTTCAAAACCAAACATTAAAACCATATGAATACCAAACCATTGCATGCCAAGATAAAATATAGGTTTAGGGAATAGATTGACATGACCCGACCCAAAGCCTTATCATAATGGGCATCCCAAGTCTGACTAGGATTGGAGACCACCCGCATTACCCAACCCAACCTCCAGTCGCCTGCCCTGAATTGGCTGAATTTTGAACACATAACAAGATAGCATAACATTTCACATAAAGATTCAGGATAGGATCACGACCATGAATGACCTAATCTAATCCAATAGTCCCATACCGACTGCCCAACCATACCAAGCCAAACCAAAACCTAAATCCGACCATAACCAAGTAAGTTTCATTAATAATTTAATATATAATCCCAAAATGAAATACGATAGAACAATAAGAAATTTTTTCCAATGATGTCAGCCCCAATACCAATGCCAATAATGAGGCTGACACCAATACCAATCCCACCCAAGCCAACCCATAGTAGTTCCACAAAAGTCTCTAATCGAAAGAATATAAGAATCCAATTAGGATATGCCCTAACCATAGCCAAAACCAATATACATAAATAAATCAAAGTACGAGATAACATCTATGAAATTAAGCCTTACAAAAAGATAAAAGCTCACCACTTCAATTGAAAGTTGACTCTCAAATAACCAAATGCTAAGTAGGAGGAGTTGAACGGTCGGTTCCTGATTGTATGGGGATATAGCTGCCTAAAGATGGGTTAGCAGGTGAACGCTAGCATAAACTCAGGATAAGATTAAAATAATGCCATTTAATAAAACCAAGTAAAAGAATCCGTATGCACACAAATGATACATATACATATATAACCATGTCAGGAAAGGGAATAGGATTTGGCATGCATTTAAAACCTTTAACCTACGTATGTGGAGCTTAATCATTGAAAAACTACCCATGGGCTATATAGGTCCAGTGTAACCCCCTAAACAGGCCCCGATGCGTGTAAAGGTATGATCCAGAGATACCATAAGATTTGGGGATTCCTATAAACAATTTATTCTCCATGATACATATGTACAGTGTACTTAGAGGATTCCTGTGTACCTCATAATTATCATATTAGGTCTCCATAACCTACCCCTCATGTTGGCAAACATGATATTCCAGTGTTCGTTCATTGAACTCCAACCTTTACGATTATCTTTCACACCCCGCCATTATTGCCTAATTGAAACCATTTTCAAACTAAACCATTATTCTATTATTAGTAACCTAGGCTATTAGATAGTGGTATCATTATACCGACTATAACTTGCAAGTATTGTCCTTAGCCACACCTTTTAATGGTCAAGAGATTGCCATATACACATAGACCATGTTATCCAATTGACTTGGGGGATTCATATGTACCTTATAAGTATTCATTATCATATTAACTTAGGGGATTCCCTTGTACCCCACAAGTATGTTTATTAATTCAAACTATTCTATGCAATCCAATTATCAAAAACCATTTAGGGTTCCATTTCCAAGTTCAAACCGTACAATAGTTCCATTAGAAATCCAATTACATAGTGAAATCATTATCATAGGCACTTTATCAAATATATTGGGGGCATAGTACTTTAAAAACCAAAATCCATTATCAATAACCATTCCATGCAATCTAATTATCCAAAAACACCATTAAAACATAATTAAAGAATAAGAAAACCATAAACAAGCATTTATAACCAAAACCCCAAATCATATTTGAAAACCCAAAATCATGCAATAATCAAACCATGAAAATATTGTATAAAACCATGCATTTAGTTGGAACTAACAATGAGAGAAGAGAACGTGCCTTAAACCAAGAATATGATTGAGAGAAATCACCAAGACAAGCCCTAATTTACTCCTTAAGATGAAACCCTAACTTTCTTTGCACAAGAACACTAGAGAGGATTTAAGAGTCTTTTTGAAGTGTTTAACAATATAATAGTAGGGTAAATAACCTTCTAATAGGAATATAAGTTATGGGGACTTATTATAAGAAGTGGGGAAATATCCAAAATGCCCTCACTTAAACTGCATTAAATTCCAGTCATAGGGCATGACTGATCCTTACGAATCATACCTATCCTGTATAAATAGTACCCATATCTCGTACCGTAGGCTTTCTTCTTTAAACTCAAACCTGTCTAAGGTATGACACACCCAAACTCTAGTAGTATCCCAGTGTGCTACTAGTACCCATAAACCATACCACTGGTAGTATAGAATCCCAGGAGGTTTGAACGCTATCCACTATACGAGTCCTGGGTACAACTCATACCCTGGCTTACGACTCATGGTGAGCCATTTGTGCTCAGATCCAAACTAAGTCACTATGTCTAAGGTTAAGTAAAGTAACCAAATAACCCGTATCCACCGATACAACTCATACTACCCAAGTCGTACCCATTTTAGTAACTAAATCCGCCTGACTAACCAACAGTGGTCAGCATACGACAAGACCATACCACTCATTCCCTAAGTCGTGTCTTGCCCAGAAACCAAAAATCAAGGAAATTTTCTATGGTCTAGAACCTAGGTTGTTTTAGTCTTCCCCACTAGGAACATTCTACCCTGAATGACGGACAAGGTAGGGTAAACACAAGCACGATTCATTTTCATTATAAAATATATTTCCAATCTTTAACAAAGTTTGCAAAAAAATTATGTAAACATATTAATCATTCTTTTAACAAACTCAAAAAATAAAGATATGTTGAAGAACACATACCTTCCGCACGAATCCCAGGAGCAAAAATCAGATTTGGATATATAGACTTCTTGTCCTCCTCCGCTTCCCATGTAGCTTCTTCCACCGTATAGTTCTGCCATTGAATCTTAACTGAAACCACATCCTTGGTTCATAACCGACTAACCTGCCTATCCAAGACCTCAATCAGAAAAAAGAGAGTCTGAGATACCCAACCCCTCTAAAGTAACAATTGAAGAAAAATTACTAATTCACTTCTTTAACAAGGAAATATAAAATACCAGATAAACGGAGCTCAAACTAGAAGGCAACTCCAATTTATAAGCCACATTACCAACCCTTCACAGAACGACATAAGGACCAATAAAATAGGGACATAGCTTTCCCTTCTTACCAAACCACATTACTCCCTTAGTAGGAGATGCCTTTAAGAACACCCTATCCCAAACCTCAAACTCCAACTCTCTATGCCTTACATCTATATAGGACTTTTGGAAACTTTGGGAAACCTTAACCCTATCTCAAATCACCATTACTTTTTCCATATCTTGGTAAACCGAGTTTGGACCAAACATATCTGCCTCACAAAGCTTAAACCACCTAATAAGAGATCTATACCTCCTACCAAATAATGCCTCGAAAGGGGACATACCAATACATGAATAATAGCTATTTTTGTAAGATAACTCTATAAGAAGAAGATGCTCAATCCAATTTCCACCAGAATCAATCACACATGCCTGAAGCATATCCCCAATGTCTGAATTTTCCTCTCCGCTTGTCTATCCGACTGCAAATAAAAAGCAGTACTTAGACTAACCTTGGTACCCAACCCTTTCTAAAATAATATCAAAAATAAGATGAAAAATTCATATCACGATTATAGATGATCGAAAAAGGTAACCCATGCAGCTTCATAATCTCTTGAAGATACAACTTCGCATAACCCTCCGTCGAAAAAGTTGTAATACCCCAAGAATTTCAACTAATAGTAGAACCCTACTTCAAGCTCTTTAGAAATAAATTTTGTAATTTGGTAGTTACATGATCTAGTTATATGAGAATTAAGGTCTCAAAAGTGTCCTAACTATTAGACGAATCAAAATATTCCTTACCGATTGAATTCTTGAGAAAGATATTGGTATAGTCAACTTCAAACGATCATATCTATCATTATACTATGAATTTCTGCGATCATAACCCACCAAAAGATAGATAATTTAATTATCTTTCTAAAAATATCAATTTTTCCTAAATCCAATACCGGAGCAAAGAGTTATGCCCATTTCACTCTAGCATGTCAGCCTAGAAAACTGAGTGACGACATTCGTGATAACTTATCACAAGTGTGACAATATATCATGAATGTAATCAACCTTAGGTAGAATCCAACCCCTAGTGAATACATTTTTGATAAGTTATCACAAGTATGATGACTTATCACAAATGTCGTTAGCCTTAGGCAGAATCCAGCCCCCAGTGATGACATTTCTGTAAAGTTATCATAAGTGTGATGACTTATCACGAATATCGTCAGCCTTAGGAAGAAATCCATTAATTCCATCCCCCTAGTGATGATATTTGTGATGAATTATCACAAGTCTGATGGCCTATCACAAATGTCATCAGCCTTAGATTTTCAGCAACTGGGAAGCAATTTAGTACGGGTATTTTGGTCTTTTTCCTTTACTTCCCATGACTTATAACCCTCAAGGAGTGTATTATATTCCATTATATTTAGTTATACATCTCAAAATTCTCTGCATACCTTCAACCACAAGGTTAGGGTTTCAGCATAAAAATCCAACTATCTAGAGATTCAACCGTGAGATTTTGATAATTCTTGCATATTTGAATTCCATATTAAGAGGGCTATGAGGGAAACCTAATATTTTGTTAATAACCTTCTGGAATTTTTAAATTCATCCAAAAGCTCTAAGTTTAAGGTATGTGGTTTTGAACAAGAACACCATTTTGTTCTTGTGCCCAAAGGTTATATATTTTTGTAAAGTTTTTCGTAAATTCATAGAGAACTCCTATCATGTTATTATATTGTGAGTTTCTTTTATGAAGCTATGTATTACCCAAGCTTTGAGTGGTAATATTATGATGCATATTAATGGTTTAAATTGTCAATTTATGGTTTAAGTTGCATAATTCAATGTCTATATTATGTTTTAAGAATTTCAAGACCTATTGTTGCGAACTGAACCTTCTGGTTAAAGCATAAGTTTGAGAATGAGATATTAGTGCTTTTTAAAGAATATCAAGAAGTGAGTTTTGATTGTAAGTTAAGATAAAAATCCACATTCTTTAGTTTGAAGGAAAGCGGATGCATTTTGGCTCCCATTATATATATATATATATATATATATATAGTTGAATTATTTTAAGGTGGATTTTCTAAATTTCGGAGCTAAGTAAGAGAGTAGTATTTAGCACTGAGTTGGGCTTGATTCTGAGGTCTCATGCCCCAGAACTATGTGTCCCCATAGGTTCTTGATATACCCCAAGTGGGTTAAGATAGTGATCACTAAAGTTAATGTTTTATCCGATGGCAAGGATAGAATAGCTCTCCCCAATGTGGGTAAGACGTTGGACTCCATGTAGCTCACATGGTTTATGTTAGTTAAGAGAAATTCCCTAGGTTCCTAAAGTTCTCTAAGTTCTAAAGTCTTCCAAGTTTCAAAGAGTTTTAGTGTTAAAGTTATAAAGTTTTAAAGTATAAGTGTTTTGAAAGCTACGATCCTAATAATTTTAGGTATAATGATAATTTGAGGTTTTAAGTAAAAGCATGATAATTTATGAGTCTTGTGGCATATATTTATTTCAAGCTAAGTGAGTCTGTTTTACACCATGCAGGTTTTCTATAAAAGCTTATGATGTTAATTATTTTAATTGCACACTCCCCCATATGCTCGGTACATTCCCAAAGTAATGACCCACATATTTTGTCTGTGTGCCATATATTCTTATAATGTAGGTTCAGGTGCTCAGTCTCAGCCTTACCAGTGATCCTTTCAAGCACTCCTATCTATATATCAGCCGTGGTGAGTCCTCATGTTTTAGGTATCAATTATTCTCAAACTTCTAGTTTTATTTAGTAGCTGTTTAATTCTTGTCAGTTGAGTAAAATTTAGTTGGAGACCTGTCCCAATGGCTCTCTTATTTGGAGTGGTAGAGGTTTGTCAGACTAGTCATCAGATTATCATTACTTTGAGATTTTCTTTGAGTTATAGTTTGTTCAGACCAAGTATTTCATTCATATTTCTCATTTTATGATGTAACAGCATTGAGTTCATGCATTTTATCTCTAAATAAGCTAATATATAAAGTAGAAGGCTCAAAGGGTTAGATTGGGGATACTTGTAGCCTTAAGCACCGTGTGACATTTCGGGACCCGATTATGGGGTGTTAGAAACTTGGTATTAGAGCCTAAGGTTTAGATAGTCCTAGGGAGTCTGACAAACCACGTTAAGTAGAGTCTTGATCATCAGTGTGTAGCGTGCCATATCTATAAGTAAGAGGCTACAAAACATTTTAGGAACAAATCATTTCTTCCTCTCAAGTCCATCATGCTCAAAGTTGTCTCTCTCAGCTATTCATTCATGATCTCTTATTTTAGAATGTGTATCCCCACTGAGCTTGAATAAATAACAACAATCAGCAACCTCAGCCCGCTGATCCTCTGAATGAAAATATGTCCTATGCTGAATGCAGGGCAGCCTTCCAGGCACTGGCCCAAGCTGTCACTATCCAGGCCAATCAGGCCATAGCTCCTTAGCAGCAGAGAGGTGACTTAGTTGCTGCCAGAATTTGTGACTTTATATAGATGAGTCTGCCAGAGTTTTATGGGTCAAAGGCAGGGAAAGACCCACAGTTATATCTTGAGGAGATAAGGAAGATCACACAGGTAATGCATGTGTCTGAAGAAGAGTGTGTGGAATTATCATCTTACAGGTTAAAGGACATTATGTATGACTGGGTGGTTTCATGGAGGAAGGGTAGAGGGGAGGATGATGCTCCCGTTACCTGGCAGATATTCTAAGATGTATTCTTGGATAGGTTCTTTCCTATGGAGTTAAGGGATAGGAAGATTGAAGAGTTTATGAACTTGAGGTAGGGCTCTATGACTATTAAGTAGTACTGCTTAAAGTTCAATCAGCTAGCAAAATATGTACTTGACTTAATCTCCAACGCCCGAACTGGTATGACAAAGTTTGTGACAGGTGTGTCGGGCTTAGTACTGAAAGAATGTCACACTGCTATATTGAAAAAGGAGATGGATTTGTCTAGGCTTATGATCTATGTGCAGCAAATAAAGGAGTATAAGATAAGGGAAAGAGATAGAGCGAGAGGTAACAAAAGAGCCAGGTCTGAACAGCATGAGTACGGTCAGGCTAGATCTTAGAGAGGGAACCGCCCTCAGTTCCAGAGTCGTTTTTCTATGCCAGTACCCTCATCCGCTAGTGCCTTAGTGCCTAGAGGTATGCTAGAGCAGGGAAACAGGTCTTCTATGTCCAGGACTCAGCAGAGTGTGAGTAGCAAGCCTAACTTCCCTCCTTAAGCCAAGTGTGGTAGAACCTATTCGGGTGAGTGTTTGCCTGAACAGTATGGTTGTTTTGGGTATGGTAAGATAGGCCACAGCCTTAGAGAGTGCCCACATGCCAGGGAAGAAAGCAGAGACACCCAAACCCAGACCCAAGCCACTAGTGCACCAACTCCCACAGCCCGCCCAGCTCCTTCTCAGGGCATTTCTTCTAGTACTGCTGGCAATCAGCGCCAAAATAGGTTCTATGCCCTACCTTTCTGTCATGAGCAGGAGGACTCTCCCTACGTTGTTATTGGTATACTTTGTGTATTTCACTTTGATGTTTATGTGCTATTAGACCCTGGGTTAAGTTTTCTTATGTCACCCTACCGGTTGCTGTGAATTTTGAGAAGAGTCCTGAAAGTATTTCTAAGACGATTCTAGTTTCTACTCCATTAGAGGAGTCTATTATTGCTAAGAAAGTATACAAGAATTGTCCTATTACAGTCCTTTATAGACTCACACTTGCTGATTTGATAAGGTTAGAGATGGTTGATTTTGATGTTATCCTGGTTATGGACTGGCTTCACTCCTTATATGCATCTATAGATTGTCGTACTCATGTAGTTAAATTTTAGTTTCCTGATGAACCAGTTTTCGAGTGATCAGGGAGTTCAGTACTTCCCAAGAGTCATTTTATTTCTTATCTCAAAGCCAGGAAGCTTATATTTGAGGGATGCTTTTATCACATGGTTATAGTTAAGGACACTAAGTCTGAAACCCTAAGTATCCATTCAGTCAACATTGTCAATGAGTTTCCTGATGTCTTTCCAGAAGATCTCCCAGGGGTATCTCCCGATAGAGAGATAGAATTTAGGATCGATCTTCTTCCCGACACTCAGCCTATTTTCATTCTTCTATACCATATGGCACCTACAGAGCTTAAGGAGTTGAAAGAACAACTCAAAGATCTGTTAGACATGTTTTATAAGGCCCAGTGTATCTTCTTGGGGCGCACCTGTCCTTTTCATGCGAAAGAAAGATGATTCTTTTTTATATATGCATTGACTATCGTCAACTTAATAAGGTCACAGTTAAGAACAAGCACCTCTTCCTAGAATAGATGATTTGTTTGATCAGTTGCAAGGTGCGAGTTATTTCTCTAAGATAGACCTTAGATCCTGCTATCACCAACTTAAAGTAAGAGAGTGTGATATCCCGAAGACAGTATTCCCAACCTTCTATGATCATTTTGATTTTTATTTCATGTCTTTCAGGCTAACTAATGCCCCAGCATCTTTCATGGACCTAATGAATTGAGTGTTCAAACCATATCTTGATATGTTCGTCATTGTGTTTATCAATGATATCCTTGTATATTCCCAAAGTGAGGGTGATCACTCAAACCATCTTAGAATCGTCTTAGAAACTCTTAGAGATCATAAGTTGTTCGCCAAATTTAGTAAGTGTAAGTTTTGGCTAAGGTCTGTAGTGTTTCTGGATCATATTATTTCAGCCGAAGGTATTAGAGTTGATCCTCAAAAGACAGAAGCTATAAGAAATTGGCCTAAGCTTATCTCTCTATCTAATATTAGATATTTCTTAGGTCTAGCTGTCTATTACCGTTGT
This sequence comes from Capsicum chinense, assembly GCA_026120095.1. Lineage (NCBI taxonomy): Eukaryota > Viridiplantae > Streptophyta > Magnoliopsida > Solanales > Solanaceae > Capsicum > Capsicum chinense. The sequence continues at coordinate 139,642,744 of JAPEIP010000011.1, forward strand.
TTCATTGAAGGGTTCTCTTCTATTGCGTCTTCCATGACTCGTTTAACCCAAAAGAAAGTTAAGTTCCTCTGGTCGAATTCCTCTGAAAAGAGTTTTTAGGAATTAAAGACTTGACTCATTTCTGCCCCTGTGTTGACTTTGCCTGATGGTGTAGATGGTTTTGTGGTATACTATGATGCTTCGAGAGTTGGTTTGGGTTGTGTGTTGATATAGAAGGGTAAATTTATAGCCTATGCTTCTAGACAGTTCAAACCTCATGAGAAGAATTACCCAACCCATAACTTAGAGTTGGTTGTTGTAGTGTTTGCTCTAAAAATTTGGAGACATTATTTGTATGGTGTGCATGTTGATGTTTTTACTGATCACAAAAGCCTGCAGTATGTGTTGACGCAGAAGGAGTTGAATCTTAGGCAGCAAAGGTGGTTAGAACTATTAAAAGACTATGATATAAGCATTTTGTATCATCTGGGCAAGGCTAATGTTATGGCAGATGCCCTTAGTAGGATGTCTATGGGTAGTGTTTCACGTGTGGAGGAAGGTAAGAAAGAGTTGACTCGTATGTGCATCGTCTGTCTAGGCTGGGTGTTAAGTTGCTTGATTCCGCTGAGGGAAATATGTAGGTGTAGAGTAGTTCTGAATCCTCTTTGGTTTCAGAAGTGAAGGAGAAGCAAGACTTAGATGCTAGCCTGGTCAGACTGAAGAAGTCAGTCAAGGACCAAAAGGTAGATGTTTTCTCTCAAAGGAGAGATGGTGTGTTGAGGTTATAGGGCAGATTATATGTTCCTGATATTGGTGATTTGAGACAGATAATTATGGCTAAATTTCATGGTGCGTGGTATTCTATTCATCCCGGCACTACCAAGATGTATCGCGACTTGTGGAAAATCTATTGGTGGTGTGGTATGAAAAAGGATATAGCTAATTTTGTGGTGAAGTGTGCAAGATGTCAACAGGTTCAGGTTGAGCACCAAAGAACTGGTGGTGTGATACAAGAGTTTGGTATCCCAACTTGGAAATGGGAAGAGATAAATATGGATTTTGTGACTGACTTACCTCTTTCCCAATGCCATCATGATTCCATCTGGTTTGTTATCGACAGGCTGACTAAGTCATCACATTTCTTACCTGTGCACACATCTTATACAGCTGAGGACTATGCTAGATTGTATATTTGGGAGTTGGTCAGGTTGCATGGAGTTCCCTTATCTATTATTTCGGATAGGGGTACTCAATTCACTTCTCAGTTCTGGAGAGCGTTTTAGAAGGGTCTCGGTACCCAAGTTCATATGAGTTCCGCTTTTCATCCGCAGATAAATGGTCAGGCTGAGAGGACTATCCAAACTTTGAAGGACATGTTGAGAGCGTATGTCCTTGATTTCAATGGTAATTGGGATGAGCATTTGTCACTGATAGAGTTTGCTTCCAACAATAGTTACCATGCTAGTATCAAGATGGCACCATTTGAGGCTTTATATGGTAGGATATATAGGTCACCCATAGGTTGGTTCAAAGTAATTAAAGCTACTTTAGATAGACCTGATGCAGTATTTGAGGTGATGAAGAAGGTGAAGTTTATTAGAAAGGGGTTAAAGACAGCTCAGAGTCGTCAAAAGTTATATGCAGATGTAAGACCAAAAGACCTTGAGTTCGAAGTTATTTATTTGGTGTATCTTAAAATTTCGCCCATAAAAGGGATGAAAAGGTTTGGGAAGAAGGGAAAACTTAGTCAATGTTACGTTGGCCCTTACAGAATCCTCAGTCGTGTTAGAAAAGTAGCCTATGAAGTTGAGTTGCCTGCAGAATTGTCAGTTGTTCATCCTATTTTCCATATTTCCATGCTTAAGAAGCATATTGGTGATTCTATCATTGTTGATTCTTCAGATAGCTTAGATGTTCAGAATAACCTTTCGTTTGATGAGGTTCCGTTGAGATCCTAGATTACCAAGTCCGTAGACTAAGGAACAAAGAAGTTCCATTGGTCAAAGTTTTATGGCGGAACCAATCATTTAAGGGTGCTACTTAGGAAGAACGAAGCAGATATGCGATCCAAGTACCCACACCTCTTCTTCACAAGTTTAGAGCAAACCGAAGGTATTACTTTTTCTTAATTCAACCCCTATCTAACCAAAGATTCATCTATATAGCTATTTTGTTGCAAATTTGTGCACTCTCAGGAATACTTGAAAGTTTAGAATGACATAGATTCAATTTAGAGAACTATTCCAATTGTGCATCCTCAGTTTCTTTGCATTCCTAGCTTAACTAGTGACATTCGAGGATGAATGTTTCCAAGGGGGAGATATT
>JAPEIP010000011.1:139645147-139658795 GCA_026120095.1 Capsicum chinense
AATACTTGAAAGTTTAGAATGACATAGATTCAATTTAGAGAACTATTCCAATTGTGCATCCTCAGTTTCTTTGCATTCCTAGCTTAACTAGTGACATTCGAGGATGAATGTTTCCAAGGGGGAGATATTATAATACCCCAAGAATTTCAACTAATAGTAGAACCTTCCTTCAAGATCTTTAGAAATAAAGTTAGTGATTTAGTAGTTACATGATCTAGTTTGATGACTATTAAGGCCTCAAAAGTGTCCTAGTTATTAGACGAATCAAAACATTCCTTGCCGATTGAATTCTTGAGAAGGATATTGGTATATTCAACTTCAAACGAGAATGTCTCTTGTTATACTATGAATTTATGATCTCATAACCCACCAACAGATAGATAATTGAATTAGCTTTACAACAATACCAATTTCGCCTAAATCCGACACTGGACCAAAAAGTTATTCCCATTTTACTCAAGCATGTTAGCCTGGGAAACTGAGTAATGACATTTCTGATAACTTATCACAAGTGTGATGACTTATAACGAATGTCGTTAGCCTTAGGTAGAATCCAACCCCCAGTGACGATATTTCTGATAACTTATCACAAGTGTGATGACTTATCATGAATGTCGTTAGCCTTATACAGAATCCAGCGCCCAGTGATGACATTTATGATAAGTTATCATAAATGTGACTACTTATCATGAATGTCATCATCCTTAGGAAGAAATCCATCAATTACAGCCCCCCAGTGATGACATTTGTGATGACTTATCACAAGTCTGACGGCCTATCATAAATGTCGTCAGCCTTAGATTTTCAGTAACTGGGAAGCGATTTAGTAAGGGTCTTTTGGTCTTTTTTCTTCACTTCACATGACTTATAACCCTCAAGGAGCATATTATTTTCCATTCTCTTTAGTTAAACATCTCAAAATTCTCTGCATACCTTCAACCACAAGTTTAGGGTTTCAGCATAAAAACCTAATTATCTAGAGATTTAACCGTGAGATTTTGATAATTCTTGCATATTTGAATTCCCTATTAAGAGTGCTACGAGGGACACCCAATAGTTCATGAATAACCTTCCAGAATTTTTGAAGTCATCCAAAAGCTCCAAGTTTAAGGTATGTGGTTTTGAACAAGACTACCTTTGTGTTCTTGTACCCAAAATTTACATATTTTCATAAAGTATTTCGTAAATTCATGGAGAATTCCTATCATGTTATTATATTGTGAGGTTTTTTTATGAAACTATGTCTTGCCCAAGCGTTGATTTGTAATATTATTAGGCATATTAATGGTTTAAATTGTCAATTTATGGTTTAAGTTGCATAATTCAACATCTATATCATGTTTTGAGAATTTCAAGTCCTATTGTTGTGAATTTAACCTTATGGTTAAAGCATGAGTTTGATAATGAAATGTTAGTGATTTTTAAAGAATATCAAGAAGTGAGTTTTGATTGTAAGTTAAGATAGAAATCCACATTCTTGAGTTTGAAGTAAAGGGGATGCATTTTGTCTCCCATTGTGTGTGTGTGTGTGTGCGTATATATATATATATATATTGTTGAATTATTTTAAGGTGGATTTTCTAAAGTTCTGAGCTAAGTAAGGGAGTAGTATTTAGCACCGTGTTGGGCTTAATTCTAAGGTCTCATGCCCCAGAACTACGTGCCCCCGTAGGTTCTTGATATACCCCAAGTGGGTTAAGATAGCGATCACTAAAGTTAAGGTTTTATTCGATGGCAAGGATAGAATAGCTCTCCCCAACGAGGGTAAGACGTTGGACTCCATGTAGCTCATATGGTTTATGTCGGTTAAGAGAAACTCTCTAAGTTCCTAAAGTTCTCTAAGTTCTAAAGTCTTCCAAGTTTCAAAGAGTTTTAGTCTTAATGTTATAGAGTTTTAGTCTCAACGTTACAAAGTTATGGTCCTAATGATTTCAGGTGTCATGATAATTTGAGGTTTTAAGTAAAATCATGATGATTTATGAGTCTTGTGGCATATATTTACTTCAAGCTATGTGAGTATGTTTTACACCATGCTGGTTTTCTATAAAAGCTTATGATATTGATTATTTTAATTGCACACTCCCCCATATGCTCGGTACATTCCCAAAGTATTGACCCATACATTTTGTCTGTGTGCCATATATTCTCGTAATGTAGGTTCAGGTGCTCAGTCTCAGCCTCATCAGTGATCCTTTTGAGCACTCCTATCTACATATCAGACGTGGTGAGTCCTCATGTTTAGGGGATCATTTATTCTCATACTTTCAGTTTTATTTAGTAGCTGTTTAATTCTTATCAGTTGAGTTTGAGTCAGTTGGGGACCTGTCCCAATGGATCTCTAGTTTGGAGTAGTAGAGATTTGTCAGACTAGTCATCAGATTATCTGCACTTTGAGATTTTCTTTTAGTTGTAGTTTGTTCAGACCAAGTATTTCATTCATATTTCTCATTTTATGATTTCACAGTGTTGAGTTCATGCATTGTATATCTAAGTAAGCTAATATATGAAGTGGAAGGCTCAAAAGGGTTAGCTTGGGGCTATTTGTAGCCTTAAGCACCTTGTGACATTCCAGGACCCGGTTGCAGGGCATTACAAATGTAGTCCTCCCTGGCAAGAAGTAAGCAAACTTTGTCACCTGATCCACCATGACCCAAACCAAATAAAATTGGTTCCGAGACCGAGGAAGACTGGTAACAAATCCATATTAATTACTTCCCATTTCCATTCGGGCAAATCAATTTCTTGATACAACCCACCAGGCCTCATGTGATCAACTTTAACTTATTGACACGCCATGCACTTGTCTAAAAAATCAGCCACATCTCTTTTCATACCATTCCACCAATATATCTCCTTGATATCATGATATATTTTTGTTAAACTGGGATGGACAACATAGAGCGACTCATGCACCTCATCAAAAATCCTCTATCACAACCCATCAACATCAGGAACACACAACCTCCCTTGGTACCGCAAAGTACCATCGCTAGTGATCTTAAAGACCATCACCTTTTGTCCACCAACTTTACCCTTGATTTTATTTAAGATAGGATGTAGTACTTGATTTTCCCTAACCTCTGCACCAAGAGACTACCTAACCACTTCTTGAACCATTATACCACTATCTTTGGTCCAAAATACAAACTCCTAGATTGGCCAAGCAATTAATATCCTTCCCCAATTCCCGCTTTCCTTTCTCCATATGATCTAAACTCCTATGGATAACCTACTAAGAGCATCATCAACTGTATTATCCTTACTGAGGTAATAATGAAGACTCATATCATAGTCCTTGAGGATCTCTAACCATCTCCTTTGCCTGAGATTTATCTCCCTCTGAGTGAATTTACTGTAGACTCTTATGATCATAAAAAATGTCCACGTGCTCTCCGTACAATTAGTACCACCAAATTATTAAAGAAAAAAACACCACCAAAAACACTAAATCATGAGAAGTATAGTTCCTCTCATGCATCTTTAACGGCCTAAAAGCATAGGAAATCACCTTTTCATGTTGCATCAAAACACAACCAAGTCCAACTCGAGATGCATCACAATAAACCACAAAATCCTCATTGCTTTTGGGCAATGTCAAAGATGAAGTCGTAGTTAGTTTATCCTTAAGCTTCTCAAAACTCCCCTCACAAGCATCCGACAGAGAAAACTTGACCTTCTTCTGAGTCAATTTGGTCAAAGAAGCAGCTATCGCTGATAAGCTTTCCACAAACCGCCAATAATACCCATCTAAACCCAAGAAGCTTTGAATGTCGATTAAAGTCATGGGTCTTAGATCCACTACGATCCTCTCACTTAAAATAATATGGCAAAGAAAAGTCTCAGTGTTCAACCAACACTCATATTTAGAGAACTTAGCATACAATTGCTACTCCTTCAAGGTCTACAATACTATACGGATGTAATTGGCATGATCCACCTCACTTTTAGAATACACCAAGATGTCATCAATAAACTCAATGACCAAAAGATCCAAGTACTACTTGAAAACCTTATTCATCAAGTCTATAAATCTCATCGAAGTATTAGTCAAACCAAATGGCATCACCAAAAATTCAAAGTGTCTGTACCGAGTACGAAAAATCATCTTAGGGATATCCTCTTCCCTAATCTTAAGATGATGATACCCAAACCGAAGATCTATCTTAGAGAAGAACTTGGCATCTTGCAACTGATCAAACAAGTCATCTATCCTTGGGAAAGGATACTTTTTCTTAACTGTTACCTCATTCAATTGTCGATAATCAATGCACATCCCAAGGGAACCATTTTTATTGTGCACGAACAACACCGGTGCACCCCACTGTGATATACAAGGATGAATAAAACACCTATCCAAAATATCCTTAAGTTGCTCCTTGTGTTCCCTCAACTCAGCCAGAGCCATTCTATAAGGAGAAATAGATATTGAACGAGTGTTCGAAACCAAATCAATACCAAACTTTATTTCCCTCTCCGGAGGAACACTAAGAAGATCATCTAGAAAGACCTCAGAAAACTCATTTTCCATTGGAACCAAGTGTAGAGAAGGACCTTTTGAGTTAGAATCTTTAACCTAGACCAAGTGATGAAGACACCTTTTGGAGATTAATCTCCGAGCTCGAAGATAAGAAATAAACCTCCCCCTAGGAGCTAGAGAACCACCCTCCCACTCTAAAATCGATTCACCAGGGAACCTAAAGACAACCTTATAGGTCCAACAATCTAAGGACACATAACAAGAGTGTAATTTATCCATCCTCAGAATGATATCAAAGTCTACCAAATCCAACTGAAACAGATCTACCAAGGGCTGCTTACTACCAACAGATACCATACGCCCCTTGTAGACTCTCTTAGCAATAATCGAGTTACCCACCGAGGTAGAAATGGAAAATAGATCCAAAACAACCTAAGGATCAAAACTAAAACACACAGGCACATATAGGGTCACATAAGAAAGAGTGAACTCCGAATCAAGAAGATAATACACATCACGATAAATGAGTTGTAATGTACTAGTAATGATATCAGGTGATGCCTGATATTCTAGTCAAGATGCAAGAGCATACAACCTATTCTAGCCTATGTCGGTATTGAAAACTAGTGCAGATACCGAAGCCACCCCACTGGGCGTAGGAGCAGAAGATGAAGCAATTGGACCTTTGACCGCTCTCGAAGCTCCCTTACCAACCAAATAATTCCTGAGCATATGGTCTAGATGTCCACATTTAAAATATTTGTCCCTGCATTCATCATATGCCCTAATGAAGACGACCACAAAATCGGCAAAAAGGGCATGAAGAAGACGACTGACCCTTACTCACCTCATATTGGGCACCCTGTGCCCATAAATTATCACCACCCTGCAGACGCCTATCACCTGACTGCCTCAGTTAAGGAGCGCTAGTAGTGGAGAAGGAACTAGAACTTCCCCACATCTTCTTCGACCATTTACCCCTATCCTAACCACCCTGCTGCTAAGAACCACTCTACTCAGAGAACCTACTCCTCTTACCCACTCTTTCCCCAAACTCTATCTATTTCCTTTTTTCGTCCTCCACCTACTGCTATGGACAACAGACCTCGAAATATCGATATCCTTAATCAGCAAAGTAGTCTTGCTTTCAAGGATCATATCCTGAGATAGCCCAAAAGTGAACTTTCTCATTCTCGCCCTTATGTCAGACACCAAATTAGGATCATACCTTGACAGCTGATGAAACTTCACGGCATATTTCTCGATAGATATTTTACCTTGATTGAGATTCACAAACTCCTCCATTTTTGTTTCCCTCAACTCTTGAGGAAAGAAACAATCCAAAAAAGCATTAGAAAAAGAATCCTATAAGGACAACTCCTCCACATCACTTCTATCCCTATCCCAGACCTCATACCATTAGAACGTAATATCCTTGAGTTGATAAGCTGCAAAGTTTACTCTTTCCATATTAGTAGACCGCATTACCCTGAATATCTTCCCTATTTCATCCAAGAAAACCTTATGATCCTCCTTCACCTTCACACCAGTAAAAGTATAAGGGTTCAATTTCATAAACTAGACAACCCTTATGGCCTCAGCAAATAACCCACTAGACGCATCTCGTTTAGCCTGAGTAGTAACCAACTGAGCAATAACATGAATATATTGGCAAAATTCTGCATTAGTCACCTCACTTTGAGGAGGACTAATAGCAACCAGAGAAACTCTAGAACAATCAAGGTTAGGACCCCGAGAACGAGTGCCAACTCTAGGTGTGGGACGTACTCCATCAACAGCATCCCTATATAGGACAGAAGAATTTTCTTGTGTTCTAGTTCATTGAGGAATGATCTAAAAAGCAAACAAACAAGTATTAGAGAAGATTCGAGGACTTATACTCCAAGCTTGAAATAGAATACCAAGAAATTAAAACATTCCTAAATATCCTATAACCTCTCTCTTATGAGTATGGCGTGCTACACACCCCTAAAAGAGACTCTACTAGACACAGCTTTATAGACTCCTATTTGACCATGAACCTATATATCTAATACCAAATTGACACAACCCAACCCATGGACTTATCTTAATGGGCATTCTAAGTCCGACCGAGATCGGAGACTACCCCCGTTACCCAACCCAACCTTCAGCTGCTTGTCCTGAGTTGGATAAACTTCAAACATATAATCAGATAGCATAACATTTCACATGCTCTAGGATAGGATCACGACTTTTATCGACCCCCACTGAGTCCAACCATCCCATACCAACCGTCCAACCATACCAAGCCAAATAAAACCATAAATCTGATGATAACTAAATAAGTTCCATTAATAATTAAATATATAATCCAAAAATAAAATACGATGGAATAGTGAGAAATTTTGTCCAATGATGTCATCTCCAATACCAATGCCAATACTAATGCTGCCACAATACTGATCAGACCCATGCCAATCCATAGTAGGTCCATAAAAGCCTCTAATCAAAAAAATACAAAAATTCAGTTGGGACATGCACTCAACCATAGCAAAAACTAATATCCATAAATAAATCAAAGTACGATATAACATCCATGAAATAGATCCTTCCAGAAAGATGAAAGATCACCACTTCAATCTAAAGCTGCCCCCTGATATCCAAATGCTAAACAGCGAAAGTACAATGGTCGGTTCCTACATCGCGTGGGGATATAGTCACCCGAATATGGGTTAGCATGTGAAAGCTATCATGAACTTAGGATAAGTATAAAATAATACCATTTAATAAAATCAAGTAAAACCATCCATATGCACACAAACCATACACATATATATACAACCAAGTTGGAAAAGAAAATCAGGTTTAGCGTGCAATTAAAACCTTTGACCTGGGTATGTGAAACTTGATAGTCCTAAAACCACCTAGGGATATACATGGGTCCAGTGTAACCCTTTGAATGGGACTCGATGCGTGGAGCTGTAGGAACCGAAGATACCATAAGAGTCAAGGATTCCCATGTACCCTTCACTCTCCATGATATATATATGTACAGTGTACTTAGAAGATTCCCGTGTACCTCATAAGTATTATATAAGGTCTCCATGATATACCCCTTATGTCAGAAAACATGAGTTTTTGATGTTTGTCCATTAGACTCCCACCTTCACGGTTAGCTTTCACACCCCGCTATTATTGCATAATTAAATCCATTTTCCAACTAAACCATTATTCCATTATTATTAACTGAGGTTATTGGTGTTTAGTAACTAAATCCACCCCACCAACCAACATTGGTCAGCATACAACTAGACCATACCACCCGTAACCTAGTGTACGACTCATTTTCTAAGTCATATCTTTCCTAGAAGACAAAAATCAAGAAAATTTTCTAAGGTCTAGAAATTAGGGTGTTTTAGAGATAGATGCCTAAAAATACCAAAACTTTGGAGAAGAAACCACACTTTAAACCCTATATGACCAACCCCTAGAAACTCTAGCCTTACTCTTGATTGGGAAATTTGAGAGAGAAAAAAGTGTTTATGTTATGTTAAATAGAAGGAAATAGGGCTAAGGGAATGTTTTATGTTGTGGAAATTGTGTAAAGTAAGGAAAATACAAAATTACCATTAATGAAAAATGTGCAGTAAAATAACTCTCAATCGCTATGGGTCTAGTAATGACTCGTGGTCACTACCATGAGTCCTCACTATGACTCATAGTTGGTCAGTGACTCAGGTCCACCTCACTGGTTTTTTCACGAGTCCCACCCTATGGTTCATGATCAGACCTTACGACTCATGGGATCCTAGTCATACTCAAGACAAAAACATAGGTAATCCTCATTAGTTGGACTACAGCAGGCACTGTATAACTCGTATAGAGTAACGAAGACTCATAGGGTCTTAGTCATTGCTTAGGCAGTGAGCTCAATACACCTGGAATTTTCAAAATCCAAAACCTAGGGTATTACATGTACTTACATTCAAAAGAAGAATTCAAGAGATAAAAAGCTAGAATCAATTGGTTTACAGAAAGAGATAGGAATACATAATTTTTTCACAACCCTGTTAAGAGGTAGGGTGAAATTTTGCTAATTAAAAGAAATCAAAATAGTAATGGACAATGACTTAAAGATAAGGATTTGATGGTTGTGGAAGCTGTTTCATTCTATTAAAAGCAATTTTCTTGAGAAGAGGAGTCTACAGACTACACATTGATAGATCATATCTCTTATATAATTTCTGTAGATGATAATGAACAATTATGTAGGGATCTTGATATGATGTAGATAAAGAAGGCAGTAATTGAGATGAATAGTTAAAGTATAAGTGGTCCTGGTGAGCTTTCTAGCCTATTTTATCAGTCTTGCTGGGAGATAGAAGAAGAGGATGTTGTCAAGGTTGTACATGTATTTTTAGGGTAATACTTTTCCTAAGAAAATCACACACACAAATCTAGTTATACTGCCTAAAAAGGAGAATACAAAGACTTTTGTTGATCATAGGCCTATTAGTTTGAGCAACTTTATAGACAAGGTAATAGCTAGAGTTTTTCATGATAGAATAGAGAATTTGATTCCACATGTCCTCTTCCTTAATCGGTAAGGATTTGTTAAGGGGAGAAGTATAGTGGAGAATGTTCTCTTAGCTCAAGAAATAGTTACTGACATTAGATTGAGGGGAAAACGTGCCAATGTTATGATCAAGCTGGATATGGCCAAAGGCTATGATAGAATTTCATGCTTATTTATTACTAGAGTTCTCAAAAGAGTGTGGTGTAATAAAAAGTTCATAGACGTGATTTCGAGATTTCTAGCAAATAACTGGTACTCTATATTATTTAAAGGACAATTTAAATGCTTCTTTTTATGGAACAAGAGGGTAAAGAAGGGTGATCCCCTATCCTCAACTTTGTTTATCATCTCTATTGAGGTTCTTACTATAGCTCTTAATGCTTTAATAGAAGATGATAAATACAAAGGGTTAGCATCTAAATAGAGTGACAAGATCAATTATCTTTCTTATGCAGATGATACCGTCATATTTACCTCTTTTGATCCTAGTTCTTTATAGATAATAAAGTCCACTCTATAGGGTTATGAGAAACTTTCTGGCAAGATGATTAATATTTTATAAGTCATTTTCTATACGCATCAAAAGGTTGGTGAAACTTTAGCAAAAGAGGTGACTTCTGGTACTTGTTTTAACAGAGATACATTTCCACTCAAATATATGAGATTCCATATATTTCATGATAGGAAGAAAAATACTTATTACAATAATCTCATCAAAAAGATTAAGAATAAGCTTCAGCATTGGAAAGAAAAGCTTTTATCATATGGAGGCAAGGCTATTTTGATTAAGAATGTTTTATAAAGCATGCCTCTATACCTACTGTCATCCATAGCCCCTACCAAATATACTATACATAAAATACATTGAATATTTGTTAGGTATTTTTGTAGTAATAAGGAAGAAATAAAAAGCGAGAACTGGATAGCTTGGCAAAAGATGTGTTTACCTAGAGGAGGGAGGTATGGGTTTCAAATCTCTATTTGAAATCTCCAATGCTTTATTTTCAAAGTTATGGTAGAGGTTTAGGAATTCAGGAACCATTTGGTCCAATTTTATGTGAAATAAATACTTTAAGAGGAAAGTCCCTATTATGGATTCATGGAAATGGGGATCTTAGTAATGGAAAAAATTTCTTAAAGTCAGCGATGTGGTGGAACACAATATTTGGTGGGAACCAAAAAATGGTTCAACTAGTTTTTGGTATGATAATTAGTTTAAGTTGGGTACTTTATACCAACTGATCATGTGACTGACATTGTAGGGGTTAAGTATTTTTTCAGAATGACATGTGGAATGAAGATCTGTTGAATCAACACTTTCCAAGTTATTTGATGAATCATATTCTTATGGGATTCATAAAAGGGTATAGACAATGTAGAGGGACAAATATTAGTGGTTACTTACTATTAAAAGGAAATTGTCTATTAAAAGTGATTGGGAATCCCTAAGTCACAAGGAGGAAAAGATGTGGTTCTTTAGGAAGATGTGGATGAAAGGTTTCCCTTTAAAAATGAGAGTGTGAAAGGAAAAATTTCTTGTAAATGATATATTTGCCAGAACTAGGATTTGCATGACCTCTAGATGTAGGTATTGTGTCAATCCTCAAATCAAGAACTTGACTCTTGTATTTCTCAAAGGTGAATTTTTTAACAATATCTGAAAACTATATGTAGGTGCAGCAAGCATACTGGGGAATTATGCTCAAATTAATTATGCATTAATAGTGTAGTACAGAGCTAAAATTTTATTGAAATTTAAACCTTTCATTCAGGCAGCACCAGCAATAATAATGTGGCCTCTCTGGAAGAGGAGAAACTATACTCTCCATAGAGTGACAATGTGAATACATAGGGTAATTCATGAGATTAATCAAAATCTTCACCTTTAGGCAAAGGTAAGATTTCCTACAATCTTAGAACATTTTAAAAGTTAGCCAAAACTGCTTAACAAGGTGGAGAATCACAATTCACAAGTTGAAGGAAGTATAAACTACTGAAAAAGGAACTTACTCCTAGAAAAAGTTTTTCCTCCTAGAGGAAGTTCTAAAGCATTGATGTCTCAATCAAAGGATCTACTGGTTTTATCTTCTTGGATTGGAGACTTGATCCATGTAGAAACCAAAGTCATTCCTAGTATTAACTATTTAAATATAGAGTCTATAGCTATACAAGAAGGGGCAGGGTATTGTGTGAGACACAACTTGCTTCTTTTTATAGTGGAAACAGATTCCTTAATAATATAGAAAATGGTAGAAGGTGTTTGGGAATTTACGTGGGTTTTAAGTGGTAGTGTTAATTTTATCAATGAATAGAGGAAGAAGAGAAAGATTCAAATCAAACATAATTTCAGAGAAGGGAACCAGTTTGCAGATTTCTTAGCTAACAAAGTTGTTTATTTTGCAGGAATAGTTGTAGACACATTCAACAACAATTAGGAGTTACCACAACAAGCATAAAAACTCCTACAATCAGTTAAGCTTCAAGAATCTTATTTGAGGATTATGACAACTAATGAATGGGATCCTCACAGATAAAAATTGGTTCAAGGCGTCAGAGGTACAAACAAGGATTCACACAAAGAAAAAAAATGGTAGCAAATTCAAAGTTCGATGTAACAGTTGTTCACAGTAATGCCTAGTAATTATTGTTTCACATAGTGATAACTTCGGAGGATTTTTGAGCAATTTTTTTGTAGTGGTATTAACTTCGTATAAGATTCAACCTACTGAGAAAAACTCAAAAGTCCTCTAAGTATTGCACTGATATGAAACAACAAGGTTTGTTGCAGACCCTAAATAGAGACTTCATTAGTAGACATACCTATTAATACATCAGATCTTGCCGTCAAATATTCTCAAGCTAGAAAATACTTCTTTTTGGGACAGAAAACACGATGCATGTTAGAGTTATAAGGTTACTTGAGTAATTTCTACCAAAAGCTTGACAAAATGAATAGGTAATAATGATAAGAAACATGAAATATATACTAGTGAATAAATAAGAAGGATCACTTATGGTACTTGATGATGTCACTGACGAAGGCAGCAATGATCTAGTGATTGTAGCTCACATTTTGTCTCTTCACTTTCCCTTTTCTTTTTAGTTGTCCGCTTTTGAAAATTAGGACTAGATTTTTCCTTTTAGTTTTATTTATTCTGTTCATGGGCTTTGGTTGTTGGGCCTATTGTGATGTAAATAAGTGTTAGTTCAATAAAATGACCCAAAGCAACTTTTAGTAAAAAATAATAACTTTCTGAGGCTTGAGTATTGAAGTAATCTGGTCATGAACTACTTATTGATTGTGCAAATTATTCCATTACGACAAAAACTTATGAAATTTAGAATCCACTAAACCACTTTATCTAGAAGCGACACTAGTTGACATAATTAATGAAACTCGATAAAAAGGGATAGACTTTTTTTCTCGAAAGATTACATCAGTTTGATTTATGATACTTTTTTACGTGGAAATTTTTTCAAACTAATAGGACAATTTTTCTAGATGCTTATTTTGATAATCTAACTTTTAAATTTAATTAGAAGTTTATGTTTTTAATGTAGTATAGATATAGAGGGATGGGGGGAGAGGGTATGCACAAGAAATACACATGATATTCATTGATATATAGTTGTATAGTTGTATAGTTGTATATATTGGAGAAGAAAAGAATAGGAGTAAGAAGAAGCAGCAACCCATTTCCCATATTTTCACAAGTCCCCTACACCACCACTAAAAAAATAGGAAAAAAGACACCCGGTGACCATTTTAAAAATAACTGGCCAGTATTTGTCCATTTTATCAATTTATGACCACTCGTCCAAACAATTCTCAATTAATAGCCTAAGGTCTTTTTTAATTAAAACAAAATGCTTCCTACTTTTTATTTCAATTCTTATTTATTCACTACATTACAGTAAATTTCTCTCTTCTTTATTTTCTGAGTGTATTTACACATACATGTCGTTCGATTTCTTATAATTGATTTGACAAATTTTCTCTTTTTCTTTAGGTTTACATGATTATGCAATTGGAGATCTGAATTTTGCCTTTTTGAATTTTTTTTTTATAAAATATTTTCACCTTTTTCTGATTGATATCTTTAAATTTACGTGTTTATGCAATTGGAGATTTGAATTTTTCTTTCTGGATCTAGGTTTTATAAAAAAAAAATTAAAAAAGGGTTTTTTTCCCCATTGTATCAACTTTGATTTGCTATTGTATAGTCTACTTGAATTTTTTATTTTCTGTTCTTTTAGACAATTAAATATCATTGTGTAGTTGTTGCATTGAATATGTATTTGTACAAGATATATATAGAAATAGTATAGGATGTGTATAAAGACTGTATAATTATTGTATAGCATAGGTTTTTTTTATATGATGTTTGTAGATATCGTAATATTGTTATGTAAAATGTGTATATTTATAGGATATGTATTGAAACTATATGTTTATTGTATAGAATGTGTATAGAAATTGTATACTTATTTTATAGAATATGTATCTATATAAGAGATGTGTATAGAAACTGGATATGATATGTATAGAAACTGTATAGTTGTTGTACAAAATATGTATCTGTTGTATAATATATATATATATATATATATAT
>JAPEIP010000011.1:139669382-139686909 GCA_026120095.1 Capsicum chinense
TCTTCCCCCCCAAGAAAAAAATATATAAACCACATAAATCCCTTCAATAGTGAAAGTATTTACATATAATCCCGTTAGACTTTCTGTCTCCCTAATTTGTAAAAGGGCAAAATTCAAAAATAACATACTTATCCCCTTAATTATGAGTTTCATAACAACAGTTTCATAATTACATAATATAACAAGTTGTATTTTGTATTTTTGCAAATTGTTGCTACAAAAATACAAATACATATGATTTTTACTGCCCTTATGATCGATATACATTTTGTATTTTGTAAACTGTTGCTATAAAAATACAAATACATATGCTACAAAATGTAATTTGATAAAAGTGTTGCTATTTTTTGTAATTTAATACTTAAGTATGCTACTTTATATATTTTTTCTTTGTAAAATATACTTATACATTAGGTAGACCCTTATACATTGCTGCAATGTATGATAAAACAGATTTGTCTATATTTATGGAAAGAGAAATTAGATACTATCTTTCTCTACCTTAATTAACGCAACTAATTACCTATCATTATATGGTGTATGATTAAATATATAATTGAAATTTAAATTTAAAAAAATTCTTAAACATCACTATTAATTGTTCTCATTTACAATATTTTATGTTGTGTATTCGTTTTAACAGGTAAAAAGTCTTATTATTTCGTCTTATACTATTTTTAGTAGCAACAAATTACATAAACAATAATAAAATATAATTTTAATTAAAACCTTTTTAAAAATTATGTAACAACAACATAAAATAATATAAAATTTGTTTTTCATTCACTTTCCTTTACATTAGTAGGAGTAATATTAATACGTATGGATTATTAGTGTTCACACTGATATGATCCATTAAGCTCCTAAAAAATTAATTTTCAAAGTATGTTTTGACGGAAGAAATTATCTTTCATTCACGGAATCACATAAATTTATTATAAATAATTTAAAATCTATGAAAAAAATTAACATCAGTTAATAAAATAGTTAAATGAGAATAATGTATATCCAAATACAATTGATATATTCTATTTTATTATTCAATATGTGATGTATTTATTGAATCAATGCAAATAACGGATAAGTTGAAATTTAAAAGATAACATTATACAACAATTGCACATGTATATGGGCACATTATACATTTAAAAACTAATCTGCAATAATGTATAATGTCATACTATACATTTAAGTATTAACATTAAACATGTATACTTCTATATCCTTATCAGAAGGTAAAATGTAACCTTATACAATATTAATACTTTCTAATTGTATAATACCAAATAATACATAAAATGCCTCTTAAATGTAATAATAATTTCTTAATGAAATATATAGCAGGAGAATTATACTATGCATTAGTCTTTCAAAAATAAGTAATGTATAACGTCTGATATATTATAACTTATACATTAAAATATAGTCTTCCAAAATGTATAATATCACACTATACATATAAAATATTCATTTTATACATTAATTATCTACAAGATTATAATAATTTCAAGGAAAAATTAGAGTTATTGTAACATTACATTGGCTACACGATAATAAGGAAAAAAAATGATTCAATTTCCTTTATTACGTGAATTGAAAGTGTACATCTTCAATTTCAAATATAAAAGTGACGCAAATAGGAGGGGGATGAGAGAGTATTAATTTTACATTAGCTTGATTGTAGGCGTAAATAAAGGAGCACATATATGAAGCAAAAATAAGTGCACTAAAATAGGAGAAAAATATGGTATTTTGATATGTATGAATGAGATCAGAGAGAAATAGTACATTTAAAGGATTTAAGTAATTATTTTGAGATTTTTGTAATTTTTATGTAATTTTTTAGCAAAAAAAACGCATCTGCCATTCCATCCAAATAAAACAAATTTCTTATTCTTAATTTTCTCCTACCAATGAAAACTACTAGTACACTTGACAAACATTATGCCAATCCACATAGATATATATGATTCTATCTATCAATTTCTGAGGCATATTTGAAATTCGATAGAGTCAACAAAAAATTTTTGTGATCAAATTCATGGTTAAAGATTTATAAATTTGAATCTTAAAATTTCAACGGCAGCGTAAATAGAGGGAGTACTGCTTTTGGATAATTTTAATTTGAAAGTATTTTTCCGATTCTTCAACCAATTAAATTGCAACTATCTTAGTGATGAGTTCCACGTAACGTGACATGGCAAACTACCGTAATAAACAGTGTATTATACATCATTTATTTTTAGGAAAAAAGACACCCACTGCTTATTTTTAAAATAAATGGCTAGCATTTGACATTTTGCCCAAAAAAAATAGCCAGTCGACTAATTATTTCCACATTATAGTCATTTCCTAATTTGGGTCATTTTGGCTTATGTAATTCAGATACAAATTATATACAATATTGATACAGTCCATATACAATACTGATACAGTTTTCAACTCGGATCATTCTGCTCTTTTATAAAAATATTTCACTATTTTTTGCTACACATTTTTAACTGAAACATATTCTACTTTTTTTGGTCGTACAAAAATAATAATTAAATTTAATTATATAAAAACATTATAATTATTATATGGAATATGTATCTATATAAGATATATGTATAAAAATTGTATAGTTCTATCAAATATGTATATGTATAAAATATATATAAAAAATGTATATAAAGTGTATAAAAATATATAATTATTGTATAAAATGTGTAAAAAAAAATTATACAATTATTATATAAATTGTGTATCAAAACTATATAATTTTCGTATAGAATATTTATATGTATAATATATGTATAAAATTGTATAGAACAAGCCAACAAATTAAAATAGCTAGAAAATAGAATTTGAATTTCATAACCATTTTCGTGGAATTAATTTCGGCCGAATGGACATTTCTGTCTTTTTCCATTATTTTTAATGGTAAACTTTATAAGCTTTTATGGTCTGGAACATGATGCTTATTTCTAGAGCTTTAAAGTATATATGAAGCTTCCTATCATCAATCTATTTCCAATAATAAAATTTTCATCTTGCGCACGAAGTTATTGGAAATTTAAGTTCCCTAAAGCTTCATGCATGTGTCATTATCTTTATGTTAGATTATTCTCATTAGAATAGGAGGAACAATTAAATAAAACGCGTTACATAGTGAAAAAAAAATTTCGGTAGCATATTTGGAATGATTCCTAGTGCTGGTGAAATTACAATAAATTTACAACTGAAAATTATAAATAAAGAAAATAAAAAGACTATCTTCTTTTTCTTCGGCTGAGGCGTGGATATCTCGCTTTCTTTAAGGAGATTTAAGCTCATTGCAACAAATGTTTCACCGGTCCAGCAGTAATCTTCTTGACTTGTCCCCTCCAGAATATAATAAACTTCTCACAATAACTCAACAACTCTGGACAAGAATTGAGTTCAAAGCTCCACAAAAAGAGCACCTCCCTTCAACTAGCAAACTCTCTTTTTTCCTAACTTTTTTGTGAGCTCTCTATTATTTTGTGTAAGTATATCCCAAAATCATGCAAGATTATCTCTATTTATAGGAGAAAAAGTCTTTCATGCAATGAATATAAGAATGAATTGGAGTAGTAAAGATGGAATATCAATGACTTATAGGTTACAAGAGTTACATGAGTTACTAGTTATAAAGTGTAGGATAATGAAGGAATAAATATAGAAATTACATGTAACTTACATTCACATTCTCTCCCACTAAATATTATGATTAAAGACACAAATAAACTCAAATGAATGAAGGTTAAAAGCTGGAGATTATTGCTCAAAGAAACGGTCACGCAATGACGTGATGCCTTATACAAGGCAATTAACAAGAAGTGTTATGCATGTTGCCTACTATTTTTGTTGTAATGGCTTTTCAATAAAAAATGTAACAGATGCAGTAACAAGAATGAATGCTTCATTATACTGCATGACGTAACAAGAATGAATGCTTCATTACACTGCATGACGTTAAAAACCATGCATAATAATATTAAGAAATAATATTAAAATGCTTAAATCAACGTCAATCCCTCACTCATTTTAATATTAATAAGTGAGTTCACTAGTTAAAGGAAGACTATCATGCATAATAAAGGTGTGCTCTGCATTGAACCTCCACTTAGTAATAAAGTAAATTTTTACTCTAGAGCCGTAGTGGTCTCAGACTTGAACTATGACTGCTTTGAGGAAATAAAAAGTTACTGCATACACATAATAGTCAAGATGTTGATATGAGCTTTATAGCCAGCACATTACGGCCTTGTGTTATCTCGGTTTTAATGAGTGTCTTTTGAGAATGAACCTAATTCTCATAAGAAGCGGGCTACATCCACACTCACATAGGTGAAATCTGTCGAAAGTGCTCCTATAAATTTAGCACCTCACTCATATGAGCTACAGATTTTAATTAAGAGTTTTTTAAACTCAACCTCACCCACATTACATGTTAGTGCACTCACAACATAGGGAGGGATAAAAAAAAAGTGCATTTTTCACAACAAGTCATCACGTGATTCGTTTTTCCCATTGAACCTGGTTATAGGATCTCTAGTCCCCAGGTTGGGTTTCCTTATATATGACTTAAGATTCAACAGTCTTCAATCCCACCTCCTCGATGTGCTCTAGGCTTTTTCTCTTGCTAAGACCTTAATCAACGGATCTGCAAGATTATCACAAGATTTGACATGATCAACATTAATGGTACCATTTGTCAAATATGATCTCACATTACTGTGTTTTCTCCGTATAGGTCTGGATTTATCATTGTAATAACGGTTTTGAAATCTACCAATTGCAGCGGTGCTATCACAATGAATTAAAATAAGAGGAATTGATTTTTCAAAATAAAGTAATTGAAATAATAAATCTCTCAACCAATTCACTTCCTTACTAGCTAAAGCTAAAGCAATTAGTTTAGCTTTCATGGTAGAGTTAGCAACAATTATTTATTTTTTAGACTTCCAACTAATAGCACCACCACCCGAAGTAAAAATATAACCAGTAGTGGATAAAGAATCACCTAATAAAGTTTTTCAATCCGCATCACAAAAGCCTTCAAGCACATCAGGATATTTTTTATAGAATAAACCACAATTTTTTGTTCCAATTAAATATCTCATTACTCTTGTTATAGGATGCCAGTGTTCATTACCTGGCTTGCTAGTAAACCTGTTAAGTACTCCTACTACATACGCAATATCAGGCCTAGTGCAATCAGTCACATATATCAAACTTCTAATTATGCTAGCATATTCCTTTTGATTTATAACATCATTTTCACTTTCAACAAGAAACAAGTGAACACTAGAATCAAATGGAGTTACAACATGCTTGCAATTAAGGAAATCATATTTTTTCAATATTTTCTCAACATAATGTGACTGGTCAAGGAAAATTCCATCACACGTTCTAGTAATTTTTATTTCTAGAATATAATTTGCCTTACGAAGACCTTTCATATTAAAATAGCTTCTAAGAATATTTTTAGTTTCACCAATAGCATTCATGTTAGAGCCAAAGATCAATAAATCATAAACATATAGGCAAATAATAGCATGCAAATTATTTCAAGACTTATGACATATGCACTTATCACACTCATTTGTTTTAATCAATTATCAATCATGCAGGAATCAAACTTTTCATGCCATTGCTTTGGTGCCTGTTTCAAATATTATAGGGATTTATTAAGTTTACATACTTTGGTTTCTTGGCCAGCTTCAACAAAACACTCGGATTGCTCTATGTAAATCTTCTCATTTTGATCTCCATTTAAAAAAATAATTTTTACATCCATTTGATAAATTTGTGGATAAAAAATTATCGTAATAGCAATTAAAAGTCTAATTCATGTAATTCTAATTACCGGTGAAAAAGTATCAACAAATTATAGGTCTTCTAGTTGTTTAAAACCTTTAGCCACTAGCCTAGCCTTGTATTTATCAATAGATCCATCCGATTTTAATTTTTTACGTAAGAACCATTTATATCCAATTGTTTTACAACCCGGTGATAAATCAACTAGCTTCCAAGTTTTATTAGAAATTAGTGATTTCATTTCATTATTTACAGCCTCTTTCCAGAAAATAGCATCATGTGAAGAAAAAAATTCTTTTAAAGTGATAGGGTCATCTCCTATGTTAAAAACATAATAATCAGAACTAAAATCTTTTTCTACTCTAGCTCGTTTACTTCTTCTTAACTCAAATTCATCATTTTCTTTATTTCTTAAAGTAGAAGTAGAAGAACTAGGTAGTGACAAAATATTTTCTTTAGTCCTTAGACCCCCACTATTTTTAGAATCAAAAGGAAATTTATTTTCATGAAAAATAACGTCACTTGATTCTATTATCACACTATTTCAAGATTAAAAAATCTATAGGCTATAATATTTGAAGCATAACCAAGAAAAGCACTAGTAACCTTTTTACTAAACTTAGAGATTTTATGATCCATTAACCTTACATAGACTAAGCAACCCCAAACTCTTAAATATCCCAAATTTGACTTATGACCTTTCCACAATTCAAAAGGTGTTAGTTGTGTCTTTTTATGTAGCACACGATTTAACACATAACAATCAGTCAAAAAAGCTTCACCCCAAAAATTTAAAGGTGCACAAGACTCAATTAACATAACATTAGTTAACTCAACCAAAGTTCTATTCTTCCTTTCTGCTACATTGTTAGATGCAGGAGAATAAGAAGAGTATTTTCATGAATTATACCCAATGATCTAGCAAAAGAATTGAACTCATGTGACTCATATTCACGACCTCTATCACATCTTATTCTTTTTATTTTTCTATTAAACTAATTTTCAACTTCATAGAGAAAAGTTTTAAAGTTCTCAAATGCATCACTTTTATTTTTCATTAAGTAAACATATGTAAAATTAAAAAAATCATCAATGAAAGTGATAAATATCTATTTCCTCCACAAGTTAAAATTACACAAAGTTCACAAATATCAGTATGAACTAATTCTAATATTTCAGTTTTTCTTTCAAATTGAAAATGAGGCCTTTTTGTGATTTTGGCTTTACTACAAGCCTCACATTTTCAAGTTTTTTTTTCACTGGAATTAATTCTAAACTACTCATGATTCCCACATAACGATCATTTATATGATACAAATGAGCATGCCAAAAATTAGCAGAGGAAATATATAAATAGAAGTAGATGTTTTATTTTATATGCTTTCTTCATTTCAACATTCAACTTGAACATACTATCACATGCATACCCCTTTTCCACAAAAACATTATTCTTAACAATTACATACTGATCAGATTCAATAATCTGTTTGAATCCTGCTTTATTAAGAAGAAAACTAGACATCAATTTTTTTCTCATGGAAAGAGTATAAAGTACATCTTTTAATATTAATACCTTTCCAGAAGTAAAATTCAACTCGACATCTCCCATTTCAAGTACTTGAGTGGTATGTGAATCTCCAAGTATGATGGTTTTTGGCTCCTCAAAATTTATATATTTTTTAAACCAGTCTTTGTCATAACAGATATGATGGTTTGCACCAGAGTCATCCCACCATCCATCAATATTCTCCATCATGTTAATGTCTGTTATCACTGCCATAAATGGTTCTTCGGTAAAATTTTCCTAAGGTGTAGGCCACGTTTTCAAAATCTACAAAATCGAGCAATATGCCCACTCTTGCCACAGACAAATCATAGTCCTTTTTGTTGTACATGTTAATTTTTTGCTTGATTGTTTTCACCATTATTGTCCTTGGAATGTCTACCATCATTTTTCTTGAATTTTTTCTTCTTCGGCTTCAAAGTAGTATTTTTGTTAGTTTCAGAGGTAACATTATTTGAAGAAGTTAAATTTACCTTCGGTGTGATGTTGTTCGCTTTTGTTTGCGAAAGTGCATCATGGCCCCTTGCTTTTTCTTCCATGCGAATTCTCATTATCAAAGTCTCAAGAGAAATTTTCTTTTGTTTGTAGTGCATAGTTTTTTGAAACTCCTTCCACGAAGGTGGAAGTTTATCAATTATGCCACAAACAATAAGATGATCTCCAATTTTGACTTCCTCAGACCCGAGCTCGCCAACAATCATTATGAAATCCTGAGCTTGGTTTACCATTGATTTGTTGTCTACCATTTGGAAATGAAAAAATCTACTAGCCGCATATTTCTTCGCTTCCGCCTCCTTAGTGTCATACTTACTCTACAAGGCTTTCCAATTTTTCTTTGCACTAGAGTAAGTTCTATCATAATAATCATAAAAATTATCGGATAGACAATTAAAAAAAAAATATCGACACTTGTAGGAGTCACCTTCATATTTTTCAACTTTTTATTGAAGAGAGATAAGTTCATCATCGGTCATGGAAGAGTTATCTACTTTATTTGGGTTCTTCTCAGTTAACTCATAAGAAACGTTGAGAAGACTTAAGTAGAAAAGCACTTTACCCTTCTACCTCTTGAAGTAAGTACCGTTGAACTGGAATGGCTTGTTAAGATCTCCATCTTGATATCTGGGGATTTTTCAGTTTTTTCCATTGAATCTCCGTAAAATTGTTAGTGAAATTACAATAAACTTACAACTGAAAATTAAAAATGAATAAAATAAAAAGACTATCTTCTTCTTCTTCGGCTGAGGCGCAGATATCTCACTCTCTTTAAGGAGATTCAAGCCCACTGCAGCAAATGTTTCACTGGTCCATCAATAATCTTCTTGACTTGTCCCCTCTATGATACAACAACCTTCTCACAATAACTCAAAAACTCTGGGCAAGAGTTGAGTTCAAAGCTCCACAAAAAGAACACCTCCCTTCAGCTAGCAAACTCTCTTTTTTTACTAATTTTTTTTTTGAACTCTCTATTATCTTGTGTATGTATATCCCAAAATCATTCAAGACTATCTTTATTTATAGGAGAAGTAGTCTTCCATTCAATGAATATAAGAATGAATAGGGGTAGTAAAGATCGAATATCAATGGCTTAGAGATTACAAGAGTTACATGAGTTACTAGTCATAAAGTGTAGGATAATAGAGGAGTAAGTATAGAAGTTACATGTAACTTATGCCCACATTCTATCCCACTAAATATTGTGATTAAAGACACAAATAAACTCAAATGAATGGAGGTTAAAAGCTGGAGGTTACTGCTTAAAGAAACAGTCATGCAATGACGTGATGCCTTATACAAGGCAATTAACAAAAAGTGTTATGCATGCTTCTTACTGATTTTGTTGTAATGGTTTTTCAATAAAAAATGTAACATGCAGTAACAAGAATGAATGCTTCATTATACTGCATGACGTTAAAAACCATGCATAATAATATTAAGAAATAATATTAAAATGCTTAAATCAACATCACCCAGTGAGACAAGTTGAACACTATGTCTCATATTAGTTGATCATCTTATAAAAAATACATGTACTAAATTATTTATTCGCTTATTAAATTAATATAAAATTTATTAAATTTTTTATTTTATCCCTACAATTAATACTCCTGCAAGTATAAAAATAAGTTTGTAAAATTTCAAAAGAGTTTCTCAAGGGTTAAATTAGTAAAACTAACCTTCTTATTTATAAATTTTTAAAAAGCACATAAAGTAAAAGTGATCAACTAATAAAGAAGGAAGAAGTGTGGATGAATCGAACAGCTTTCGTTTTACTCCTACTTCAAAGAAGCACGACACTAAAAATCGAAATTGAATTGAGATTCAATAATGAAACACGAAATTGGAGCTCCAGACATCACGGTGGGGGCTACTAGTAGTTTTTTGCTCTATGCATTCGATTGTATACTCTCATTTATTTGCATGATTATTTCCGAATCCCATGGTAAGGAAAAATATTTTTGTCAATTATTTCCTCTGTTCTATAATACTTGGTCTTCTGTCTAGGTATGTTTATTTCAAATTAATTATTTCATTTTTGAAAATCAAGAGTGTTTGGTTACTTCTTGTCCATATTATCTTCAGAACTAAATAATTAAAGAAAATAGTAATAGTTAGATTTAGATTTTCAAAACATCATTAATGAGGTTAATTTTGAAAAATACACTTCCAATTAACATTTTCTTAATGAATATATCAAGTTAAAAAAGACCAAGTTAAATGAAACGGAAGAAATATTATTTTATTTACACGATTTAAACTCAAAACTTCTTGTTAATACTTAAAGAGTGGATTGTTTCATTAATCCAAATTTGTACTCCCTTTCATTTCTGATACTTGTCACATTTTTGTTAGCACGACCCTTAAGAAAAACATTAGCTAGATGTTAATTTTACTTAATTACTCTTGTTTATTATTTCTTTCTATTTAGTAATTCTTTTTTTCTAGCATTATATTAATATCTCTCCATATTTATTACTAAAAGTAAAGATTGAAACAAATAAGAAAATGAGTAGTACTACAGAATATTGATTTTTTGTAAGGATGAAAAGTATTTAGGAACCTAGATAATACCATTCTTGGTGTTGGGGCTATTCTACTTTTCTCTTCCTCGTTTTACTGCTTTTTGACTTAATCTTCCAACAAAATATATTGATGAATTAATTTAGATTCCTATTGGACAGGAACCACAATAATAATAAGCTTCTTTATTTTAAGGCTCGAAGTAGAGAGTTCTAACTATTTGTTACGATCTAAAATGGATTATCATGGTATTTATCACGGCTCAGCCTTGATAAGTAAGTCAATCACCCAAACTGATAAAAAAATTAAAATCAATAATAACATAAATCAAGGCGAAAACTTCTAGAACAAAGTCAGACCGATACAGTACAACAATAGCGGAATTCTGAAAGAAATGACACATATTCCAAAACTCGGTGACATAGTATAAGAGCATCTATTACAACATTCGAAAAATCAAAATACACATCTATCGATGAATCATAAACAAAGACAAGTAAGGATAAATGAGATCTGAATCAACCCCAAAACTTTAAAGCTATTTCAATACCTCAAAAATGTGAATCTCCACACAAATTAATCTCCACGCATGGTGCTTAAACTTAAATCTGTATTGAAAGAGCACAATAGGTATGAGTACGGTCCACTTGTACTCAGTAGGTTTCATAGGTTGACTGAGCAAAGAAGAAAATTATATAAGTAAAGAAAACTATGAGTATGTCACCTTCAAGCAAAGACTTCTAAGTGCTAGCTCACACCGTCTTCTCTAATAGTTCTAATATATACATAAAAACAAAACCAACACAGATATACATAGAGAATGTATTGAAACCAACCATAAGATAGCAAATACTCAAAAAAATCATAATGTATTGAAACCAACCATAAGATAGCAAATACTAAAAAAAATCATGAAAGATGCATATGCAATGCAAGACAGTGCAATGATCATGGAATGAATGGTGAAAGTCATCACATAATTTTCTGTATATACCTACTGAGCTCGCTGCTTCAATAATAGGACCTATGGAGGGTTCCTAACTCATATACTATATCTCATATCTCAGATCTCAACCCACCTCTCCGACTAATGTTTATGGAGATGATTTTTATAAAAATGTCTCATTTTCTTTAAAAAATAATGTTCCTCAATGGTACCAGTATCTCAAGAACATTGTGGAATAAGGATGGTATGCTCACCATCAACTCAATATACAAATATCTAACTCATTCAACACGTATATAAGATGGCCAAAAATTAATTACATATGTCCATAATTCATGATTATCAACTCTAATTAGACACCATCGGAATAAATATGCATGCAAGACATTATTTAGATCATATTAATCCCCTAAATTAGGAATTTCTATCATGATAAAGGCAACTAATACTCAAGAAGGCCTAAAATAATAATTCAAGCCCCTCTTCGGGTATTATAATTAGATGAAAGGCATTTAAATGCACAAATTGGGCTAATTACATCAAATAAAGCCCCTACACAAGCAACACCCAATATCAGATATCTCAAGTCAACAACAATTGAATATAAGCCTCCGTATGGGCATACAACAAGAATAATAATCTTAAAATATAAATATCATAGTTATTTTTTCCAACTCATAGCATGCTTTACTTATTTATTAACTACCCAGTACAATTTAAAAGAAGTTGAGCCATAACCTAATGATGTTCAATGTAGGAGTACTCGAGGCAGCACCATATAGGCATTGCACTTGAGGTAACACACAGAGTCACGAGAGGATAGACTTGCCAAGCTGCTTAGTCAACTATAGCCCATTCAAGGATGAAGTCATCCAGGGTTTCACCACCTCATACTCCTTCACCTAATGATGAGGAGGAGACAGAGTCTAAGTATACTCCATAGGTTGCTGCTCAGGACCCCAAGTCTGAGAAGGGGTCCCAAGATTTATTCGATGAGGTAGAGCAGGAGGAGCTATAAGTCATGAATCAGTCTGATAAGGGTACCACTACTTATGTACAACAGACAGAAGTACACTAGTTTGAGAAGGGTACATAGCAGGCTACCCATGATGACTCAGTACAACAGGGGTAGAGTCCCGCTCCCATGCATGCTTCAGATGCACTTCCCGAGAAGGGACATTAGAGTTGGTATGTGCCTAAAATATGGGGGATATTTAATTTTAAAACTCATATCTGGGAGGCAGGTAGGCCTACGAGGTTCATTTATGAGGAGCATCGGATTAACCTATTGGGGTTAGATTGAGTACCATAGTTATAGGTGATATTTGATAGATATCAGCTAGAGTGGATGACTAAGACACTTGATTCCTATAACCCGGCTATGGTACAATAATTTTATGTGTTCTATGGAACTATCGTAGTCCTTCCTATGCACCATTATCCAGGCTTAATCATATTTGCAAGGAAGTAACAGCTTGAGCACACACTAGTTAGAGGGGTCAAAGTTGACATATCGATAGAGACTATCTACAGAGTGATCTTTGGCCCGGAGTACATTACTTCTGCATCTACAACTGAGTGTGACCACAGACTGAGGATCGCACGTGATTGACATATCATGCGGGAGGCTGAGTACTAATATGAGAGGGTTGAGATGGCTAGGGGGGATAGCTAGTTATATTTCACCTTTAGGTGATGCGACTCCAAGGATTGAGGGGCATGCTATGATAAAGAAGGGCATCTTAAGATTTGACGCCAAGTTCTGGTGGTTTCTAACTATAGAATGATACCCACTACTTGAAATAACTCATTGATGTAGGAGGGAACTGCACTAGTTTTTTTATGATGGCCGATTATGTTGATTTTGTTTTCATCATCAGGTATGATTTACATGATAGAGCCTTTAGAGAGTTGAATAATCTTCCATTTCCTTTCATGATTTAGAGGTTGTGCAATGAGGTCAGTGTGCCTGAGATACTAGGTATAGATAAGAGGGTACTTGCAATGGTAACTATACAGACTAGGATTATCAGGGACCTGACCTATCCAGGATCTTCTAAGAGATCGAGACAGTAGGCAGCAGTGCCACAGGCCCAGATTAAGGGCCTAGTATCTTTCATAGAGGCATATCATGGAGATATGGGTATTAGAATTGATATGGAGATGAGAGAGTAGAGAGAGGCTCCAGACTCTAATACGCAGGATGAGGGGATACCAACTACTTTTTTTTCAGCCTCGGATTCAACCACAGAGCTAGTGTACCTCCAAAACCTACTTGCCCATCCACTACAGCTCCTGCTTAAGGTATGATCACTATATCTATTGTGTTTTTGTAGAGCTTAGTGGACAACCAAAGGACCATAGATGATAGAGTGAGGGTTGTCAAGACTGAGATGGCCGCCTTCTACGAGCAGATAAGATTAGGGATTTAGACTAGATTTGAGAAGGAATAGGCCCAATGGGAGGCTACGTTGAGTAACACACTATTCAAGATGCATGTCGACTTTCATAGATAGCTTGAGGAGTTTGAGATATAGTTTATAGCCTGATACATAGAGACAGATATGCTAAATCTAGCTCCAATGAGTGAGGATTTTAATATATTATAAGTAGAGGTACGCTCTCTCACAAAGAGCTATATCATAACCGCTTCATTATCTATATCCTAGGTGGTATAAATATCACCTCCATATATATCAAGATAGTTTGATTTATTTGTAGAGGGTGATAAAGAGGTACCAATATTTTAGGCCAAGAGAGATATTACAGATGACTTGCAGGAACCTGATTTACCATATGAACAGGCCTTTAAAAAGGCCAGACATAATTTGATAGAGTGTATTCATCGATAGGTAGAGGCATGCATCTATAGCAGCGAGTGCATCATTCAATAGTGCACTGCTACTACCACTATCTTTACCATCTGAAATACCCTCATCTGGGGATGCTCCTAATACAGTCGCCTGGTGCATCTCAGGTACATTCTCACTTCCTTCTATTTTACTTTGTATTAACGCATTAAGGATAGTTGAAAATTTTTAGTTAGGGGTGGGCATACCATGTCGCAGTGGGTTTTTTGTTGTCATTGCTCTTTTACTTTTGGCAACAGTATAGTAGTAGAACCAATATGTCTAGAATAATTTTGTGTCTTATTTTGTTTTATTTTGTACTGTGTTTTATTTGTTTGTAATTAGAAGATTTTTAAGTATTTAGGGCAACAGTCAAGTTTTGACTAATTTTTTGATACCCCTCCAAAAGGTTGTAGTTAGAATTGTGTGAATGTATATACGTGGGATTATTATGGATCTTGTTATGGAATTAAGATTAGGGACATGATAATCACTTACGAACAATTGCATGAATCAGATAGGTAGTAGTTAGTAATATTGACTCTATGCTATGTGTGTATGAGATACTGCTTAGTTCCCTTTGTATGTTGAATTCAGAACTTTTCTAGCTAGTCTTGCATAGGTTAAAGGATAGCCGGCTAGGAAAGAATCCTAGGCCTTTTTTTTTTTTTAATTTTAGTCCACTTTTTTCCTAAATGACCTCCATGTGTAAATTATATCCCTTGATCTCAATTTTGAGCCATGTAGCCTATTTTTATTATTTCACCATTCACCTTCCCATTTATATTACAATGAACCTATTTTAGCCCTAGTCCTCCTTGGACATTATACACCTCAATTGAGGCTAAGTGCCTAAGTTGAGGGTGGTTATCATAGGGGTGCACAGTGTAAAATGAGTATGAAGAAGGGTAAAATAAGAAAAAGTTAGTAGGGATGGGTGTGGTAGAAAATAAATGAAAAATTAAAAGAAAAATAAAATAAAAATTATGAAAAATATAAAAATAAATAATAAAAAGACCACACCCAACCTGAATGTGCAATAAAGAATAAAAAAGGAGAAATAAGGGTGGAATAAAAAGGAAATTGGCTAGTACGTGAGCCCCAAAAGCTAGTGTAGTGCCAAGGAGGCTTAGTCACTTGATATGTCCATATATACCATATCATCCCCTAAGCCTACATTACAAATCAAGAAAAGTCCTATAGGGATCCTATCTTGACTGTCCGAATGCTAAGGTAAAGAAAATAAGGGCAAGCCAATGGTATTTGACATGCATTGATTGGAACTTCTCTTTTGAGTTTGAGTGTATTTTGACCATCCCTGCATTGACAGGTATAAATTCATATGTATGAGTGATACATTCTTTTTGTGAGGGCACTTGAGTCATATTGCTAGCTATTTTCTTATTTCAGGTAGTGTAACTTTTATATTTGAGTGGTTGTTTGCTGCTAATGTAATTATTGTACCCTAATCCCATTGTGACACATTGTTTTGCTGCATGTTCATACATATTTGGTTTTACAAAATAAGATTGGAGGGGATGTTATGTTTTGAGCTTTGTATGTTGGTTGACTGCCTTGAATAGCTTACTTTCTCCAAGTTCACTGTCATTTTTGTTTTTTTGATATTTTTTTGCCTAAGGACATGCAATAGTTCTAAGTTGAGAGTGTTGATGTGCTATAGAAATATAGTACTTTCGATGATTAAAACGAGGAAAAGATGCAACTTTCTGAGGTTATTTTTTTAGATATGATGCCTTTTGGGTATGTTTTACAAGATAACATATTTTGGATGATAAGTTTGTCAAAAGGGTTGGAAAAGGTGTTTTTGCCATTTTTGGAGGAATCATGGATGTTTAGGACACTTTCCGACTTGATCATGATCAAAGCATGTTCGAGAATAGAAGAAGAGCTGAAAAGATGACTCTCGGCACCTACTAAGTCAACCTACGGACCACATGTAGGACCTACGAACCATAAGTAGGCAAAGAAAGTGCTAGATGTCCAAGGTCCCGAGAGCTGAAAATTGCAGGAAATTTCCATCCGATACCTGCGATTTATACGTACGGCCATGGCCAGGATCGCAGGTACCACCTGCCCCGGTACCAGACCGTAGGTGTGAACCATATATGGCCATTGACCCTATTTTTTCCTATTTCATTTGGGATTTGGTTTTACGGTTTCCTCATGTTCTATAAATAACCTTTATGTGTCTTTTAGTAGGATCTACACATTTTTTATATTCATGACCATATTTTGATTTCAAGATTCAATTTTATTTTGGGATTTTCTTGTATTGACCTTGGTTCATTAATTCAGTTACCATTGAGGGTTTTATTACTTCTATTCATTGTGATTTGATATATGCTTTCGAATATAAATCTTATTGATTTCCTTACAAGCATGAGTGGCTAAAACCCATAGCTAGGGTTGTGAAAACCCTGTCAGATTGACGAAGTAAAGGAAGTGCTTTCGTTGTTTTGAACCGATACCCATGCATGGATTACTTTATCTTAGTTATGATAATTTTATTAATGGGTGCACATATTATGATTCTACTTAGATATTGTTGCTTACTCCGAAAGAGGAGTAGTGACTAGGAAAAAATAAAGACAATAGTAACTTGGAGTTTAAATGTCGATCCATGCTTCTGTGTTCTATTTTAGTAAGATGGTTAGGTTTTATATAATAACTAGAGACTCAAAAGGTAATAGATGACTGGGATCAAGATAAGGGTTAGTAACACGATATTCTAAGACTCAAAAGGTAAAAGGTGATATCCTTCTGCTCGTCCAAAAGAATGCAGAAGGTACATAATTTATCAATTCTGCATGCAAAGTATTAGGTTGGTTCAACAAAGCATGATAAGCCTATGGAGTTGAGAATCTAGGGGGAACACAATCCTAGTGGTCACCTACACTGGTCACAACCAAAGTTAGCATAGTTATCTACTTGAAATTACTACATCGAAGCCCCCATTTACTTTTCTTATTCTGGCTGCCGACTACAACTACTGAGATCTATACTTTCACATATTCCCTTGGGATTCGACCCCAACCTCAGTTGGGTTACTATATTTTGATAAGGATTGCATCATCAACTAATAAGAGGTATTGTTTGAAAGTCATTAATTTATAAATGAATTAGGATGAAGAAGAGAGCGGCTAGTTTTGAGGACATTGGTGGATTGCACCATTATAGTGCAATCACTTCTAAGTCTCTGGTCCAGAAGAAGGGTGATCCTGAAGCGTTCACAATCTCATGTACTATAAGGACATCCATATTTTCCAAAGTGTTATGTGACTTGGGATCCAACATTAACTTGAT
>JAPEIP010000011.1:139696692-139708071 GCA_026120095.1 Capsicum chinense
TTTTAACCTGAATTATGGGATCTAGGGGTAGGTTTTGATAAGGTGCTGAGTGTTCAAGATTCGAAAGGTGGTAGGAATCCTTGATATTTTTGATGTTTTATTATTGTCTGTAGGTTGCAAACGATAGATAAAACCTACTTTGATTTACTTGAGAAATAAATCAAATATAGTGGGAAGTGAATTATCAACTGGAACTTAGAAATACTAAACTTCCATTTAATAATCAGCGCTGTAACAAGGTTGGTTAACCTGAGGTAAAATCTGAGAAGTGAATATCAATTCTCTAAGTCCAAGAGGATTAGGTAATTAAATTCTTAAGTAGGTCGAGATACATTTAAGTATAACTTCAATAAAGATAACTTGTTGTCCTACCTACTGTGAGAATTTTGAAACACTAGTAGCATCTGTCAAGTACCAAAATACCTAGTGAACAAAATTTTGGTTTTCCATAAACTCTTGGTTACAAACACTGAAACTAAAGTTACCAACAATTATTTGTTTGATCATCGAAAACCCCCATTTTATCTTTTCATATCATTTGTTTGAATTTAACTTGTATCTATAGTTTCAAATTAGTTTAATCACCACTTACATTGTTCCCTGTGGATTTGACCCCAACTCCAAAAGTTGGATAATATATTGACGACGATCGCTTACATTCTTATTAGACAGGTGTAGTTTGAGCGTTATCAAAAATGGCACCGTTGCTGGGGAAAAATTTGGCGTATTGAGTTGATTTGGAATTTTAGCCTACTTGCTTGAATTCAAACTTGTAACTATTTGTTTTTAGTTTTCTTTTATTTCTTTTGTTAGGTAGATTTTTATTTTAGTTTACTTATTACTATGGCATCCTAGAATGAACATGAGCTTGGTGGTTGGAAATCTTATCTTGATGATCCATTTCCATATTGTGATCGACCTTACTTTTTGCAAGATTGTAGATATGCTCCTCGGAGAGAGATGTGTGCACCATATCCATTGTACAGGGAGCATAATTGTTCTTTATGTGGTGGTAAAGATGGACATTGGAGTGATTGCCCAAATGCCCTCTCCCCCATTGTGCTAACCAAAATTTTAGTTATTCTTATGATTTTGATAGGTCTTTTAGTCAAAAAAGGAAGAACGAAGCACCAAAAAGAATAGAATTGAAGCTATAATTCAACTAATGTTGGATATTATGGACACAATGAATGATATAATATATGATATATGTCAATACATTAGGGCATTTAACAAGGAAAGAGAAAGGATAGGGGAGATGGATATCGATGTCAATCATCCAAAGCACTCTTCTATATTCTGTTTAGATGATATCTTGTCTGTGGTTTCATTTAGACTAATAAAAGAGTATGAAGATGAGGAGCAAGAATCCTATAGTGATAGTGAGCTTGATGTTGAGCAACCCTTGGATATTTCCCAACCAACCGAACCATTCGTGAACGAATATGCCAAAGATGAGGAAATGCTACTAGAGTCGAAAGAAGAAATCAAGCACAATTCTTGTGAAGATTTTAGTCCATTTTGGGGTAAATATACTATTATGGATGCTAGAGTTAGTCCTCAATCTAACCACTTTTCAACATTATGCTTGGTGGATGTGATGAAAGTTGAATCACCCAAGCAGATGATGAATTTTGAAAATGAGGGAGAAAATTCTTACATTTTGGAGTTTATCCTTCTAAAAGGGTATACTACAACCCCAATCTTGAAGGCCAAGAAGCTTAAATATTGATATCCATTTAGTGTCTTTTTAAGATCCTTACTATTGCCCAATGAGCCCACACGAAAGTTAGATAAAAAATTAGGCAAGCGGTTCAAGTCTTCAAAGTGGCGTGATAGAACATTCCTTATCATGCCCTTATATTTGCCCAACAGACCTAAAAGATGTAAGATCGAAAGATGGGCTGACAATTTAATTCATCAAAATAGAGGGATAAAGGATGACTAAATGTTATCGTGCCACGACACTAAATTAGGCGCTTCTTAGGAGGAAACCCAAGGTACTTTGTTATTTGTATTCGTATTATGTGATTGACATCAGATCTTCGTACCTATGGTGCCATAGGTATATTTCTAACTCTCTTGATTTGGTTCAACGCATTGGGGATATTACATGATTTTAAGTTAAGGGTGGAGCTACTTGTGGGTGTTGATGTACTCTTGGAGTTTTTGTTGCCGTGCCTGTTTTCCTCGGAGTCTTGTTCCTAGTAGAGCCAGCATGTTTAGGCATATTGTGATTTGTTGTAAAATATTGTAGTTGAATAAGAGAAATACAAGTACCTTAGGCAGTTAACATGTTTTTGCTGATTTTTGAACACCTCTTTAAGTGGTCTACTTCTTTAACTGTGTGTTTTGTATTTAAGTGTGACCACTGTATATCTTTGTATGGCATTAGTTATAATGACAAAATTATCATTGCTAAACAGCTGCATGAACTGAATGAGTAGTAGATTGCAATATACCTATGTGCCAAGTGTATGTGAGCAACTACTTAGTTCCCTCTGTATGCTGAAGGCAGAACTTGCCTGGTTAGTCTTACCTAGGTTGAAGGATAGGGTTAGTAAAAGATCATAGGCCATTTTTATATTATCTCACTTTAGCCTAAATGACCTTCCCGATGTGCATAATATCCCTTGATCCCTATTTTAAGCCTGATTAGTCTATTTATTTTTATGACACCCGTCACCTTCCCATTTAGATCATAATGAACCTGTTTTGGCCCGGGTCCTGCTTGGACACTATGCACCTTCACTTATGCAAATGGAATAAGTTGAGGGTGGCCATTATAGGGGTGCGTATGAAGAAAGGTAGCATAAAAGAAAGAATAGAAAACTGGGTGCGAAGGAAGAGAGCAAGAAAAAGAAAAGTTGTGAAAAAGAATAAATGATTGTGGAAAAGACCGCACCCATCATAAATAAGTATGATAAAAAAAAAAGAAAAGTAGAAAAGGATAAGGAGTGAAACCCCATAAAGCTAGTGTAGTGTCAAGGAGGCTTAGTCACTTTAAATACCATCGAGTATCATATCATCCCCTAAGATGACATTTGTGATAAGTCATCAAGGAGCTGATAGGGCGTCACCATTTGTCATCAGCATTAGGCAGCAAGTGTCCAAAGAAAAGAGGAAGCTGACAACATTTGTGATAAGTCGTCAGCCTCTTGATAGGCTATCACAAATGGCGTCACCTAATCCGAAGAATTTCTGAATTTTATTATTTTGTTTCCATAATTAGGGTGAACTATTTAAAGCTTTGTTTAGGGTTTTCTTAAGATTGCCGCACCTTGAGTTTTGAGACACATACTTTGATATTTTCTCTCTCTGACCTCTTGGCTTGAAAAAACAATTATTTTGAAGAGAATTTAATCATTATTTTGGGATTTTCTATTGTGATCTAATCTGAGATTCACTAGTTATTATTCATCTTGAGGTAATTTTATCTTTCAAAGAATGAATTCATATAGTTGCTTCGATTATTACATCATGAGAAGCTAAATTCCTTTAACCTAAATTATGGAATCTAGGGCTAGGTCTTGATAAGATGCTGAGTGTTCAAGATTCGAAAGGTGGTAGGACTCCTTGATAATTCTGATGTTTTAATTATTGTCTGTTGGTTGCAAATGATAGATAACACCTTTTTTGCTTTTCTTAAGAAAGAAATAAAATATAGTGGGAAGTGAATTATCAACAGGGACTTGGAAATACTAAGCTTCCGTTTAATAATTAGCGCTGTACAAAGGTCGGTTAACCTGAGGTAAAATCTGGGTAGTGAATATAAATTCCCTATGTCGAGAGGATTAGGTAATTAAATGCTTAAGTAGGTCAAGATATATTTAAGCATAACTTTGATAAATATAACTTGTTGTCCTACCTACCGTGAGAATCTTGAACCACTAGTAGCATCTGTTAAGTACCAAAATCCCTAGTGAACATAATTCTGGTTTTCCATAAACTCGTGGTTACAAACACTGAAACTAAAGCGAGCAACAATTATTTGTTTGATCATAAAAAACCCCCATTTTATCTTTTCATATCATTTGTTTGAATTTAAATTGTATCTATAGTTTCAAATTAGTTTAATCGCTACTCACATTGTTCCCTGTGGATTCGACCCCAACTTCAAAAGTTGGGTAAACATATTGACAACAATCGCTTACATTCTTATTAAAGAGGTGTAGTTTGAGCGTTATCAACCATCTCCGAAGCATAATGATACAACTGAAGAAACTGTAAGGCATATTCTTTAAAACTCGTCCTACCTTGCCAAAAGTTCACAAACTCTTCAAACTTCGCCTCCCTCAACTCCTGAGGATAGAAACGATCAAGGAAGGCACCAAAAACCTCATCCCATTATGTAACTTTATACCATCACCCCTTAAATGATCTTACTCCTCATACCACAGATAAGATACATCCTTTAACTGATATACAGTAAACTCCAGACTCTCCATATCAGTAGCATGCACCACCCTGAATATCTTTTCCATATTATCTATAAGACCTTAAGGATCTTCCTTAACCTTAGAGCCAATAAAGGCCAGAGTATTCAGCATCATCAACTGGCCAAATTTAGTCATCACAGAAGATAGAGCAACAAAACCAACATGATTGGGCTGACGAGAATAAGAACTCACCAACTAAGTTAGCAGATGAATAGATCGACAAAAAGGACCGATATGGACCGATTAAACTCCAGGGGGTAGTACAATTAGGAGCTGGGACCCTAGACTAGGGTTGTACTCCATAAGTAGAACAAGTTCCATCCATATTGTCCTGTGGGGGGATAAATTAGTTTCCACGAGCATCAGATCTTCAAGGAGGCATAATATAAAATACAAACAAATGGAATTAGAGGAGATTTTGAGATCTTTGACCCTATAGCTCAAAAAATAGATCACAAGAAGGGGAAACATTCCTAAATGCCTTGTAGTCTCTCCCTTATAAGTGTGGCACGCTACACACCTATAAAAGAGACTATACTTAACACGACCTTATAAATACCCAATGACCATGAAACTAGGCTCTGATACTTAGCTAGTTATGACCTGAACTAGGGCCTAGCCATGATAAGTATCTCAAGCCCGACGAGGATCGGAGACCACTCAATTTACCTAGCCAACAGAACATAATATAACTAGTAGTGGATGAATTTTGAACATTTAAAATATAGTTAAAAACCTAGCTCAAAAAGAAATCTAAGAACTTTAACATCTATCCTAATCTACAGTAATCCACAAGCCTTTAATATCTAAAGAACAACCTAAGTTTGGATCAATCTACAGTAATCCATAAGCCTCTGGTATGAAAAGAACAACATAAGTTAGGACATGCCACCAATAATAGCCAAAATGGAAACCAAGGAAATAGTATATGACATAAACAAAACCAAGAAGTAATTGGCCTTCTGAAAAAAGGAGGCTCATAACTTCAAGCTGACTCATCAATAATCCAAGATTCACCTATCACTGTGTAGGAAAAGCAAAAGTATCTCTATTCCCAATATCACATAGGGATATAGCACCCAAAAACGGTTATTGGGGTGAGTGATAGCATGTAACTCAGGGAATGGATAAGTAATGCCATGATTAAATAAGTCTGAAACTATTCAAAACTAATGCACACAATTGTATACATTTATATATATATATATATATTATATTAGGATAGGAAACAAGTTTTATCATGAGATTTAAAACATTAACTTGGACTGTGTATCATCAGCCGTCATAAGAAGATGGGCTATATGGGTTTGTCTCCCCCACTAGAAGGCCCCCAGTACGTGTTAACTGCACAAGCTGGAGGTATCAAGGAATACTGACCCAACTCTATTCCCATCCAACATAGATATATGTATAAGTAAAGTGTGATCTATGCATACAATCATCAAGACCAACCCCTAAGCCGGCAAATACGGGTTTCCAAAATTTGTCCCTAAAGGACCTCCAACTTCACGTCCATCTATACAACCCCCTTTAAGCCCACTTAAAACATTTACACATTCCCGTTCATTAAACTAGGGACCATCTTTTGAGGGTCATACTATTGGTTTCTCCATACCAATTTCTTTTTCAAGCTTATAATTATGCCAATCCAATTTCATCATTTTGGGGGAATACCTCAATCACCTTTGTTCATTATATCATTTAGGGGAATACCTCAACCCCCTTTGTTAATTAATTTATTTGGGAAAATGCCTCGACCCTCTTTCTTTGTTAAATTATTTGAAGAAATGCCTTGACCCCCTTTATTTATTAAATTATTTAGGGGAATGCATCGACCCCCTTTGTTTATTGAATCATTTTTAAAATGAAAAATATGGCCAACAAGGCCTTTAAAACCCATTTCATCCATTTATTCATTTATGAAATGAATTAGTTTTACCATATTTCAAATCTAATTATGTGAGTGGGTTGAAGGAACACAATATCCAAAATAAAATTATTAAATTGGGGGAATACCTAGACTCCCATCCCATACACCATACCCATGCACCCCAACGAGTTTCAAAACATATAAATAAAATATGAACACTTGCATTAAGACCATGGAAATGAAAATCAAGTATCAATCCTTCCAAAACCCTCAACCCAAATCAAATCCATATTCAAATCCACTTGAGTAACCATTAAAACATATGTTTTATGTAAAACAAATTTAAGGGGAGAGGTACATGCCTGAACGTATCACAATTCTGTAGAGAAATCACCACTTGGAAGCTCTAAATGGACACCCTTGAGAAACCCTAGATTTTTATGAACATAGGGATTTGAGAGAGTTTGAGAGTATGTTTGATTTTGTTTTTAAATAATAATAAGGTCCTAAATTGGTTTTAAGGTCATGGGTTTCAATTGGGGAAAGAGGAAAATATCCAAAGTACCCTTATTGAAATACTAAAAATTTATAACCCAGTCATTATGGGTCACTATACTACTCATAACGACTGGCTATGAGTCATCCCCAAGACTCATAGTCTGGGTAGTTTCCCAATTTATCTCCACTATTGACCCTATGAGTCATACCCTACGACTCATACACAAACCTTATGACTTGTAGGTTCCTGTTCATAACCACAATAGTGACTTAGGCACTACATTTGTTTGACCATGGAAAAAACCCTACGACTAGTAAAGAGCCATTACAATACATGATATCCCAATCATAGTCATAATAGAAACAAGGTACCTCTGCACTGGTAAGACTATGAATCCCACATTATTGCTCATAATGTCTCACCATGACTTGCATGATCTTAATCATACTTAGGATAGAACTTTGGTACCTATTCTAGTCACCATACACTAGGGCACTATAATTTTTATAGAGTCTTCATAACTCGTTAGGTAAGTCATAGGTTGCACAGTAAGCTCAAAACTCAAGAAAATTTTAGAGGAAAAAATTTAGGGTGTTAAAGTATCAAATCCAATACTTTCCCGATTGGCCTTGCCTAGGTTGTAGTATAGTTGGTTAGGAAAGGATCATGGGTTCATTGTTTATATTTGTCCACTTTTAGCCTAAATGACTATCCATGTGTGAATGAGTATCCCTTGATCCCGATTTTGAGCCTTATAGCCTATTTTTCTTGTTATAACTTTCATAAGTCTATTTGTGCTACAATGAACCTATTTTGGCTCTAGTCCTCATTTGGCATTGTGTACTTTAACTCAGCCAAATCACCTAAACTGAGGGTGGATATCATATGGATGCATAATGTAAAGTAGGTATAAAGTAGGTTAAAATAAGATAAAAAGATAGTAGGGCTGTGTGTGGTTGAAAATGAAAAAAAAATATGAAAAATAAAAAAATTGTGAAAAAGGCAAAAATAAAGAATAAAAGAAACCACACCCAACCTGAATGTACATTCAAAGAATAAAAAGGGAAAAATAGGGTGGAATAAAGAGGAAATTGGTTGATAAGTGGACCCAAAAGTATTTGTAGTGGCAAGGAGGTTTAGTCACTAAATATATCCATATGTACCATACTAGGCCCCAAGCCTACATTACAAGCCAAATAAAGTCCTATAGTGAACTCGACTACATAAAATCTAAGGTAAAGAAAATAACGGCAATTCTATGGTATTTAAAGAACATTGGTGGAACTTCTCTTGTGAGTATGAGTGTTACTTGACTATACCTACATTAACATATATTATTTCATATGAGTAGGACTTTTTTCTTGTGAGGGAACATGGGTTGTATTGCTAGTGTCTTACTTATTTGGGTAGTGTAACTTGTACATATGCATGGTTGTCTCTGGCTAATGAAATTCCATATCTTTATTCCCTTATGTCATATAGTTGTGCTTCATGTGTGCACACAATTGTTTTTGAATAGTTGAAATAGGACAAGGTAATGCGTTTGAGCTTAAAGTTGATGATTGACTGCCTCAAATAGCTTAGAGTTCTCCTAGTTAAGTGTCGTAGTTTTATTTTATTTTGTTGTGTTTCCTGAGGACATGAAAATATTCTAAGTTGAGAGCATTAATGATATATGAATTAATAGCATTTTCAATTCTTAAAATGATGAGAATATGCAAGTTACTTAGATGGTTTTGTAAAATATGATGTGTTTTGTGTTGTGAAAAATATTGGGCTGTGGGCTATTCTTGAAGAAATGAGTGAAAGTTGAAGTTTTGGGACACAAAAGTGGATACCTATGGCCTGTATGTCCTACCTATGATTGGTAGGTACCAAAGTAGGTGTAAGAAATTAGAAGTATAGAAGCTCAAAAACTTAGAAAAGAAGACCCTGTCCCTGATAGAGGGCACCTACAGTCAATAGGTGATAGATTAGGTTAAAGAAGAGTTAAGTCTAGAGAGTTTAGGATATTTTCGAAGAAGGGGGCACTTACGTGGGATCTTCTACGGTCCTAACTGCCACCTACGACCTAGGTGGCCAATTAAGTAGTCACCGACCTCAATTTTCCTTCTTTGTTTTGGAGTTGTTTCATAGGGTTTCCTTATATTCTATAAATACCTTTTTAATATTTTTAGTTAACTTACACACTCTATATACTTGCAAACATATATTTGATTCCTGGAGTCAATTTTGATGTTAGGATTGCTTTGTAATGATTTTGGTTATTTATTCAGTTAAAGACTTAAGGTTTTATTCATTAATTATTGTGATATTGTTTGGATGTCTTTAATTATGAATTTCTTTGATTGTTTCACATCTATGAGTGGCTAAAGCCCTTACCTAGGGTTGTGGGAACTTAGAGATTGATGAAGAGGGGGAAAAACAAAGTTGTTTTGAATCGTTATTCTTACATGTATTGTGGTTACGTTCAGTTTAGTAGATTTCTTTGCATTTACAAATATTAAGATACCACCTAGTATATCATTACTTATTGAACAAGAGGAGTAGGGATTAGGAAAATATAATCAAAACAGTAATTTAAAGACTAGTTGTTGATCTAGGCTAATCAGTATCATCTATGTAAGACAATTATCTTTCATCTAATAACTTGAAATTCAAAAGATAATAGTTAACTGGGATCTATGATAAGGGTTAGTAATGAAACATCCTGAGACTCAAAAGATAAAGGGAAATCTGTTAATGAGTTCAAAAGACAGTTAATGTTACATAATTTATCAAATTTTGTATATAATATATCAGGTTGGATCAACAAAGCACGATAAACCTACTAAGTAGAGAATCCAGGGGGAACACAGTCTTATTGTTTATCTCCAACTGATTACAACTAAAGCTGAGTTCTATTATTTGTTCGAGATTACTATAATAAACCCCTTATTTTATTTTAGTACTGCTCATTAATTTCAATAAACTAGAGATATAATTCTATGTATTCCCTTGGGATTTGACCCCAAACCCACTTTAGTCTTAATTAGAAGCATAGCTTTGGGTGACATCGACGTATTTCCTGAGCTACCCCTATATCGGTTGTGAGAGGTAGAGGTTCTACTAGAGGTGCAAGAGGTAGGGGTAGTGATGTCCATGGTAGTGGTCATGGGTCTTCTCATATAAGTAGAGGGTCTGGTCAGTGCTATGCTATAACTACCAAGCCATAGGTAAAGTCCCCCGATACCATCATCATAGGTATCATCCTACCTTTTTAGATGTAATACCCCGATTATTTCTTAAGCCTAAATCCATCTTTTTAGTGAATATAGATGACTTCCAAATTGATTTTTGTTTATATCATGTTGTATTTTACTAAATTCTACTTTCTATCATGTGGTGAATTGGATAAGCTTTCCATTGACATAAGATTCACCCGAATCGGACACCCGGTGAGTAAGTTAGAGCCATTTTGTAATTCCCCGAGACTCTAATCAAAGTGCAACCATGAATCAAGATCTTGAGAAATAAATTAAAGTGAGTTTTTTGTTTTATAATCATGGATGGAGTGTATTAAGGCCTTAAAGATGTCCTAACGATTGGGCGAATCAAAACATTCCTTACCGATTGAATTCTTGAAAAGGATATTGGTATAGTCAACTTCAAACAAGTATATATCTCATTATACTTGAATTTTTTGAGATAATAACCTATAAACAGATAGATAATTTGATTATCTTTCCAACTATACCAATTTCACAAAAATCCGATATCGGAGCAAAGAGTTATGCCCATTTTACTCCAGCATATCAAGCTGGAAAATGGTGTAGACGGTTCTGACGGGCTATAATGTTTCTGATGCTATTTTTGATGACTTAGTCACATTTTGACGACATTTATGATGATGTCGTTATACCTGGGTAGAAAATCAAGAATTTGACCCCTTTTGTGACGACCATTCGTGACAGCCTATCACGGACTTGACAGCCTGTCATGGATGACGTCAAGTATATTTTTCCAGCAACTCTAGGATGTTTTTAAAAGGGTATTTTGGTCTTTTCCACTTATTTTTAGCCTTTATATATACTAGTAGTGGAGAAAACCATCATTATCTCTCATTCTCTTCCAAGGAAAAGATCAAGAAACTAGGGTTTTCTTTTAAAATCCTAAATCAAATCTTCTCCAAGAAAATTAAGAATCTTCCAAAGATTTCACCAAGTTGTCCAAGAATTAAATTTTACAAGTCAAAGGCATCAATAAACTTAGCTCAAAAGTGTGAAGAAGAGTTCCCAATCAAGCTTGTTCATCTTAAATCCATAAGTCAAGGTATGTGGGATTTGAACAAGAACAGTTCTTTCGTTCTTGTGCCCAAAGATTCAATTTTTACTATTGAAATCCATGATTTTGCAAAGTGGGTTTACACCTAAATTACTTTATTAATGATTTATGATAGTTGAGCTATTCAAGATTCATACACATGACTATTTCATCATTTTATTTCTTAAATTAAGAACTTATGCCAAGAGTTGATGATTTTCGAATGATTTGAGATAAGAGTCATGATTTAACTTTTCTATGAGAAATTT
>JAPEIP010000011.1:139708171-139736369 GCA_026120095.1 Capsicum chinense
ATATATTAATATTTGAGCTTGAGAGTCAAG
Organism: Capsicum chinense; assembly: GCA_026120095.1. Taxonomy (NCBI): domain Eukaryota; kingdom Viridiplantae; phylum Streptophyta; class Magnoliopsida; order Solanales; family Solanaceae; genus Capsicum; species Capsicum chinense. Next base: position 139,708,202 of record JAPEIP010000011.1, read on the forward strand.
AATGAGTTCTATGATGTTTTCTTAAAGTTTTTGATACATGATTATTTTACAATTTCCAAATTATGACTTGATATTTAATATTGTGAATTTCATATTCTACCATGAGTTGGTATTTGAAGTGCTTTCAAGACATATGTCAAGCTTTAAGCTTCCTTATGACAAATTAGATTATTGAGTATATTGATTCATAAGATTGAGTTGTTATAATGAGTCTTGATATTTCCTCAAAGTTATTGATGTTTCCATGACTAAATAAATTGATATTGATTAAGGTGGATTTCCTAATGCGTTCTGAGCTGAGTCTGGGAGGAGTATTTAGCACCGAGCGAGAAATTTTATATTTTTTCAAAACTACGTGCCACCGTAGGATTGATGTTGATAATTGTGGGACAAAGGCCGAGTGTAGGATTGTGATTGTGAAATGAGGTTGTACTCCCTGGCAAGAGTACGATGCTCCAGCTAATATGGGGTTCTCTCCTTAGGAGGTCAATACATTGGACTCCATACAGCTCACATGGTATAGTTATGTCGGTTATAAGAAACTCCCAAGTCCATAATTGTCCAAGTTTTCATGAGTTACCGAGTCAATCTAAGCCATGATTTAAAGAGTTTGAGTTGAGTATAATGATTTATGAGATTTATAATGCGTGTACTATTGTTAATGATTCACAAGAAATATATTTCAATTAATTCAAGCGAAGAAAGTTGTTATCGTCAGCATGCATGATTTTAATAATCATTTATGATATTATTTATAAAGTTGCATTGCACCCCCACATACTCAGTACATTTCTTAAAGTACTATCCCCCATACATTTCTATGATCTATAATGTCTTATAATATAGGTGCAAGTTGTAGGGCAGATACCGTATTCAGTCAGTCCGTCGCTCCCATTCAGCAGGTGACGAGTCCTTTTGATTTGAGGGCTTAAGTTGGTTATACAGTTCGAGAAGTATTTTATTTTTCTTATTTTAGTCGTATTGATCTTAGATAGTTGGTAGTCATGACCCTACTATCTAAAGTCAGTACCAGTAGAGGCTTTATAGACAGTCAGTAGAAGTTGATGTATTCAGTTTCAATTTCGTTTGGTATAAATAGAGTTGTAATCTTGTAAAGTTCATGTTTATATTGATAAAGTTCAGAGTTCTATATTTTTGCTGATTATATATAGATTTAAGCATTTTATGCAGTTGTTTATGAATTAAGTCAGTAGGAGGGTTAGCTTGGGGTCACTTGTGCCCCTAAGCACCGTGTGACATCTCGGGACCCAAATTTTGGGGCGTTACAAAATTGGTATCAGAGCACAGAGTTCAAGTATCCTAGGGTATTTATGAAGCCGGGATAATGCCCTTAGACTTACAAGAGAGAAATATCAGAAGTTTCACAAAGCGGCCTGAGAAGTGCTTACCAACGTGTTATGAGTTTCCTAAGTTCAATGTTATGCCCTTTCCCTTATGATTCTTTCAGTTGATACAGAGTAAGATATGTATTCTTAGATTATTGAATATTGTATGGAGATTTTCTACCTCTCGTACTCTTGTTATTATAATGATGTTGGGAATCAAAGACTAGTAAAGCCGGGTGGGGCCTATTTTGATTCACTAGAGACTCTTTGTGTATCTTGTTTTCTCGTGCTGGTTGGAACTGAGTTTAGAGGTATAGTGGCAAGAAAGGTAAAAGGTGTGATTTATTGGAAGTATGTATAGCCAAGCCTTTTGCATTTGATAGAGTTAGTGATAAAGTGATATTGTTCTTGTGTGTCATCTCATGGAAGGAAAAGAGAAGGAGTTATTGGTAAAGGTAAATAATAGTTTGCTTAAGGTATGAAAAGAGTTGTTAACGGTATGTTGCACTATACAAGTATAGGTTATGGACGAGGATACTTAGTGGATGAGTGTTGTTAACTTAGGTGCTCCTGAGATTACAAAGGAAAGTTAAGTTGAGGCTTAGAGAGTTATGAACTAAGTTGAGCTGTATATGAAGGATAGATAGTAATGATGAGTAGAAGGAGCGTACGTTGATGGATTAAAAATGAGAGAGATCATATGATTATGACCAATTATTGTTATTAGGGGGTTCAATTGGACTAATGTTTATTGATATTTTTTTTATAGTTTCCTATTGAGAATTGTATGTATGAGGGAGAGTTGTAAGTTATGCTGAGCGCTAGGCATTAAGATTAGATGATTGGTGGCTATGAAGGTGGATGTGATGATTTCTTGGTTAATGGTGCTAGTTACAGGGAAGCGATCTAATAGGCTTGGGCAGTGTAGGCAAGAGCTTGAGTATAGTTGACTTGTAATTAAGTTTGATTCTGTGTTCTTGGTGAGAAATTTTGCCCAAGGTGCTATGGGGCTGCTTTATTTATTTATTTTTTTTTTCTTAGGTCATTGTATGTGGTGTAATTAGTAAGTGTCGTGGAGTTGCTAGGTGGAGGAAGCCTAGTTAGGTAATGAACGGTGTTCCTAATAATTGAGTCAAGAAGAGTGATGGATTTAGTCTAAGGGAGAGATAGTAGAACAAGTAACCAGGTTAGGTTTTCAGGTTCTAGTGGGTATGCCAATAAGTTGTGGAACAGCTGTGAGAAGAGATATTGCTCGGCCCATTCTGTCGATCCGCCTTTCTGTGTTCTATCTTAGAAAGATAGTTAGGTTTCATCTAATAACTAGACTCAAAAGGTAATAGTTAACTAGGATTAAGATAAGTTTTAGTAACATGACTCATTGAGACTCAAAAGGTAAAGGGTGAAATCCTACTGCTCGTCCAAAATAATATGAAGGTACATAGCTTATCAATTCTGTATGGAATGTATCAGGTTGGTTCAATAAAGCATGATAAGCCTATGGAGTTGAGAAGATAGGTGGAATACAATCCTAGTTTTCACCCACACTAAATACAACCAAAGTTAATGTACTTACTTGCTCGCAATTACTATATCAAAACCCCTATTTACTCTTGTTATTCTACCTGCCGACTACAATTGCTGAGATCTACCCTTACACGTTTTTCGTCAAGATTCAACCCCAATCTATGTTGGGTTACTATAATTTGATAGTTACCGTATCATTATATAATAGGTGGTTTTGTTTGGACGTCATCAAAAATTTAGCATCGTTGTCGGGGAACACAGTGTTGAATTATGATTTCAAGTTATTGTAGTTCTAGGTTTTTTTATTTTCCATTATTGGGCACATACCGGTGTATGCCTAGCACATGGAGCAGAGGCAATCCCTTACTCCCATTAAATCCGAATCTAGAGAGAATCCTACAAACACCTGGTAGGATGTCTGAGCATAAAAGAGATGAACATTCTGAAGGGGTTCATGATATTATACTGCCCTCTCTCGAAGGAGTACAGGACATTATTGATCATCAGACTGGTGAGATATTAACTTAAGATAAAGCTGAGAGAACAGCAATGGAAGAAGCTCAGTGGGTAGATAGAGAGGTAGGTTTAGCTGAGCAAAGATAAACAATTGACCACCAAGTAGCACTCGGTGGAAATTAGAGTAGAGCTACTATTGCCCGTGTTCAAGTAATCCCAGAATATCAATATATGCAACCATATATAGATTATGAACAAGACTTGGGGTGTGTTGAGCCAAAGGATACTAGAGCCATTGTTCCTCTTGTTTTGCCCTCAGGCATCAAATTTGATATCACAAGGGCAATGATCCAACTTCTAAATCTGAAGGTTGTCTTTCTAGGACTGCCTACAGATGAAGCAAACTTGCACCTTGCAAATTTACTTGGGATCTGCTGTTTGTACACACATCCTGGGGTAAATCAGGAAGCACTTAGACTGAGGATATTCCCCTTCTCACTTAAAAGAGAAGAATCTTTATGGTTAGAGGAATCACCAAGAGGCTCTATCACTACATAAAATGAGTTTTTCAAGCAATTCTTAAATAATTTATTTCCTCCATTTAGGATGTTACAGCTCAAGGATGAGATTTGTAACTTCAGGCAGCTGCAGTCAGAGTCTATGTACGAGGCATGGTTTAGGTTCAAGATAAAGTTGAGTATGGTTCCCAATCATTGATTGTCAGGGATGAGCTTATTAGAGAGATTCTATAGAGCCCTGACCATCAGCTCAAAATCTAGGAAAAATACAATATCTTGAGGGGGTTTTATGATACTATGCTGGGAGGCAACTTCGAGGATGTTAGATCAGATCTCGCTCACTAACTGAGGGTTGCCAACTTACGATGCTGAGAGGGGATTAAGATCTTATGCTATTGGTGCCTTCTATGACCAGACAATAGTTGATCACAAAGTAACGAAAAATTTTACATTGCTAAGTACTAATCTTGGGGTACTTACAAAGAATATGAAAACAACGACTTCAGTGAAGGTTAATGCAATAGTAGCACATGGGCCGGCTTCCAAAGTTTACAAGTAAGAATTAGAGGAGGAAGTGAATTATCTGGATCATCAATTGGCAGGTTTCTAATCCCAAGAGCAAGGTAACCAAGTTCAAAACTATTATGGTAGATACAGGGACCATAGCAGAGAGCGAAATAGTTACTGCAAAATAAAGGATGACTACAAAAGAAGGGAGATAGATACATTCCACCTAGTAGACGAGATGCAAAATCCAGAATGCAAGAGATACTGGCTAAGATGGTGAAGGGTTAGGAAAATTAAGAGATCAAACTTAAGGAGATTAAGGCTGATATTTCAGGATTTACCAAAAGGTTGAGTCACATTTTACTGCTTTCAAGCAGTTGGAGCACCAGTTTGGGAAAATGTTAGCAACTATAAACCAGAGGGAGCCAGGTACCCTTTCGAGAAACATAATGCAAAATCCTAAAAATGATGGTCACGTACTTGCTATAACTATGAGGAGTGGTATCACTGCTATAGATCCCACATGACCTACTATGGAAGATATTGATGATGAGATAATTACTATTGGGTCGAACAAGGTAATAGGTGATAAAGGTAAAGATGTTTAAGACATAGGTAAAGGTTTGGTCATCAAGCCAGATATCAGATAATTCCGAGATCGCCAACACTTTTTCCTCATAAATGGAGTTAACAATAAAAGGAAGGTAAGTTTAAGAAATTCATTAATATGCTAAAAAAATTGAGCTTAAACATACCTCTTATAGAGGTATTGGAGTAGATGCCTGGATACACTAGGTTCATGAAATAGTTGGTCATAAGGAAGAAAGGAGCGACATCTGAGGATGTTGATAGTATGCACCACTATAGTGCCATCAAGAATAGGTATTTTTCATAGAAAAAATGTGATCCCAGTGCAGTCACTATACCAAGAACTATTGCGTCATCCCATTTTGCTAGAGCCTTATGTTATTTGGGAGCCAACATTAATTTGATGTCGCTGTCCTTATTAGAGTAATTGGGCTTGAACCCTTCGGAACCAACTTCGATGCGGCTATTGATGGTTGACCAAATAGTGAAGAGGCTTGTAGGAATCTTATATGATGTTATCGTAAGCGTGGATAATTTCATCTTTCTGACTGACTTTGTTACTTTGGACTGTGGGGTTCACACCGAAATGCCTTTTATATTGGGAAGACCATTTATGGCCACAATCAGAGCAATGGTTAACATGGAGAAAGGTTAGCTAAAATTTAGAGTCAATAGTGAGGAGGCTACATTCAACATTTGAAATTCAATGAAGTAACCAACCGACATGAGGGTAGTATCGATGATTGATTGTATTGATGACCCTAGTGGATATTACTATGGGTATCTTGATGAATTCTGATTAGTAAAGATACCCATGTCGTGACACGACCTTAAATTAAGCACTGCATGGGAGGCAACCCATAGGATTTTTGTTGAAGTCTGAGTAACCAACAAAGCCACATCGTGCCATGATGTAAAATCAAGCACTGAGTGAGAGGCAACCCACTATTTTTAGTTTTTAAATTTTTGTTGTTTTTCTTTTTCATAGGTTCTTAGCTCATGGACTTACCCAAAATATGGTAAAAATTTTCTACATTCATCAATTTCCAGGTAAGGGGGCTATGTGATCAACCCATCATGATCACAAGTACCAAACGGTAATTTGAGCAAAAAAGTTGAAACTTTGAGAATGAGCAAATTATGTAAGGTTGTGGACTTTTGCATCTAATTTTACATTTGAGACCTCAAACATAGGTTATGGGACCATAAGTAGTTGTAAAAAGGTCAAAACTCCAAGTCCATACTGCATGAAAGTGGGCCAAAACTTTTGGCCTGACACATGGGCCTAGAACCTGCTGACTGCCGGTAGCACCTGCGCCTATAGCCTGACTATAGGTGCAGGCCGTAGGTAGCTGCCATTGTTCGGCTAAGTGTGGGATGAATTTTTAATTAAAATTTTGGGCCCACCAACACTTATATATGATCTAAAATAGCCCCCACCTATATTTAAAAAGCATTAACCTCATTCTAACTCATTCTAATCCTTAAAATTTCACTTTTCGCTTTGAATTCAAACTTCCCTCTTAAAAAATCAACTCACCCCACACTTCAGTAAAGGCTAAATTGTCACTTGTTTGAGATACCAACTTGTTCTAACATGGTAAAAATACGTTATAACTTTAGTTTGCATAATTTCTTAATTATTCTCCTCCAGTTCTTCATATAAAAGGTAACTTTTTCGGATCTTATTAGGTATGTATTGATCTATCTATTATTTAAATAAGTTGATACGTGTATTCCATTGTAAAATATAGAAACTATCATGCTTATATGTAGGATCCTTCAAGTAGCCTAAAAACTAATGTTGGGTCATGTTTTGAAGTAAAATCTAAAGGTAGGTTCCAACTAAAAGTTGAACTTGAATGAATGAAAGTAATACCAATAGTTGAGCATGTTTGTTTTGCTTTGAAAGCTGCGATTTATGATAAGTGTGTGTATATTGGACTTGTTGGAAATTGAAATAGGTTATAGAGGGGAAAAAATTAAGGAAAAATTTAAACATTATGAATTTTGAGTTTTTTTTGACTTTCTTTATCCCTCACTTTTGTTGGAAACTAAAAATAGGTTTTTTAAGTACGTATGGAACCTAAAGCAGTAAAAAAGATGAAGGCCGATACTTTGAGCAGATGGGAAGTCTTTCAAGACTAGAGGTTAAATGGAGGAGTACCCGAGGCTGCACCATATAGATGCTGCAAATGAGGTGACATACAAAGCATGAGAGGATAAACTTGCTAGGCTGCTCAGTCAGCTGCAGCCTGGCCAAGGATGAAGTCATCTAGGATGTCACCACCACACGCTCATACACTTGATGATGATAAGAAGGAGGAGGTAGAGTCTAAGTATACTCCATAGGTTGCTACTCAGGACCTCCAATCTGAGAAGGGGTCTGAAGATTCATCCGATGAGGTAGAGCAGGAGGAAATATCAGTCATGACTCAATCTAATGAGGGTAACACTACTCATGTACAATAAAAAATGTACCCCAATTTGAGGAGGGTATAGAGAAAGTACCCTAGATGAGTTAGTACAACATGGGCAGAGTCCCATTCCCACGTATGCTTCAGATGCACCTCTCGAGAAGGGACATCAAAGTTGGTGTATGCTAGGGATAAGGGATATTATTACTATTAATGCTCGTATCTTGGAATAAGGTAGTCGTACGAGGTTTATTTATAAGAAGCATACGATTGACCTAATAGGGCTAGATCGAGTGGTATAGTTGCAGACGACATTTGATAGGTATCAGCTAGAGTGGATAACTAGGCCACTTGGTTTATACAACCTAGCTATGGTACGATAATTTTATGTGTCCTACAGAGCTATCGTAGTCCTTCCTATGTACCATCATCCAGTCCTAATCAAATTTACAAGGAAACTATAGCTTGAGCACACACTGGTTAGAGGAGTCAGAGTTGACATATCAGTAGAGACTATCCATAGAGTTATCTTTGGCCTAGAGTACATTACTCCTACATCTACAACAGAGTGTGACCATAGACTAAGGATCGTACGTGATCGACATATCATGCAGTAGGCTGAGCACTACAGTGAGAGGGTTAAGATGACAAGGTGGATAGTTAGATATATTTCACCTTTGGGTGATGCGGCCCCATAGATTGAGGGACATGCTATGATAAATAATGGCCTATTAACATTTGAGTTCAAGTTTTAGTGGTTGCTGATTAGATATAGAATGATGCCCCCTGCTTCGAATAATACATTAATATAGGGAAGAGCTGCACTAGTTTCTCTTGTGAGGGCTGGTTTTGTTGTTGATTTTGTTACCATCCTCAGGTATGATTTATATGATAGAAACTTTGGGGAGTTGACTAATTATCTATTTCTTTTCATGATTCAGAGGTTGTGTGATGTGGATAGTGTGCTTGAGATACTAGGTGTAGACAAGAGGGTACTTACAATGGCAACTTCACATACTAGAACTATGAGGGATCTACCACATCCAAGATCTTCTAGGAGATCGAGATAGCAGGCAGTAGTACCACAGGCCCAGACTAAGGGCCTAATATTTTTTGCAAAGCCTGATGAGGCATATCATGATGATGTGGGTATTAGCATCGATATAAAGATAGGGGAGTAGAGAGAGGCTATAGACTCTAATGCAAGGTGTGGGGACACCAACTTCTTCTTCTTCAACCCTGACTTCGATTGAGTCGGTGTACCTTAAGAACCTACTCATCCATCTACTACAGCTCCTGTTTCAGGTATGATCACTATATCTAGTGTGTTTTTTCAAAGCTTAGTGGACAAAAAAAGTGCCATATATGATAGAGTAAGTGTTTTGAGACTGATATAACCACTAACTACAAGAACATCAGATCAGGGATTTGGACTAGATTTGAGAAGGCACAGGCCCAATGGGAGGCCGCACTGATTGTTGCACTGTTCGAGCTACATGTCAACTTTAATACATGGCTTAATAAGTTTGTGAGATGATTTACATCCTGATACACAATTATAAATATGGCGAATCTAGCCTAGATGAGAGAGGATTTTGATATATTACTAGTAGAGGTATGCTCTCTAATAGAGAGTTGTGTCTCAACCACTCTATCAGATATATCTCGGGTGGTCTAGATATTACCTCCATATATACAAAGATAGTTTGATTTATTTGCATAGGGTTATAAGGAGTTCCCAACAGTTGGGTCCAAGAGAGATATCATAGATGTCAGGATTACCTCCATACGCACAAAGATAGTTTGATTTGTTTGCATAGGGTTATAAGGAATTCCAGTAGTTGGGTCTAAGAGAGGTATCATAGACGTTAGGACCCTGATTTACCATATGAACAGGCCTTTAAAAAGGCCAGGCATCATTTGATGAAGTCTGCATTCATCGATAGGTGGAGACGTGTATTTATAGTAGCAGGTGCATTATTTAGTAGTGCACCACCACCACCGCCATCTTTGCTAGCTAATATTCCCCTATCTAGGGATGCTTCTTAAACAGCCGCTTAGTGTATCCCAGGTATGTTCTCACTTCTCTCTTTTTTACTTTGTATTAGCACATTAAGGATAGTGCCCAATTTTTAGTTGTGGGTAGGCTTACCATGTCGCTGTGGGTTTTTGTTGTCATAATTCTTTTACTGTCGTCCATGGTATGGTAGTAGAATCGACATGTCTAGGATAATTTTGTAGAATACCTCGATTTTATGAACCGGAATGCTACACAGTGCTTATGACCCCGAGGTACCACAAGATAACCCATGACTGATATCTGTACCTATAGACTGCATTTCATAACATAATAATGTGGAAAACATACACAATAGGCCATAAGGTCCAACTAATATAATATAACATCTATATGAGCGAAAAATACCCAAAACAACTAAAAACTAAAATTTGAATGCTAAATCTGAGTGTAAATCCGAAAGCTTCTAAGTATTGTCTGAAATAAGGAGTTAAAGGAACATGTCTCTAACAAACTCCATAAAACTGAACTGAAGAAATAAATGAATAAATCAAATAATGTCATCCTCGAATGAAAGGACTCACTACAACTCTGTATGCTGAATGTGGCTGCTATTGCTAGTCTGGGACTCGTGCTTCTGAACCTATGGTGTAATATGAAAAGAAATAACCATAGCACAAATGTGTCAGTATAACTAGAGTACTGATTATACAAGTAAGGTAGCTAATACAAGGATTTACATGCATGAATAATACTACTGACTGACTGATATGAACGTAAGAGTACAAATATACTTATATAGTAACTAAGACCATGAGTACGTGATGGCTAAATCTTTATGCTAATACATGGCTAGAACCATAGTTCTGATAACATGGATGACTGTATCGACAGCCTTGAATCTGGTTCAACTTTCTGAGTTTTGTGCTATAACTGAATTTAACCGTATCTAATAGTCCTGGTATACTGATATCTAAAAAAATATTCAAGTTCTTTTATTAAGACTGATACTGAAACTGTGGGAGGTAGTTATTTAATCGACATACCCCATATGTGCTATTATGGCTAAGATGAGGTCCAATCTCTACCCTGAATGGAAGGGTGTCAATACCGCATCACTGGTAAGGACAACATCTGAGCAACTCTTATATATAACAGGTAAATGGACTAAACATGATTCAACTAAACATCAGAAGAGACTAAACATGATTCAACTAACTGTACATGGACAGATTAACTAACTTCCGTTGACTGACAGAGTAGTACTATTATCTGAGAGTTAACTGGGATTATGAGATTTCTGAGGTTTCCTGAGTCACATGACAAACTGAGTTATATAGATTATAGCTTGACTAAGATTATCATGACAACATGACATGGCTCTAGGCACACAACTATGTTTTTTTGGTACGAATACCCCTAGGAATGGATATAAGAAAACTGACACACATGACATGAGTTGATCACAATATTATAGTCCACAATTCTCTACATCATAAGTAGGGGATAGTATACTTCATGTATTTAATCAACATGTCAAACATGGTAGGGAAAGCATGGATATAATTCACACACAAAATTCATATTTCCATCATCATACATACTTCATGCAATCACCATAAGAATACATAAATAGCATGGGCATTCATATTGAAGTGTATCTCTAACATGGACTTGTCATTTATATATCATGAAATCATGTAAATATGAACTTCGAACATCCTAGGCATTTTATCAAACACCTTACATGCATTTTTTAAGGCATAGGTGGATTTCATACTTGCATTAGTTCAACCCACCCAAAGTTCATGATTTTCAACCAAAAATCACATATATTCCATGAAAAACATCCTTAGATATCATCTTGAAACTTGAACAACAATCATCAACGTGTACATGCTTATATCACAATAAAAGTTTACAAAATAACATTTAAAAGAATGGTTCTTGAACTCTATGAACGAATTGAATCCATAGATGAACACTACGTATATCTTAAAGCGTGATCTTTAAAGAGATCTAATATTTCTGAAGGTTCCTGAAGAAATTATTAGGCTTGCCCTTGATTTTTCTTGACTAGGGTTTAACCCCTTTGGGAAAGAATGCTATTGTTCCTGAGGAGATGATCTTGAGGGGAAACCCTAATCTTGTGGTTGAAAGTGTAAGAGAGGGTTTTTAAGATGTTTTAACTAAAGATAATGGAAGATAATACGTTACTTGAGGGTTATAAGTCATGGGAAGTGAAGTAAAAATACCAAAATACCCTTTTAAAATAAATTCCCAGTTGCTAAATATCATAGCTGACGACATTTGTGACGAGGCATCAAAAGTATGGTAAGCCATCAAAAATGTCGTCACAAAGGAGCTGGAACTGATGGTTTCTACCTAAGTCTGATGACCTTTGTGGTAGGGCATCACTGTGGTAAGCTACCACGAATGTTGTCACTTAGGAGCTGGTTTCTGCCTAAGGCTGACGACCTTCGTGGTAGGGTGTCACAAATGTGGTAACCTACCACGAATGTCATCACACAGGAGTTGGATTCTGGCTAAGGCTGATGAAATTCATAGTAGGACGTTACAAATATGGTAATATACCACGAATTTCATCACACAGGAGTTGGATTATACCTAAGGCTGACGACCTTTGTGGTAGGGCATCAGAAATGTGGTAAGCTACCATGAATGTCTTCACACAGTTTTTAGCCTGACATACTGGAGTAAAATAGGAATAACTCTTTACTCTGATATTGGATTTAGGTGAAATTTATATCGTTTGAAATCTAATTCAATAATCTATCTGTTGATAAGTCATGATCTCAAAAATTCCAAGTATAATGAGAGATATGCTCATTTGAATATGATTGTGGCAATATCTTTCTCAAGTATTTGATCGATGAGGAATGTTTTGATTTGTCTGATAGATGGGAGTTATTTGAAACCTTAATATACATCTAACCTACTCATAAAACTATAAAAGAACCATGGTGTACTATGCATGAGCTTGGTACATGGCTCTAATATTGGTGTGGATTTTTCGGGGTTTTATAATATCTCCCCCTTAGAAACATTCGTCCTCAAATAATGACTACTTGAGAGGGGAGAAAAGATAGAACGACGCATACACTGATCATACTCAACTGGCACATGATTTTAGGACTGAATTGAATTCTAAACTGAATATATCCCAACTAAACATGCATATCTGATGTATGACTGATAAGCTGAACTCATGAATGCATGATAAGCTATGCACTGATACTTGATACCAATTTTATACTGGAATTTTGAACATGTAACTGAATAAGCTTAAGGAAAATTGTTACGGAAAGCTAAGTTTGAATTAGTGGAGAAAAGATGAGGGTACTTGGTTCGAATGTCTTCTTCTGTTTCCCAAGTAGCTCTCTTCATGGACTGATTCCACCAAAAACCTTGAATAGTGGGACTTCTTTGTTCCTCAGCCTATGAGTCTGATAGTCAAGGATTTCGACGAGAATATCTTCATAAGAGAGGCTATTCTGAATATCAACGCTCTAAATAGGGACTACAACTGCTGGGTCACCTATGCACTTCTTGAGCAAAGAGACATGGAAGACTGGATGAACTGAGGCTAGCTCTGAAGGCAATTCAAGCTCATAGGCTACCTTGCCGAAGAGACTGAGAATCCTGAAGGGACTGACATATCGAGGATTGAGCTTTCCCTTATTGCCAAATCTCTTCACTCCCTTCATGGGAGAGATCTTGAGATAGACATAGTCAGCGACCTCAAATTCGAGATCCTTTCTACAAACATCCGTATAAGACTTCTGTCGGCTCTGAGCAGCCCAGAGTATTTCTCTGATCAACTAAACTTCATCTAAGGCATCGAATACTTATTCAGGCCCTATGACTGTGGTCTCACTAACTTTGAACCAATCTATCGGAGACCTACATCTCCTACCATAGAGAGCTTTGAACGGAGCTATCTGAATACTTGAGTGACAACTGTTGTTGTATGTGAACTCAATCAAAGGTAAGTGGTCATCCCAACTTCCCTTGAAATGAATTTGACACGCCCTTAGCATGTCTTCTAGAGTCTGAATGGTCCTTTCTGCTTGACCATCTGTCTGAGGATGCCATGCTATACTAAGATAAACTTGGGTACCAGTACCCTTTTGGAATGCATTCCAGAAGTGAGAGGTGAATTAGGTACCTCTATCTAAGATGATGGATAGTGGAACACCGTGTAATCTGAACAACTCCCTAATGTAGAGTTTGGCATAATCCTCGGCTGAGTAAGAGGTATGAACTGGAAGGAAATGAGCTGACTTGGTCATTCTATCTATAATGACCCAAACTGAATCATGCTGATGACATGTTCTAGGCAAACCCATCATGAAGTCCATGTTCACTTCTTCCCACTTCCAAGTAGGAATAGTGAACTCCTGCATGGAACTACTAGGTTTCTGATGCTCTGTCTTAACCTACTAACATGTAGAGCACTTAGCCACAAACTTTGCAATATCCCTCTTCATCCCACTCCACCAATAGATCTCCCACAAGTTGTGGTACATCTTAGTAGACCCTGGATAAATAGAGTATCGCATACTATGTGTTTCTGCAAGAATTTACTACCTTAAGTCATCTACATCGGGAACACGCAGTTAGTTCTAACAACGAATAATACCATCTCCCCCTTGGGAGAAAACCTCTACCTCCTGACTCTGAACTAACACTTTTAGCTTGACAAAGCTAGGATCCCTATCTTGCTTCTCTTTCACCTCGGAAACTAGGGATGACTCTGAACTACTCTGAACACATACACCACCCTCTAAAGAGATGACTAAGAAAATGTGTAGTCTGGTAAGCTGATGAATCTCCTGAGCTAATTTCTTCTTACTATCCTCAACATGGGAAACACTACCCATGGATAGTCTACTGAGTGTGTCAGCGACTATATTAGCCTTTCTCGAATGATAAAGGACACTCATGTCATAATATTTCAAGATCTCTAACCACATTCTCTGATAAAGATTGAGATATTTATAGGAAAAGACATACTAAAGGCTCTTATGATCTGGGAAGACGTCTACATGAACACCGTATAGATAATGCCTTCTAATTTTTAAGGCAAAGACTACTATTGCTAACTAAAGTTCATGAGTAGGATAATTATTCTCATGGGGCTTTAACTGTCTGGAGGCGTAGGCTGTGAATCTACCATGCTGCATGAGGAAACAACCTAAACCTACTCAGGATGCATCACAATATACTACGAATCCATCAGAACCGTCGGGAAGTGCTAAAACTGGAGCTGAGGTGAGTCAAGTCTTCAACTCCTGAAAACTCTTGTCGTAAGATTTTAACCACTAAAACTTGACCTTATTCTAAGTTAATCTAGACAAAGGATATGCCATAGAAGAAAATCCCTTGACAAACCATCAGTAATAGCCAGCCAAACCAAAGAAACTTCTGATATCTGATGGAGAGACAGAGCGAGGCCAGTTTCTTACCGCTTCAATTTTCTGAGGTTCTACTCTAATGCCATCACCAGAAACAATTTGACCAAGGAATGCTACTGGTCTTAGGAAAAATTTGCACTTACTGAACTTGGAGAACAACTGTTTATCCCTGAGAGTCTGAATAACAATTATGAGATGGTCTGAATGACTACACTCTGTGCGAGAATAGACCAGAATATCATCTATGAAGACTATGATGAATGTGTCTAAGTACTGCTTGAACACCTGGTTTATCAAGTCCATGAAAGCTGCAGGGGCATTGGTAAGACCAAAGGACATGACTAGAAATTCAAAGTGACCATACCGAGTATGAAAAGCTATCTTCAAAATGTCACATTCTCTAACTCTGAGATGATGATAGCCTGATCTGAGGCCTATCTAGGAGAAATAACTGGTACCCTGAATTTGGTCAAACAAGTCGTCTATCCTAGGTAGCGGATACCTGTTCTTGATCATGACTTTGTTAAGCTAATGATAATCAATACACATTCTGAGAGAACCATCTTTCTTGTGCACGAATGAGACTGGCGCACCCCATGGGGATACACTGGGCCTAATGATTCCCTTATCTAAGAGATCCTTCAACTAATTTTGCAGTTCCTTGAGTTCTACTGGTGCCATTCTGTATGGCAGAATAGAAATAGGCTGAGTATCTGGGAGAAGGTCTATACCGAAGTCTATTTCCTTTTTGGGAGGAATGCTTGGAAGATCTTTGGGAAAGACATCTGAATATTCATTAACCACTGGGAATGATTCGAGACTAGGATATTTAGAACTGGAATCCTTAACATGAACGAGATGGTACACATACCTCTTAGAAATTATTTTCTTTGCCCTAAGGTAGGAAATAAGCTGACCCCTAAAAGATAAAGTGCTGCCCTTCTACTCTAGGACAGTCTTATTCAGGAACTGAAACTAAACTATCCTGTTTCTACAGTCGGCTATGGCATAGCAGGAATGAAGCCAATCCATGCTAAGAATGACATCAAAATCAGTCATCTTTAACTCGACTAAATCTGCGGACATGGATTCTGAAATATCATAACTAGGCAGTTCCTGTATACCCACCGAGCTAGGATTGTTTTACCCACTAGGGTAGAGACCGAAAAGGGCTCTTCTAAAATTTTAGGACTGATTCTAAAATCGCCTGCTATATATGGAGTGACAAAAGATAAGGATGCACCTGGGTCTAGCAAAGCATAAATATGAATATGGAAAATTGTTAACATACCAGTAACGATATCATGAGAATTTTCCTGATCCTATAGGGTCTAAAAAGCATAGAGTCTGTTTGGGCATTGCCCACTAGTAGCACAAAAATGGTACCTTATAGGTTTGGGCAATCGGACTAAGCTGTGGAGCTATTCTGCTAACCCTGAGGACCTAGCTTAAGACAGTCCCTAACTCTGTGGCTTGGCTTTCCACAACCAAAACAAATGCCTTGACCAACTCTACACATACCCTGATGGTGCTTACCGCAGTTCTGACATTGAGGATAAGTGTGGGCACTGCTAACACTACTTTGAGATTTAGAGCCTTGTGCTCTGTCTCTATTGCCATCCCTAAACTTCGACACTGGGGAACTAGTGGAGGAAGGGGCTAGAACTACTAACTTAGGATGAAACTATGAATGATTTCCTCCCTCTGATTTGGGCTGAGCAAAATTGAAACTGCCTGCTCTTGCTCTCTTGTTCAGCCTCTCCCTAATCTTAACCTTCTTCTCTTCTATCTGTTGAGCGTGAGTCATGAGCCTGGATAAAGTTATATCACTGTTCAGCATCGCAGACCTACACTCATTTACCATGCTATCATTAACCCCTTGACACGAACTTGCTCTTCTTAGCCCTGTTGTCTGCAACCGCATGAGGGGCATATCTAGCTAGCCGAGTAAATCTAAGAGAATACTCTCTAATTGTCATATTTCTCTGCATGAAATTGATGAAATCAATACATTTGGCCTCTCTCAGCTCTTGGGGAAAGAATCTATCTAAGAAGGCCGTGATAAATTCTTCCCACTCAACAGGACCTGCATCCTCTAACCTTTCTGCTAACCACTACTTATACTAAGTGTGAGGAATATCCTGCAATTAGGATGCGGATAACTTGGCACTCTGAGAAGAAGTGACTCCCATGATATCAATGAACTTCTGGACTTGGTCAACGAATTCCTGAGGATCCTCGTCTAGCTTAGACCCAAAGAAAGACGAAGGGTTCATTCGGGTGAAGTCCTAAATCCTAGGTGCTGCTGAATTGGCTACTGGGTTGGCCAGAACGACTGTTAGTCATTTATTTTGGGAAGCTACAGACTGAGGAATTGCGTTAAATGCTGTCCTAAACTCCGTATGAGAAACATGATCGCCCAC
This sequence comes from Capsicum chinense, assembly GCA_026120095.1. Lineage (NCBI taxonomy): Eukaryota > Viridiplantae > Streptophyta > Magnoliopsida > Solanales > Solanaceae > Capsicum > Capsicum chinense. The sequence continues at coordinate 139,725,436 of JAPEIP010000011.1, forward strand.
AGGATCTTCAGGCTGAGGAGCTGGCTGATTTCTTCTCTTTAGAGGCATGTTTCTGAAATAAGAGAAGGGCGGATTAGACTGAGAGACTAACTTAAAATTATGCTTACTAGCATGACATGAATAATGAAGAAAAGGAACTGTTCGTAAAATATCTCATAGCCTCCTGTACATAAATATGGCGCACAACTTACCCATGCACAAGACTCTACTAGATGCATCTTTTAGAATTCCTAGGACTCTATTGAACCTTAGGCTCTGATACCAAGTTAGTAATACCTCAATTTTCTAAACCAGAATGTTATACGGTGCTTATGACCCTGAGGGACCACAAGCTAACCCATGAATGATATCTGTACCTGTAGACTGCAATTCATAACATAATAATATGGAAAACATGCACAATAGGCCATAAGGTTCAACTGAAATAATATAATATCTATATGGGTGAAAAATACCCAAAACAACTGAAAACTGAAATCTAAAAGGTAAATCTAAATGTAAATCTAAAAGCCTCTAAGTACTATCTGAAATAAGGAGTTGAAGGAACATGTCTCAACCTAACTTCGTAAAACTGAACTGAAGAAATAAATGAATAAATCAAATAATGTTATCCTTCAATGAAGAGGACTCATTGCAACTCTGTATGCTGAATATGACTGCTACTGCTGGTCTGGGACTCGTGCTTCTGAACCTATGGTGTAGCACCAAAATAAATCACCATAGCGCAAATGTGTCAGTACAACTGGAGTACGGAGTATACGAGTGACGTGGGCTAATGCAAGGGTTTACGTGCATAAATAATACTACTGACTGACTGATATAAATGTAAGAGTACAAACATACACACATAGTAACTAAGATCATTAGTACGTGATGGCTAAATCTGTAGGCTAATACATGGCTGGAACCATAGTTCTAATAAAATAGATGATTGTATCTGATAACCCTAAATCTGGTTGAACTCTCTGGGTTTTATGCTATAACAGAGTTTGATCGTATCTAACAATCCTGGTATACTAATATCTGAAGAACTGTCTGAGGTTTTTTACTGAGACTAATATTGAAACCATGTGAGGTAGTTGTTTAACCAACATGCCCCATATGTGCTATTATGGCTAAGATGGGGTCCAATCTTTATCCTGACTAGAAGGGTGTCAATACCGCACCACTAGTAAGGACAACATGTGAGAAACCCTCATATAATAGGTAAATCTTGTGAGAACGGTTGGAACCCTCATATAATAGGTTCATCCACCTTATCTACCCTCATATAATAGGCTGTGATGTCTCAACCTATGCTGGCTACATAGTTCTGGAACGTAAGGATGACTACTAAGAATCACACCCTCATATACAGGTGAGTTTCCATCCTTGGGTTCACTCAGTGCTTACTCCTACTCCCATCTGAAGAGACTAAACATGATTCCACTGACTGTACATGGATAGATTAACTGACTTCCGTTGATTGATGAAGTAGTACTATTATTTGAGATTTAACTGGGATCATGAGATTTCTGAGGTTTCCTAAGTCACATGACTACCTGAGATCTATAGATTATAGCTTGAATGAGATTATCTTGACAACATGACATGGCTCTAGGCACACAACTATGTTTTTTGGGTACAAATACCCCCAGGACTCGATAGAAGAAAACTAACACACATGTCATGACTTGATCATAAGATATGATTCCATAATTCGCTATATCATAAGTAGGGGATAGTATACTTCATGTATTTAATCAACACCTCAAATATGGTAGGGAAAGCATAGATATAATTCACACACAAAATTCATATTTCCATCATCATACATACTTCATGCCATCACCATAAGAATACATAAATAGCATGGGCATTCATATTGAAGTGTATCGCTAACATGGACTTTTCATTTAGATATCTGGAAATCATCAAAATATAAACTTCTAACATCCTAGGCATTTTATCAAACACCTTACATGCATTCTTTAAGGCATAGGTGGATTTCATACTTGCATTAGTTCAACCCACCCAAAGTTCAGGATTTTCAACCAACAATAACATATATTCCATGAAAAATATCCTTAGATATCATCTTGAAACTTGAACAACAATCATCAACGTGTACATGCTTATATCACAATAAAAGTTTACAAAATAACATTTAAAAGCATGGTTCTTGAACTCTATGAACGAATTGAATCCATAGATGAACACCACGCATACCTTAAAGCTTGATCTTGGAAGAGATCTAATGTATCTAAAGGTTTCTGAAGAAATCCTTAGGCTTTTCCTTGATTTTTCTTGACTAGGATTTAACCCCTTTAGAAAAGAATGCTCTTGTTCCTGAGGAGATGATTTTGAGAGAAAACCTTAATATTGTGGTTGAAAGTGAAAGAGAGAGTTTTTAAGATGTTTTAACTAAAGGGAATGAAAGATAATATGTTCCTTGAGGGTTATAAGCCATGGGAAGTAAAAGGAAAAGACCAAAATACCCTTATGAAATAAATTCCCAGTTACTGAAAATCATAGCTGACGATATTTGTGACAAGGCATCAAAAGTATGGTAAGCCATCAAAAATGTCATCACACAGGAGCTGGAACTGATGGTTTCTGCCTAAGTCTGATGACCTTTATAGTAGGGAATAGAAAATATGGTAAGCTACCATATCTTACTTAGGATCTGGTTTTTGCCTTAGGCTGATGACCTTCGTGATAGGGCATCACAAATCTGGTAAGCTACCACGAATGTCGTCACACAGGAGTTGAATTCTGCCTAAGGCTGACGACCTTCATGGTAGGGCATCACAAATGTGGTATGCTACCATGAATATCTTGAAACAAGAGTTGGATTATACCTAAGGCTGACGACCTTCTTGGTAGGGCATCACAAATCTGGTAAGCTACCATGAATGTCATCACACAGTTTCCAGCCTGACATGCTGGAGTAAAATAGGAATAACTCTGTACTCCGATATTGGATTTAGGCAAAATTGGTATCATTGGAAAAATGATTCAATTATCTATCAGTTTATAGGTCATGATCTCAAAAATTCTAAGTATAATGACAGATATTCTTGTTTGAATCTGACTATGGAAATATCTTTCTCAAGAATTCGATCGGTGAGGAATGTTTTGATTCGTCTGATAGCTGGGTGTTATTTGAAGCCTTAATATACATATAATCTACTTATAAAACTATCAAAGAACCATGATGTAATATGCATGAGTTTGGTACATAGCTCTAATATTGGTTTGGATTTTTTGGGGTATTACATTTTGGTGTTATATTGTGTTTTAGTTCGTATTGTGTTTTTCTTGTGTAATTATAAGAGTTTTAAGTATCTAGGTCAGTAGTTAAAGTTTTGACTAATTTTTTCATACCCCTCTAAAAAGTTGTATTCTAGAACTGTATGAATGTATGTACGTGTGAATATTGTGGATATTGTTATGGCATTAGGATTAGGGACATGATAATGACTTGTGAACAATAACATGAATCGAATAGATAGTAGTTGATAATATTGACTCTAGGCTATGGGTGTATGAGTTATTATTTAGTTCCCCTTATATGTTAAATTCAGAACATTCCTGGTTAGTCTTACCTAGATTAAAGGATAGTCGGTTAGGAAATGATCATAGGCCATTTTTTATTTTAGTCCACTTTTTGCCTAAATGACCTCCATGTGTAAATTATATCTCTTGATCCCAATTTTTAGCCTTGTAGCCTATTTTTCTTATTTCACCATTCACCTTCCCATTTATAGTATAATGAACGTATTTTGTCCCTACTCCTCCTTGGACATTATACACCTCAATTAAGGGAAAATACCTAAGTTGAGGGTGGTTATCATAGGGGTGCGTGGTGTAAAATGAGTATGAAGAAGTATAAAATACGAAAAAAAGTTAGTAGGGATGGGTGTGGTAGAAAAATAAAATAAAAAAGTAAAATAAAAATAAAAAATATGAAAAAGGAGAAAAAGAAAGAATAAAAAGACCACACCCAACATGAACGTGCAATAAAGAATAAAATAAGCAGAAATACAGCTGGAATAAAAAGGAAATTGGCTAGTATGTGAGACCCCATAGATAGTGTAGTTCCAAGGAGGATTAGTCACTTAATATGTTAAAATTTACTAAACCATCCCCCAAGCCTACATTACAAGCCTTGAAAATTCCTACAGTGCTCCTAACTTGACTATCTGAATGCTAAGATAAAGAAAATAAGGGCAAGCCTATGGTATTTGACATGCATTGATTGGAACTTTTCTTTTAAGTGTGAGTATATCTTGACCATCCCTGTATTGACATACATGATTTTATATGAGTGAGTGAGATATTCTTGTTGTGAGGGCACTTGAGTCATATTGCCAGCTATTTGCTTTTTTGGGTAGTGTAACTTGTATATTTGAGTGGTGTTCTGCTGCTAATGTAACTGTCTTACCTTAATTCCATTGTGCCACATTATTGTGCTTTACGTTCATACACAGTTGGTTTTGAAAAATAAGATTGGAGGGGGATGTTATGTTATGAGCTTTACATGTACACTCCATGCCTTGAATAGCTTTGTTTCTCCAAGTTAAGCGTTGTTTTGTTTTATGTTTTTTCCTGAGGACATGCAAATGTTCTAAGTTGAGGGTGTTGATGAGCTATAAAAATATAGCACTTTTAATGCTTAAAACGAGGAAAAAATGCAATTTTCTGAGATTATTTTGTTAGATATAATCATTTTGGGTTTGTTAGATATGATCCTTTTGGGTATGTTTTGCAGAAAAACATATTTTGGATGATAAGTTTGTGAAAAGGGTGGGAAAAGGTGATTTTTCCATTTTTGGAGAAATTAAGGATGTTTGGGACACTTTTTGGCTTCATCGTGATCAAAGCATGTTCGAGAATCAAAGAAGAGATGAAAAGATTATTCCCGGTACCTACTAAGTTAACCTATAGACCATATGTAGGACCTATGGACCGCAGGTAGGCAAAGCAAGTGCCAGACATCCAACATCTCGAGCTAAAACTTGCAAAAATTTCCAGTCAGTACCTGCGGTTTGTACCTGCCCCCATGGCCAGGACCGCAGGTACTACCTGTACCCGGTACCAGACCGCAGGTACAAACCACATGTGGATACCAACCATATTTTCTCCTATTTTACTTTAGCTTTGGTTTTAGGGTTTCCTCATGTACTATAAATACCCTTTATGGTCTTTAATAGGAGCTACACATTTTTTATTTTCACAAACATATTTTGATTTCAAGATTCGATTTTGATCTTGGGATTTCTTGTATTGACTTTGGTTTATCAATTCAGTTACCTTTCTGGGTTTTATTAGTTCTAATCATTGGGATTTCATCTATTCTTTCGAATATGAATGTTATTGATTTCTTTAGAAACATGAGCGGCTAAAACCCATAGCTTGGGTTGTGGAAACCTTGGTAGATTGATGAAGTAGGGGAAGTGATTTCATTGTTCTGAACCAATATTTATGCATGTATTTGTTTATCTTAGTTATGATAGTTTTATTAATAGTTTTATTAATGGGTGAACACAGTAGGATCCTGCCTAGATGTTGTTGTTTACTCCAAAAGAGGAGTAGTGACTAGGAAAAAATTAAAGACAATAGTAACTTGGAGTTTAACTGTCGATCCACGCTTTTGTCTTTATTACACTCCAAGTTACTATTGTCTTTATTTTTTCCTGAGAATTAAACTCCTGAGAATTAAAAAGTAAAGGGTGAAATCCTTCTGCTCGTCCAAAAGAATGCAGAAGGTACATAACTTATCGATTATGCATTCCTATGGAGTTGAGAAGCCAGGGGAAACACAATCCTAGTGTTCACCTACCCTGATTACAACCAAGGATAGTATAGTTACTTGCTCAATATTACTACATCAAAACTCCCATTTACTTTTCTTATTATGCCTGTCGAATACAGCTACTGAGATCTACATTTTCACGTGTTCGCTTGGGATTTGATCCAACCTCTGTTAGGTTACTATATTTTGAAAAGGACCATATCATCGTCTAATCGAAGGTGTTGTTTGGAAGTCATCAATTTATGAAATAATTGGTAAAAAGGAAGAGAGCGGTTAGTTTTAAGGACATTTATGGATTGGACCACTGTAGTGCAGTCACTTTTAAGTCTTTGGCCTAGAAGAAAGGTGATCCTGGAGCATTCACGATATCATGTACTATAGGGACATCCAAATTTGCAAAAGTGTTATGTGACTTGGGATACATCATTAACTTGATGACACTGGATTTATTCAAGCAATTAGGCTAGAGCCCTACCAAAGAGACTACTATGCGGTTGTTGATGGCAGACCACATAGTAAAGAAACCCGTGAGCATATTGTTTGATGTGTTTATAAAATATGATAACTTTATTTTTTTGGCTGACTTTGTAATTTTGGATTGATATGTTGACTTTGAGATGCTCAGCATATTAGGAAGACCATTTATGTCCACGGGTAGAGAGATTGTTAATATGGAGAAGAGGGAGCTCAAGTTTAGAGTTAATAATGAGGATGTTACATTCAACGTTCGAAGAATTATGAAGAAGCCAACCGACATAAGGGCGGTGTCAATTATTCTTTGTATGAATGATACTGGAGGTTACTCCTTTGGGTACCATGGTGAATTCTGATTAATCAAGGTACCCATATCGTGCCGTCATGTTAAATCAAATGTTGGATGGGATGTAACCCATGGACCTTGCTGAAGTCTGAGTAGCCAAGGCAACTAAGTCATGCCACAATAGTAAATCAAACTCTGCTCTGGAGGCAACCCAAGGTAACTTATTTTTTGAGCATGACAGAGACGCCTAGTTTGTTCTAGGTATTTGCTCATTCCCTTGATTTACATTGTTTAGACGCACTGAGGATAGTGTACAATATTTTAGTTGAGGGTGGGGTATACCATAGTTGCCGCAGATTTTTGTTTTCATGCTTCTTTTCCTATAAGCCGTGGTATGATTTTAGAACCCGTATGTATAGGTTTAGTTTGTGTCGTATTGTGTTTTGTTTTGTTTTGTGTTGTATTTTATGTAATTAGGAGACTTTTGAGTATCTAGGGCAAGTGACATGTTTTTTTTTTATTTCTGAGAAAATGATACCCCTCCAAAAATTATTTTTTGAAATGTATGATATGAATATATATTTGACCATTATGGGTCTTGTTATGGCATTAGGATTACTGACATGATAATCATTACTGACAACTGTATGAACTGGATATGTAGTAGCTTGTGATGTGACCCTGTGCCACGTATGTGTGAGATACTACTTTCTTCCCTTTGTAAGTTTATCACAACCCAAACCACGGCATAGTTAAACAACTAGATCAGAAAGAAATCTAAGAACTTTAACATTCATCCTAATCCATAGTATTACACAGGCCTCTAATATCCAAAAAATAGCCAAAGTTAAGATATGCATCCAAAAAGGAAACCAAGGAAATATTCTATGACATAAACTAAACCAAAAGTTATTAGGGCTTCCAGAAGAAGGAGGCTCACTACTTCAAGCTGACTCGTGAACAATCTGAGAACTACCGATCACTACATAGAAAAAGCAGAAGTGTTTCTGTTCCCTGCATCGTATGGGGATACAGCGTCCGAAGATAGTTAATGGGGTGAGTGCTAGCATGTAACTTAGGGAATGGATAAAGTAATTCCATGATTAAATCATCCAAAACCATTCAAAACCAATGCAAACAATTATATACATCCATATATATATATATATATATATTTTATGCCAGGATAGGGAACAAGGTTTAACATGAGGTTTAAAACATTAAAACCAATAACTATGCCAAAAAATGCAGGTTTCCAGTATCGGTACTCCTGGGACCTTTACCTTCGCGGCAAGCTACACAACCCCCTTGAATCCTAATTAAAACATTTACGCATTACCATTCATTAAACCAAGGACCATCCATTAACGCACATACCATTGGTATCATCATACAAATTTCACTTGCAAGCTTATAATTATGCCAATCCAATTTCATCATCCCGGGGGAATGCCTCTACCTCCTTTGTTCATTAAATTATTTAGAGGAATGCCTCGACCCTCTTTGTTTGTTAAATCATTTGGGGGAATGTCTGGCCTCCTTTGTTCATTAAATCATTTAGGGGAAATGCCTCGAACCAATTTGTTCATTCAATTATTTTTATAATAAAATATGGCCAAAAAGGTCTCAAAACCCTTTTTATCCATTTAACCATTTATGCAATGCAATAGTTTAGGGAAGTAAGCTAAATTATGTGAATACCCATATTCAAATCTAATTATGCGAGTGGATTGAGGGAACACAATTTCCAAAATAAAATTCCAAACCAAAATCATCAATTTGGGGGAATACCTTGACCCCTATCGCATTCACCATACCTATCCACCCCAATGGGTTTCAAAATATATAAATAAAACATGAACACTTGCATTAAAACCATAGGAATGCAAATAAAGAAGCAATCCTTCCAAAACCATCAACCCAAATCAAAATTCATATTTAAATCTACATGAATAATTATTTAAACACGTGATTTAAGTAAAAAAAGTTTAAAGGGAGAGATACATGCCTGAAAGTATCACAATAATGGAGAGAAATCACCCCTTGGAAGCTCTAAATGATCACCTTTGAGAAACCTTAGCTTGTTCTTGACTTAGGAATTTAAGAGAGTTTGAGAGTATGTTTTATTATCAACACACAACCCAGTCCCACATAGGATGCATCATAGTACATAACAAAACTATCAGTACCCTTTAGTAGAGTCAAAACAGGAGCAGAAGTGAACTTATTCTTCAGCTTCTAAAAACTACCCTCACAAGCATTGGACCATAGAGATTGGTCACCTTGTGCCTTAAACCCACTGTTAGTCTGAAAGTGAAGATCACTAGTCAGTTAGGATATGGAGCTCTAGCCGTAAAATATGAACCATAGTTACCCCAAGTCCTTTTCTTTCTCCACTGCCTACCATCTCTACCACTATTTTTTTGGCCACCACCCTGCTTTGAAAACCTAACCTTCTTGTTCTGTCTCTTTCTTATTTCTGCTTATTTCTTTTTCTCATCCTCAACTTGCTGTATATACACAACTGGCCTAGAAATATCCATATAGTTATTCAACATCACCACCTTACACTTTATTACTAGGACTTAGACAATCCCAAAACAAACTTTATCATCCTAGCTCTCATGCTAGACACCAGCTCTGAAGTGTAATGAGACAACTAAAGGAACTTTAAGGCATATTCTTTCACACTCAACCAACCTTGTCTCAACTTTAAAAACTCTTAGGACTTATCCTCCCTTAACTCTTAAGGAAAGAAACAATCAAGAAAGGCACCATAAAACTTATCCCATAATGCCAACTCCATATCATTACCCCTAAAATAAACTCACACCTTATACCACAGATAAGTTATATCCTTCAACTAATATGTAATAAACTCCACACTTTCCATATCAGTAGTATGCACCAACCTGAATTAGTTTTCCATCTTATCCATAAAACCTTGAGGATCCTCCTCAACCTTAAATCCAATTAAGGTTGGAGAATTGGGTGTCATCAATTAGCCAAATTTAGTGACCTCTGAAGATAGAGATATAGAACCAACATGATCAGGATGATGAGACTGAGAACACAACAACTAAGTAACAGATGAATAGATCAACAAAAATCAGCATTAAATATATCTTCTTGGGGCGATAGGGCTTGAACATTATTAGCTTGATAAGCCCAAAAAGGACTGGTAAGGATCGATAAAACTCTATAGGGGTAGTATAATTAAGAGCCGAGACCCTAGACTAGGAATTTACTCCATAAGAAGAATGAATTCCATCCACATTGTCCTTGGGTAGGACAGAGGAGTTTCAACGAGCACCATATCTTTATGGAGGCATAATCTAAAATGTGAACAAATGGAATTAGAGGGGATTTGAAACCTTAGACTCTATATCTCAAAAAATAGATCACAAGAAAGGGAAAAATTTATAAATGCCTTGTAGCCTCTCCCTTATAAGTATGGCACGCTACACACCCAAAAAAAAGACTCTACCTAACATGAACTTATAGACACCTAATGGCAATGAACCTGACTCTAATACTAAGTTTTTCATAACTTAAACTAGGGCCTAGCCATGAAAAGTATCTTAAGTCTAATGAGGATCGAAGACCACTCCCTTTCCCAAGCTAATAGAACATAATATAACTAGTAGTGGATGAATTATAAATATGTAAAAGATTGTTAAAAGCATAGCTCAAAAGAAATCTAAGAACTTTAACATCCATCCTAATCCACAGTAATCCACAAGCCTCTAATATCCAAAGAACAACCTAAGTTGGGACCGATCCACAGTAATCTACAAGCCTCTAATATCAAAAGAACAACATAAGTTAGGACATGCCCCCAACAATAGACAAAAAAGAAACAAAGGAAATAGTTTATGATATAAACAAAACCAAGAAGTAATTGACCTTTCGAAAGAAAGAGGCTCACCACTTCAAGATGACTCATAAATAATCCAAGATCTATGTGTAGGAAAAGCAAAAGTATCTTTGTTCCCTATATCACATAGGTATATAGCATCTGGAAACGGTTAGTGGGGTGAGTGCTAGCGTGCAACTCAGGGAAGAGATAAAGTAATGACATGATTAAATAAGTCCCAAACCATTAAAATCTAACGCACACAATCATACACACATATATATTTATATTATGTAGGGATAGGAAACAAGGTTTATCATGAGATTTAAAACATTAGCTTAAACTTTGTATTACTAGCCTCATAAAAGGATGGGTTATATGGGTTTATCTCCCCCTCTGAAAGGTCCCAAGTATGTGTTAGCTGCATAAACCGAAGGCATCAAGGAAGACCAGGAAATGCCCCAACCCATGTGCATCCAATATATATATATATATATATATATATATATATAAGTAAAGTA
>JAPEIP010000011.1:139736653-139762452 GCA_026120095.1 Capsicum chinense
ATATATAAGTAAAGTGTGATCTGTGGACATAATCATCTAGACCAACCCCCATGCCAGCAAATGCAGGTTTCAAAAATTAGTCCCAAAAGGACCTCCACCTTTACGTCCAGCTACACAACCCCCTTTAAGACAACTTAAAACATTTACACATTCTCGTTCATTAAACTAGGGGCCATCTATTAAGGAACATACTATTGGTTTGGTCATACTAATTTCTCTTGTAATCTTATAATTACGCCAATCCAATTTTATCATATTGGAGGAATACCTCAACCCCCTTTGTTGATTAAATTATTTGGAAAAATACCTCGACCCTTTTTCTTAGTTAATCATTAAGAGGAATGCCTCGATTCCCTTTGTTTATAAAGATTATTTGAGGAAATGTGTTGACCCCCTTTGTTTATTAAATCATTTTTAAAATAAAACATATGGCCAACAAGGCCTTTAAAACCCTTTTCATCCATTTAATCATTTATGCAATGAAATAGCTTAGGGAAGTAAGCAAAATCATGTAATTAACCATATGTCAAACCCAATTATGCAAATGGGTTGAAGGAACATATTATCAAAAATCAAATTCCAAACAAAAATCATTAAATTGGGGAAATACCTCGACCACTATTCCATTCACCATACCCATGCCCCCAGTGGGTTTCAAAACACATAAAAAAATATAAACGTTTTCATTAAAACCATTGAAATGCAAATCAAGTAACAAATCCTTTCAAAATCCTCTACCCAAATCAAAATCCATATTCAAATCCATATGAGTAACCATTTAAAAACATTTTTTATGTGAAGAAAGTTTAATGGGAGATGTACATTCCTTAAAGTATCACAATTCTGGAGACAAATCACCACTTGGAAACTCTAAGTGATCACTCTTGAGAAACCTTAGCTTTTTCTTGACTTAGGTATTTGAGAGAATTTGGGAGTATGTTTGATTTTGTTTTTGAATAATAATAAGGTCCTAAAAGGGTTTTAAGGTCATGGGTTTCAATTAGTGAAAAGGGAAATGTCCAAAGTACCCTTAATAAAACACTAAAAATTTATTTCTCGATCATTACGGGTCACTATACAACTCGTAACGACAAACTATAAATCATCCCCTAGACTCGTAGTCTAGGAAGTGTCCTAAGGCATCTCCACTATTGATCCTATGATTCATACCCTACAACTCATACACAAACCTTACGACTTGTAGGGTCCTATTCATAACCACAATAGTGACTTGGGCACCTACACTTTTTTAACTATGAAAAGAACTCTACTATTAGTAAATATTCATCCGGACCCATGACATCCCTATCATAGTCATAATATAAACTAGGGACCTCTACATTGGCGAGACTATAAATACTACATTACTGCTTATAATGTCTCCCCATGAATCGCATGATCTTAATCATACCCAGGATAAAACTTTGGTACCTACATTAGTCACCATACAATTGGGGCACTATGATTTTTATAGAGTCTTCATGACTCATTAGGTGAGTCATAGGTTGGGCAGTAAAATCAACACTCAAGAAAATTTTAGAGGCAAAAGTTTGAGGTGTTATAGTACTAAATCCAATACTTGTGCAGTTAGTCTTGCCTAGGTTGTAGGATAGTCGGTTAGAAAAGGATCATAGGTCGATTTTTATATTAGTCCACTTTGAGCCGTATAGCCTATTTTTCTTGTAACAATTTTTACATTTCTATTTGTGTTACAATGAACCTATTTTGGCACTGGTCCTTATTTGATATTGTGTACCTCAACTCAGGCAAATCACCAAAATTGAGGGTGGCTATCATAGGGATGTGTAATGTAAAGTGGGTATAAAGAGGTTAAAATAAGAGAAAAAGATAGTAGGGTTGGGTGTGGTTGAAAATGAAAAGAAAAATATGAAAGATAAAACATTGTGAAAAAGAGAAAAGGAAAGAATAAGATAAACCACACCCAACCTAATATGCAAAAAATAAATAAATAGGGTGGAATAAAAAGTAAATTTATTGATAAATGAACCCAAAAGTAATTGTAGTGCTAAGGAGGCTTAGTCACTAAATATATCCATATGTACCATACCATCCCCCAAGCCTACATTAAAAGCCAAATAAAGTCCTATAGTGAACTCGACTATCTAAAATCTAAGGTAAAGAAAATAAGGGCAATCCTATGGTATTTGAAGAACATTGGTCGAACTTCTCTTATGAGTATGAGTGTTTCTTGATCATCCCTACATTGACATGCATTATTTCATATGAGTTAGTAAGACTTTTTTTTTTGTGAAGGCACATGGGTTGTATTGATAGTTTCTTACTTGTTTGGGCTGTGTAACTTATACATATGCATCATTGTCTCTTGCTAATGGAATGCCATATCTTTATTCCCCTATGTCATATTATTGTGTTTCATGTGTACAAACAGTTGGTTTTGAATAGTTAAAATAGAAAGGGGTAATGTGTTTGAGCTAAAAGTTGATGATTGACTACCTTAAATAGCTTAGAGTTCTCCTAGTTAAGTGTCATAGTTTTGTTTTATTTTGTTGTGTTTTCTGAGGACATAAAAATATTCTAAGTTGAGAGTATTGATGTTCTATGGATTCATAGAATTTTCAATGCTTAAAATGATGAAAATATGCAAGTTACTTAGGTTGTTTTGTAAAATATGATATAGTTTTGTGTTGTGTTGAGCAAAAAATTGGGTTGTGGACTATTCTAGAATAAAGAAGTAAAATTTGATATTTTGGGCCACAACAGTGGACACCTACAACCCGCATGTCCTACCTACGGTTCCTAGGTGCCAACGTATATGTCCAAAATTAGAAGTCCAAAAGTTGAGAAAAGAAGACCCTATCATTGATGGAGGGAACCTACAGTCTGTAAATGATAGATAAGGTTAAATAAGAGTTAAATCCAAAGATTTTATAGGATTTTAGAGAAAGGGGGCACCTATGTGGGACAACGTAAGGTCCAAAGTGCCACCTATGACCTAGATGGCCCATTGAGTGGTCACTGACCTCAGTTTTCCTTCTTTTTTTTGAAGTTGTTTCATAGGGTTTCCTTGTATTCTTTGAATACCTTTTTGATATTTTTAGTTAGTTTACGTACTCTATATACTTGCAAACATATACTTGATTCCAGGATCCAACTTTGATTCTGGGATTACTTTGTATTGATTTTGGTTGTTTATTCAGTTAAAGAATTTGGGTTTTATTCATTGATTATTATGATATTGTTTGAATATCTTCAATTATGAATTCCTTTGATAATTTTACAACCATGAGCGGTTAAAGACCTTACCTAGGGTTGTGGGAACCTTAGTAGATTGATAAAGTGGGGGAAGTACTAAGTTGTTTTAAATTAATATTCTTCCATGTATTATGGTTACCTTCAGTTGAGTAGATTTCTTTGCGGTTTTAAATGTTAAGACCCCACCTAGTATATCATTACTTACTTCACACGAGGAGTAGGGATTAGGAAAAGATAATTACAAAAGTAATTTGAATATTAATTATGGATCAAGGCTAGTTAGTATCACCTATATAAGATGGTTATCTTTCATCTAATAACTTTAAACTCAAAAGGTAATAGTTAACTGGGATCTAGTATAAGGGTTAGTAATTCAATATCCTGAGACTTAAAAGGTAAAGGGAGAAATATGCTAATGAGTCCATAAGACATTTGATGGTACATAACTTATTAGATTTTGTAAGCAAGATATCAGGTTAGATCAACAAAGCATGACAAACCTACTAATAGAGAATCTAGGGGGAACATAGTCTTAGAGTTCATCTCCGACTGATTACAACCAAAGTTGAGTTCTATTACTTATTTGAGATTACTACAACAAACCCCCCATTTACTTTTAGTATTTCCCATTGATTTCAATAATTAAGAGATATATTTCTACGTATTCCCTTGTTATTTGACCCCAACCCCACTTTAGTCTCAATTAGAGGCGTACCTTTAGCCAACATTGATGTGTTTCTTGAGCTACCCCTATATCGGCTATGAGAGGTAGAGGTTTTACTAGCGGTGAGAGAGGTAGAGGTAGTAATGCCCGTGGTAGTGGTCACATGGCTACTCATCTAAGTGGTGCATGTCGTTAGTGCTATGCTATACCTACAATGCCAGAGGCAGAGGCCCCTGAGTCCGTCATCACAAGAATCATCCTTATTTTTTTAGATTTATATCTTTGTTATTTGATTTAGAGTTAACTTTCTCCTATATATACACATACTTTACTTTGGGTTTTGATTCTGTTATGAGCATCTTGATGTACCTATTTGTTTATCTACCCTCATAGAAGACTCTTTAGTGGTAGATCGGGTATATCGATCTTATGTTGTGGCTTTTGTTAGGTGTGATACCTAGGTAGATCTAATTGTACTAGATATGGTAGATTTTAATAACATTTTTGGTATGGACTTTTTATCTTCCTATCATGTTGTCCTAAATTATTATGCAAAGACTGTGAGATTAGCTTTCTCAGGTGTATCAAGGATAACTTGGAATGGTGTGATTCATTCAGGACCCAAGAGAGTTATATCCTTATTTTAGGATTATTGTTTGTTCGAGATGGGACGTTTGTCTTATTTCGTTCATATTTATGATACTAGTGTAGCTTTACCTCTTTCTTTGGATTCTATTCGTGTGGTTCATGAGTTCGTAGATGCCTTCCTTATGAATTTGCTTGGTATGCCTCCGAATCATGATATTTACTTTGCTATTGATGTCGAGCTGGGAATTAAGCCCATTTCTCTCTCTTCTTATAGGATGGACCCAGTTGAGTTGAAGAAATTGAAGGATCAATTATGGGAGTTGTTGGATAAAAGAATAATCCGACCTACTGTATCACCTTGGGGTGAGCCTATATTATTTTTCAAGAAAAAGGGTCTATACATGTGTGTATCGATTATCGGATTTAAATAAGGTGACAGTTAAGATCAAGTATCCTCTTCCTCATATTGATGATTTATTTGATTGGATTCAGGGTGCTTCAATATTTTTAAAGGTTGATTTGAGGTTCGCGTATCACCAGTTGAGGATTAGAGCTTCAAATATTCCAAAGATAGTTTTTTGGACTCAGTACGGTCATAAATTCTTGGTCATGTGTTTCGGATTAACCAATGCCCCAGTCGTTTTAATGGAGTTGATGAATTGGGTTTTTCCATCGTATCTTGACTCTTTAGTTATTATATTTATAGATGATATCTTGGTTTATTCCAAGAGTGAGGCCGATCATAAGGTGTATTTATACATTGTTCTTCGAAGGTTGGGAGATGGGAAGGTGTATGCTAAGTTCTCTAAGTGTGAGTTTTGGTTGGAGTTTGTCTCTTTATTTGGACATGTGGTGACCAAGGATGGTATTTTGGTCGATTCGTCTAGATTGTAGCAGTTCGTGATTAGTCTAGACCTATTTCTCCTATCGAGATCTGGAGTTTTATTAGTTTAACAACTTACTATAGGTGTTTTGTTGAGGTTTTTTTTTATCTATCATGGCTCCATTGACCAAGTTGACTCATAAGAGGATTTCCTTCCAGTGATCTAATGTTTGTGAGGAGAGCTTACATACAAGTAGCTCCTATCTTGACATTACCCAAGGATGGTATGATTTTTACTATCTTTTGTGATGTTTCTAGTGTTGGCTTAGGTATTGTGTTAATGCAGGAGGGTAAGGTAAAGGATTATTCTTCTTGTTAGCTAAAGCCTTATGAGAGGAATTACTGAAACCATGATTTGGTGTTATGCACAATTGTTTTTCTTTAAAGTCATGGAGGCACTACTAATATGGAGTCCTTTGTGAGATTTTCTCGACTCATCTTAGCCTTCAGTATCTTTTCACCCAGTGAGATCTTAATATGAGGGAGTGTCTTCGACTTGAGTTGCTTCAGGATTATAACTTGACTATTCTATATAATCCGGCGAAGGCTAACATGGTTGCGGATGCATTGAGCCAGAAGTCGACTAGCATAGGCAACTTGGTGCATCTTTTGACCCAAGAGAGGGATTTGGCCTTAGAGTTTTATGTCTTTGGCTAACCAGATGGTTAGGCTAGATATTTTTACACTTGGGATTATTTTGGCATTCGTAGAGGCCAGGTCTTCCTTGATAGAGAAGAATCAGGCTCATTAGTTTGACTATGTTAGGTTGAGAGTGATGCAGGATAATGTGTTGAGTGGTGAGGCTAAGAAAGCCTCATTGATCTAGACTTTGTCTTTAGGATAGGTTTGTGTTCCAAGAGTTGGTGATTGGATTAGATTGATTTTGGAGGAGGCTCATTGTTCCAGATATTCCATCCATTCAAGAGTGACTTAGATGTATCGTAATTTGAGACAGCATTACTGGTGGGGTGGTAGATGAAGGATGTAGCGTACTTTGTAGCTCGATGCCTATGTTGTCAACAGGTGAAGGCCGAGCATTTAAGACCTAGTGGTTTGCTTCAGTGTTTACCCATTCCCGAGTAAAAATGGGAATGGATCAATATAGATTTTGTGACTGGGTTGCCTCATACTTCTCATTCTTCTAATAGTGTTTAGGTCATCGTGGATTAGTTTACCAAATCTTCTCATTTTATTCCAGTTCAGCTTTCCTTCAGTCCTGAGAGATTCGCTCGTATCTATATTCATTATATAGTTAGTCTTAATGGGGTACTAGTGTCTATCATCTCGTATCGAGGTTTAGTGTTCACATCACACTTTTGGAAGACTTTTCGGGAGGAGTTATGACACGACCCAACATCGGGCCTTGTCGTAATGGGCATCCCAAGTCCAACTAGGATTGGGGATCGCCCCCTGTTACCTAACCCAACCACCTATATCAAGATTTAGATGGACTAAAATTCAAACATATAACAAGACAACATTATTGTTCTCATTAAGACATTGGGATAGGGTCATAACCGTGACCGACCCAACTGAGTCCAACCGTACCGCACCAACCACCCAATCATACCAAACTAAACCATAGGCCATAAATCCATGGGAATACCAAATATAATATGAAAATCAATCCCAAAATATAATATAATGGAACAGTGAGAAATCATGTCCAATGACGCCAGCCTCAATATCAATACCAATGCTAAGGCTGACAACTCTACCTATCCAAAAGAGTAAACAAATCATGTTAGGACATACCCCCAACCATGGCCAAGAACAATATCCAAAACAAAACAAAAGTGTCTAAATAAATCCATAACATGAAATGATGCCTTTTGAAAGGATGGAAGCTCACCACTTCATTCTAAATGCTGATACCGAATTCGCGATCTAAACAGGAGGAGTAGAATGGTTGGTTCCTGCATAGCATAGGTATACAACCACCAGTAAATGGGGTTAGCAAATGACAGCTGGCATGAATCATAGGAAAAATATAAAATAATTCTAGTTATAAAACCTAGTGAAACCATCCATAATGCATACAATCGTACATATATAGGTGTCGGGAAAGGGAACTAGGTTTAGCATGCATTTAAAACCTTTACCTGTGCTGGTGTAGCTTTGGCATCCAAACCACCCACGGTCCATATGGGTTCAACTTCCCCTGCTGAAAGGGACCTGGTGCGTGTAGCCGCATGACCACGTAATATCCCATGAGATGACTAGTACATCCCTTAATATAAAATGTGACACACACACATCGTCATTAAGACCCCTAATACCAGCAAATATGAGTTTTCGGTTTGATCCCCCCGAGACTGACAACTTCCATGGATTAGCTACACACCCCACCATTAATGCCTAATTAATACCACGTCTAAACATTCTATTTACCATTTATTAACAAAGGCCATTATTGGTGGTATCATCATACCACCCCTTATTTGCAAGTAATATCCATAGCCAAACAATTTAGGTTAAGGGGACCTTAGGTGCCCTTCCATATACCATATTAAATCCACTTGGAAGACTGCCATGTTATCCAAAAGCATAACCATTTAGCATTTAGCCTTTTTAAACCATTTAAATCGTGCATAAATCATTTATCCAGTTTAACACATGCAAGAGATCCATTAAAAGAAGTTAATGCAATAAACATATCTTTATAAGAATTTTATCAAACTACTTGGGGGAATAATATAGCCATAACCAATTCCAAAGACCATTAAACCATTACCATGCAATCCAATTGTCCAAAACCACCATTAATGCATATAAAAGCATAATTAAAATGATAGGAAACCATAACCAAGCATTTAATAGCAAAACCCTAAAATAATAGTAGAAAGCCATTATCATGAAATA
This sequence comes from Capsicum chinense, assembly GCA_026120095.1. NCBI lineage: Eukaryota > Viridiplantae > Streptophyta > Magnoliopsida > Solanales > Solanaceae > Capsicum > Capsicum chinense. The sequence continues at coordinate 139,744,885 of JAPEIP010000011.1, forward strand.
GTAAAACCATGAAATAAATCATATAAACCATGATTTTAGTTGAAATTAAAATGAGGGAAGAGAATCATGCCTTATACTGAAGAATTGATGGAAATAAATCATCAAAACAAGCCCCAAAGCAATCTGTAAGATAAAACCCTAGCCTTCTTGCCCTAAAAGCTCTTGAGAGAATTATGGAGTATTTTGGACTAGATTCTCAGTATTAATGAATAGAATAATGGGGTAAATAACCTCCTAAGTGTATTAGAAGTCATGGGTCCTAGATAGGGTAAGTACGAAAATGTCTAGAATACCCCCACTTAAATCCCTTAAAAACCTGTCACAGAGATAGAACTTAACCATATGGGTAATACCTTTGTTTACATTGGTATCCATCACTCGTATCCATGCCTCAATTCTTGGATCAAACACTGTCTAACATACGACTTATCCAACCAAGTCGTAACGACAACATATGATCAGTACCCATAACCCATATCCCTGGCAGAATAAAAATAGCAGGAGGATCAAACACTATCTACCATACGAGTCCCTGATACAACTCGTACTAATCCCCTATGACTCATACCCTTAAGTCGGACCCATTTCAGTGACCAAAACCATCCCACAAACTAACACTGGTCAGCATACGACTGGACCATACAACTCATACCCCAACATATGGATCATACCCATGGGTCGTATTGGGTTCGGAGGATGGACTTCTAGGAAATTTTCTAAGGGTCAAAACCTAGGATGTTTCAGTCTCCCCCACTTGGAACATTCTTGTCCGAAAGATGGACAAGGTAGGGGTAACCACATACAGAGTCATTTGTATTATCAAAGATCCCTTCAACAAAGTTTGAAAACAAAGAGGTAAAGATGTTAATCTTTCCATTATGAAACTCAGAAAATAAAGATGTGTTCAGGACACATAACTTTCACATGAATCCCAGGAGTAAAAAATAATTGTGAATACTTAAAATTCATGTCCTCTTCTTCTTCCCAAGTAGCTTCTTCCACCTTATGATTCCTCCATAGAACCTTAACAAAAGCCATATCCTTGGTCGGTAACCGACAAACTTGCCTATCAGATATCTCAACCGGGACCTCTTCATAAGAAAGAGAATCCATAATACACAATCGTTCTAAAGAAACAGTCGAAGAAGGATAACTATGACACTTTCTCGACATAGAAACTTGAAAGACCAGATGAACCAAACTTAAAATATCTCCAACTCATAAGCAACATTGCCAACTCTCTGCAAAATCACATGAGGACTAATGAACAGAGGACTGAGTTTCCCCTTTTTGCCAAACCAAACCACACAATTAATGGGAAATACCTTGAGAAACACCCAATCCCTACCTCAAACTCCAAGTCTCTACGCCTAATATCCGTATAGGACTTTTGGCAACTTTAAGCCTATCCCAATTCACCTTGACCTTGTCCATTGCCTAATAAACCAAATCTGGACCAAACATGTCTATTTCTCCAGGCTTAAACCATACAATAAGAGATCTATACCTCCTACCATACAGTACCTCAAATGGAGCCATACCAATACTCGAATGATTGCTATTATTGTAAGAAAACTCCACCACAGGTAGATGCTCAACCCAATTAATAGTTAATCACAAAGGCCCAAAGCATATCTTTTAATGTCTGAATAGTTCTCTCCGTTTGCCCATCAGACTGTGGATGAAAACAAGTACTCAGACTAACTTTAGTGTCAAACCCTTTCTGAAAAGACCTCTAAAAATGAAACATAAATTGCGTACCACAATTAGAGACAATCAAAATAGGTAGCCCATTCAGTTTCACAATCTCCTGAAGATACAACCGCACATATACCTCTACCAAAAAGGTAGTCCGCTCTGGCATAAAATATGCAGACTAGGTCATCCTATCCACGGTGACCCAAATTGAATCTTACTAATTTCGAGACCAAGGAAGACCAATAATAAAGTCCATATTGATCACTTTCCACTTTCATTCGGGAAAATCAATTTCTTGATGCAACCCTCCTAGTCTCATATGCTCAACCTTAACCTGTAGACATACTATACACTTAGCCACAAAATCAGCCACATCCCTCTTCATGTCATTCCACCAATAGATATCCTTGAGATCATGATACATCTCAGTCGAGCCGTAATGAATAACATAGTGTGACTCATGTTCCTCAACCCAAACTCTCTGCCACAGCTCGTCGATATCAGGAACACGCAAAATCCCTTAGTACCATAAAGTACCATCATCACTAATCTCAAATACGACTGTTTTTTTCCCACCAATATCACCCTTGATTTTCATCAAGATAGGATCTAGCACTTGCTTCTCTGTTATCTCTTCAACAAGAGATGATCGAACCATTTCTTCCACCATCACACCACCATCTTAGAGTCCAAGAGAAGAACTCCAAGATTAGCCAAGAAATGAATATCCTTTGCCAATTCCCATTTGCCTTCCTCCACTTGAGCAAAAATCCCCATGGACAACCTATTAAGAGCATCAACAACCACATTAACCTTACTTGGCCAGTAGTAAATACTCATATCATAATCCTTGAGAAGCTCAAGATATCTCATCTCCCTAAGTTTAAGCTCTTTTTGAGTAAACACATACTAAAGAATCTTGTGATAAAAAATGATATCCACGTGAACACCATAAAAATAATGGCACCATATTTACAAAGTAAACATAACCGATAATAACTCCAAATCATGAGTAAGATAATTCCTCTCATGTACCTTCAATTGCATGGAAGCATAGGTAATTACCTTCCTATGCTGCATTAAATCACAACCAAGCCCTACCCAAGATGCATCATAATAAACCCCAAACCCTTCATTGCCATCCAATAAGGTCAGGATTAGAGCCAAAGTTAACTTATTCTTTAACTTCTCAAAAATCCCTTCACAAGCATTCGATCAAGGAAACTTAACCTTCTTCTAATTCAACTTGGTCAAAAGAGAAGATATCAAAGAAAAGCTTTCCATAAACCACCTTAAATACCCGGCTAAACCCAAAAAGCTCTGAATATCGGATGGAATCATGATCCTAGGCCACCTCTTTACCAAAGTAAACTTCTATGGATCCACCATGATCCATTCACTAGAATTAATATGGCCCAAAAAGTTACAGTATTCAATCAAAACTCACACTTAGAGAACTTGGTATACAACTATTGTTTCTTTAAGGTCTACAATACCACACAGAGGTGATTAGAATAATCCATCTCACTCTTCAAATAAACCAAAATGTTATCAATTAACACAATGATAAAAAGATCTAAATACTGCCCTAACACCTTGTTCATCAAGTACATAAATGCTGCCAAAATATTAGTTAACCAAAATGACTTCACTAAGAACTCAAAAGGCCTATACTGAGTATAAAAAGATATCTTAGGTATATCCATCTTCCTACTCTTAAGCTGATTATAACCAGACTAAAGATCTATCTAAGAGAGGAACATAGCACCCTATAACTAGTCAAACAAATCTTCTATCCGAGGAAGAGGACACTTGTTCTTAACCATCACCTTGTTCAACTGCCTATAGTCAATGCTCATCCGAAAGAAACCACCCTTCTTGCACATAGAAAAAACTGATGTACCCCATGGAGAAATACTAGAAAAAATAAACACCTTATCTAGAAGATCTTTAAGTTTCTCCTTGAATTTCCTTAACTCAGTCGGAGCCATTTTATATAGAGAAATAAAAATTGGACGAGTGTCTGAAAGCAAATCAATACCAAACTCTATTTCCCTATCTAGAAGAGCACTAGGAAGATCATCCAAAAATACCTCTAGAAATACATTAACCAAAGGGACCTATGACAAAGAAGGACTTTTTTAGTTAGAATCTATAATCCGGACCAAGTGATAAAGACAACCCTTAGAGATTAACCTCCAATCTCTAAGATAAGAAATAAACCTCCCTCGAGGAGCTAAGGAACTACCTTTTTATTCTATAGCTGGTTCACCAGGAAACTTAAAGATAACCCTATAGGTCTGACAATCCACAGATGCATAATAAGAATGCACCCAATCTATACATAGAATTACATTAAAATATATCAAATCCAACTTAAAAAAATCTGCCAAGGTCTGCTTGGTACCAACAGATACCACACATACCCCATAGATGCGCGTAGCAATACAAGCAGATACCACACACACCCCATAGATGCGCGTAGCAATACAAGCAGATACCACACACACCCCATAGATGCGCGTAGCAATAACCAAATCACCTATCAACATAGAAATAAAAACAGGATCTGAGATAACTTTTGCATCAAAACCAAAAGACACAGCCACATATAGAGTGACATAAGAAAAAGTGGACCCTAAATTAACCAACTAATATACGTCATGAGAGAAAAGTTATAACGTACCAATAATAAATCTGGTGATGCCTCAGATTCCAATCAAGACACCAAAGTATACAATATTTTCCTACCCACACTAGAACCAGGAGCAATAACAAAAGCAAATGCGACCCTACTAGGTGTAGGAGCATAAGATGAAGCCACAGGAAATTTATTAGCCCCTATAGCAACCTTATTGACCAGAAAATTGCTAAGATGGTGGACTACCTGACCATACTTGAAGCACGTATCCTTTTTTTCCTTGAAATAACCCTAATAAGGATGATTGCAGAATTAATAAGGAGGACACGAAGAAACTGATTGACTTTTTCTCACCTGAGATTAGGGAAATTATGCCTGAGAATTGTCACCACCTTGCTAATGTCTGTCTCCTGACTGATAAGGAGCACTTGCAGAAAAGGAGATCAAACTCACCTATTTTTTCTGCCACTTTCCACCATCCCTACCATACTGAAACTGAGCTCCTTCCTAATCAGTAAACCTGCTCCTCTTTCCCTGCCTATCCCAAAACTTTGCCTACTTCCTCTTCTCATCCTTAACCTGTTACATATGAATAATCAACCTTGAGATGTCCATATCTTTAATCAGCAAGATAGTCTTGCTCTCTAGAATCAAATCTTTATTCAACTCAGAATTAAACTTCCTCATTTTTGACCTCATATCAATCACCAAATTAGGAGCATACCTTGATAGTTAATGAAACTTCAAAGCATATTCCTTTACAAACATCCTCCCCTGAGAGAGGTTCACAAACTCCTCCATCTTTGCTTTCCTCAAATCTTAAGAAAAGAACCAATCTAAGAAGGATTTAGAAAAGGCCTCCCACAACCCTTACTATTCCATATCACCTCTATCCCTGTCTCACTCCTCATAGCATTGATAAGAAACATCTTTAAGATAATTAGTTGCAAAGTTAAACCCTTCTACATTAGTAGCATGCATCACCCGAAAGATATTTTCCATTTCATCTAAGAAGCCCTGTGGATCCTTCTCCAACTTTAACCCAATAAAAGTTGGAGGACCAATCTTCATAAATTTACCAACCTTTGTGGCCTTAGTAGACAAGCACCAGTCGCACCTCACTTAGCCTGAGCAATAACCAATTGGGCAATAATATGAATAGATTGATGAAATTCTGCATTTATCACGTTACCCAGAGGGACCTGAGAAGGACTAGTCGAGATAAGAAGAAGTCCAGCACCGTCAGGTATGGGACCATGAGATTGAAGATGTACTCTGGACATAGGACATACCCCTACAACATTATCTCTAGATGGGATGGAAAAATTTCTTTGTGTTCCAGATCTAGGAACCATGATCTATAAGATAAATAAACTAGGATTAGAGGAGATTCTAGGATTGAGAACTCAAACTTGAAGATAGAATACCAAGAAAGTGAAACATTTCTAAATGTTGTACAACCTCTCTCTTATGAGTATGGCACACTTCACACATCTATAAAAGAGACTCTACTCGACACGACTTTGTAGACTTCCAAGTTAACCATGAACCTAGGCTCTGATACAAACTTGACATGACCCGACCCCGTGCCTTGTCGTAATGGACATCCTATGTCCAACCAAGATTGAGGACCACTCCTTGTTACCCAACCCATCCACCTATATCAAGCCTTAAATGGATTGAATTTTGAATATATAATAAGATAACGTTATTGTTCTCATTAAGGTGCTGGGATATGGTTACAACCATGACCAACCCAACCTAGTTCAACTATACCTCACTAATCGCCCAAGCAAATAAAACCAAACAATAGACCATAAACCCAAAGGAATACCAAACATAATATGAAAATCAATCCCAAAATATAATATGACAGAACAGATAGAAATCATGTCCGGTGATGTCAGCCTTAATATCAATACCAATGCTAAGACTGAAACCTCTACCAATCTCACCCATACTAACCCCCAGAAGTACCACAAAGCCTTTATCTAAAAGGAGTAAGCAAATCCAGTTGGTACATACCCCTAACCATGTCCTAGACCAACATTCAAAATAAAAAAAAGTGTCTACAAAAATCCATAACATGAAATGATACCTTTTGAAAGGATGAAAGATCAACACTTCAATACAAATATTGATATATAATCTTCGAGCTAAACAAGAGGAGTAGAATGGTCGTTTCCTACATAGAAAGGGTATACAACTGCTAGTAGACAGGGTTAGTGATTGATCACAAGCATAAATCTCAGGATAAGGATAAAATAATGCCAGTTATAAAACTGAGTGAAACCATCCTTAATGCATAAAACCTTACATATATAAGTGTCAGGAAAGGGAAACAAATTTAGCTTTTACTTAAAACATCTACCTGGGTTATGTATCTTTGTCCTCCTAACCATCCATGAGCCATATGGGTTTAGTTCCCCCTACTAAAAGGGCCCCAGTTCGTGTAGCCATACGTCCAGAGAATATCCTATGGGATGACTAGAACATACCCTAATATAAAATGTGACACACTCACATGGTCATCAAGACCCCTTATATAGATAAATATGAGTTTTTAGTTTTGGTCCCCTCGAGGCCGCCACCTTTTATGGCTTAGCTACATACCCACCATTAATTTCCAATTAAAACTATGTCCAAAAAATTTATTTACCATTGATTAACTAAGGCCAGTATTGGTGGTATTGTCATACCACTCCTTACTTGCAAGTAATATCCATAGCCAAACCATTTAGGTAAAAGGAACCTTAGGTTCCCTACCATATACCATATTAAATCCACTTGGTAGACTTCCATATTCTCCACAAGCACAACCATTTAGACTTTAGCCTTTTCAAACCATTTAAACCATGCATAAATCCTTTATTTTGTTTAAAATATGCAATAGTTCCATTAAAAGAAGTCAATGCAATAAACATATCAATATAAGCATTTTATGAAACACCTTGGGAATAAAATACAACCATAACCAATTCCAAACACCATAAAACCATTACGATGCAATATAATAATCCAAAATCTTCATTAATTCATATAAAAGCATAATTAAAACCATAGGAAACCATAAGCAAGCATTTAATATGAAAACCTCCAAATAATAGTTAAAAACCATAATCATGTAATAGTAAAACCATAAAATCAATTATATAAACCATGCCTTTTGTTGATATTACTATGATGGAAGAGAATCATGCCTTATACAAATTAATTATTGAAAAAATCACCAAGACAAGCCCCAAAGTAATTTGTAAGATGAAACCCTAGCTTTTTTGCCTCAAATGCTCTTCAGAGAATTATGAAGTGTTGTGGAATAGTTTCTAAGTATTAAAGAATTGAATAATAGGGTAAATCACCTCCTTAGTATATTAAAACTTGTGGGTCCTAGTTAGGGTAAGTAGGTAAATATCCAGAATACCTCTACTTAAATTTCTTAAAAACCTATCACAGGGATACGATTGATCCATATGAGTTGTACCCTCCTATATGATCGGTATCCATAACTCGTATCCAAGACTCAACCCTTAGATCAAACACTATCCAGTATACGACTCATCTAACCAAGTCATAACCATAGCATATGATCCATACCCAAAACCTGTATTCCTGGCAGAATAAATATACCCAGAGGATCAAACATTGCCACCATACAAGTCCCTAAAATGACTAGTACTATTATCTATGACTCATACCCTTAATTCATACCCATTAAAGTTACCAAAACAATCCCACCAACACTGGTCAACATACAGTTGGATCATACCACTTATACCCTAGCATACGGCTCATACCCATGAGTCATATTGGGTCTAAAGAATGGATTTTCACAAAATTTTCTAAGGGTTAAAACCCAAGTTATTTTAAGTTAGCCACTCGGGTTGATCTTAGCACAACATTTCATCCCCATACCGTATGTTAATCAGAGCAGACTAGTTAGGTTTTGGAGGATATATTCCGCACTTATGTGATAGAATTTAAAGGCCAATGAGAGCAGCATCTAGCCTGGTAGAGTTTGCATATAATAATAGCTATTATTCTAGTATTAATAAGGCTCCCTTAGAGGCTTTGTATGGCAGGTTTTATAGTACTTTAGTTGGTTGGTCTGATATTTATAAGATCAAACCTTAAGGTACTACAGTCTTTGGATAGTGTTTGGGTTATTCAGGATACACTTTTAGAGACTCGGAGTAGGAAGAAGTACTACACAGATCATACGCTTCATGCCCTAAGGTTTAGTTTTTATGATCATGTCTTCCTTTATGTGTTTCCCAAAAAGGGTGTTTTAAGGTTTAGAAAGAGGGGAAAGCTTATCCCTGGGTATATTGAACCTTTTTTTGAAATTCTTTAAACTATTGGTGATGTGGCTTATGAGATAGCTTTGCCTTTAGATTTATCATCTGTTTATCTATTTTTTCATGTTTCCATGATTTAATGTTATATTACTTATGAATCTCATGTAATTCATTGGGATTCAGTCTAGCTAAATAAGTAGTTATCTTTTATTAAGAAGCCTATCTCTATTCTAACCAGGGATATCAGATGGTTGCATTCTAAGGTTATTCCTATGGTGAAGGCCTAGAAGAGGCACCTTTTCGTAAATGACTCTACTAGAGAGGTAGCCTAATATGTGTAGTATTTATATTAGCTTTTTGTTGATTTGGGTATTTCTATTGCTCTTAGTTTGAGGATGAACTAGATTCTTAGTGGTAGATGATGTAATGAGCTGATTTTTGGTGTTTTGTGTGAAGTATGTGATTTAGTGTGATTTGACCTTTTACCCATCCCCATGGTTGCATTTTGGTATTTCTGGGTATGGGGATATTTGGCGCCGTTCCTAATGTATCTTAGTGTGAAACATGTGAAATTATGGTTTTTAATGGCTTGAAAAACCTTATAGTTGGCTTCAATCAGTATTTATTGATCTATGTATTGGATGGAAAAATGATCTATGGTAACATGCCTGTAACATTGATTTTAGGTTGGTTACATGGTTGGTTTGGTCTTATGGCTTTTATATCTCATTTTGACCTTTGGTTTGGAAATTTAAATTAGGTTTCGGGGATTGACTTGATGAAAATGATGTCTTTTAACAAATGTAATATCGCCTTTAAGTCTAGAGCATCGAATTTGATAGAGAAGCATAGTTTTTTTGTTTTTTTAGATTTTGGATGAATCCCAAAGATTTCATCTAACTGGTGCACAACTACTGGTGTGACTGCTAAATCGGCCCTTTGGGTGCCTTAGCGGTGGGAGTTTTAGTGGCCCTTTGGTGCTAAAAAAGCCCTGGCTACCTAGCAGGTACTACTACAGTAGTAACTTGGGTGCTTAAGTTCCTACCGCTAAAGCGGCCTTGATTCCACTTTAGCGGACTGTCACATGGCTTAGGTACTGCTTTAGCAGCCCATGGTTTGCATTAGCGACACAGGTACATTTAAATTCTCTTTTCACAATTTCTTCACCATTTTTGATACTTGGAGCTTGGGGTTTGAGTTTTTGAGCTATTTCTTCCATTTTAAAGCTTGGGTAGGCTTCAAATCCCTATATCAATTACTTTTGTTTGATTTATCATCTAAACTTTGCTAAAAGTTGGATTTTAAAGGTGAAATGTTGGGATTTTAGATCGGGAGGCCTAAAATAGTGTTTCTTTGATTTAAACACTAGTTTCAAATCATTTTAACTTGGGTTTTCTTTTATGATTTTCTTTAGTGATGCAAAATTTATTTCTGGACAATAATTTTAGTTTTATCCCTTTTTTTTAAGAACCCGTTTCAAGGGTCTATTTTAACCCCGATTCAAAAGTGGTCAATATGGGTATCAACGATATTTTTTGAATGTATAGATTCTATATTTTTATGTTTTAGTTGATTCCAAGATCGTAGATAAGATAAAAGCTCTGTGATATAGGCTTAATTATTCTTGTTTTGGCATTCGATATAGGTCATGCTTAACTTTCTTCTGATTGGATTAGTAGTAAATAATACTGTAAAAGCATGTTATGGGCATAGGTTATCATGGAAAATGTGTTTGGTGATTTATGTGCCCGTGTAGGGACCAATGTGGATAATATTCGGTGCTTTGAAAGTATTATTTGCTATGTGTGACCGTGTGGGATTTTAGATGATATTGTTGGCCTAGTAATGATATATGTATGTTTGGTCACACTCTTTTTACGGAAAAAGCCTGATTTTGGGATTTATTTCGTATCAATGATATTTTTTTAGAAGTTTCACCTAATAGTTTTCTGGATTATGTTAGTTCATCGATGGTTGGTTGATTTCAGAGGATTTTTGGCTCACATGGTTACTATATTGGTTGGATATTTGATATTCTCATTTTTTTTAATTGTGAGGATTACATCCTCATATCATATTCTTTCATGAAACATTTGTACCACCATGAAAATATTGGAAATACTGGAAACACTAGATTTTTTTGACAAAAATATGACATCTTAAAAATCCTCTACTGATGTATGTGCCGGAGAGGAGATATGGATATTGGTATTGGAAATTTTTTATATATAGGTAGAATAACCCTCCATGGGTCCTACGTCGAGAATCTTTTGTTCCGTAGGTGTATACGGAGGTTGTGCGACAACCTAGTGCATTCCATGATCATCATCATATTCATTTCTCTTTATATATTGTGCTTATGTTATGATTGTATTTTTGTCTTTGAATTGATATTATCCATTTCTTTTGTCTTCGTATACTTGTATTTGATGTGCCTATATATTTTTCTTCTTTTCTCTATATGTATGTATTATATGTGTATATATTATAACTGTTAGTGTTGACGGTGTGAGATACTGTTTGGAACATTTCTAATTGCCGGTAACGAGCCCATAGTTTGTGTTTATAGGCTTTATTTTCTATTTTTCTCAGTCAGCCTATGATACCTACTGAGTACAAGTGGATCATACTTATCCCTACTGCATCCTTTTGGAACATACCAGGTATGAGTGTACCGCAAGGATAGTTGATTCAGACGATATTTAGAGCCCATTCGAGGTAGCGGTTGATCTATACATCCAGAGTTGACTTCTACCTTTTTCTTAACTAGATAATATCTCACTTGTATTCAAATACCGAGTTTTGCTCCTGTTTAGACATCTTATGTATTTTTTACCTCAAGTTATACTACTTAGTTCTTACACTGTGACACCGGGTTTGGGAATTTTGTTGGTATCTTGATTATATTTCCGCCTTTGGAATATATATATATATATATGTGTGTGTGTATATGGTTCTACTCCATTCTAGGGGACTTTCCTTGGTTTTGGTATTGATTTCTTATTTAATATCAGTTTAGGTGATAGGCTTACTTGTCAAGGCTTGCCAAAATAGGTGCCATCCTGACATTTTTGTTTTTAGGGTTGTGACAGATACCTATATTGTTCATATTCGAGATGAGTCCAAAGCGCATTCAAAAATGAGTTAAAAAATAAATGGGTAAAATAATAATTTTGTTCTTAAAATAAATTCTCCAAGGTTATAGGATTCTGGTGTTTAAAATTCACAGAGAAATGGGTTAAAAAGAGGTCCAAAATAAAGAAAAATTATTTTTAAACTTAACCGGTAAAAATCACAAAACAAACTCAATTCAAAATCATGATTAAAAGGAGTTTTCAAAGATGTAATTGTCCTGACCCGATTACTCAAGTCATGATGGAGAATACTTTATCCCACTAGGAGGCAAGCCAAGCAATAGCTCAAAATGATAGGTAATGGGCTAACGAAAAGAAACCAAAAAAAACCCAGAAATAATGATAACAGTAGTAATAATAAGAAAAAATAGAGAGGAAACATATAAAGTATATCAAAATGACATAAGGAGACGAACTAAATTATACAAATAAATCCCTTCTAATACCTGATAAGGTCGTTACTAGAGCCACTACTAAGAGATATCTTGAATACTTGATAGAATTCAAAATATACATAATATGTACAAGTAGTATCGAGTACAAAAGACTAAACTAGAACAGATAGAAGCGGATCAGCCCCGGACGACAACAAGCTCACCCTGCTCCAAATCAGTATTGGAAAGTATGAATCATATTAATTTTGGCTGCTAGTACTTAGATCTGCATTAGGGAAAAGATGCAGAAGTGTATTATGAGTGCTAAAGCAATGGTTACTCAGTAGACATTATCGATTGATTAAGCTTAATACAAGAAAGTATAACTAAAATATGAGGGGCAGTTTAAGTCAATAGTAAATAATATTATAAAGTAATATAATTATATCATAACTTACAGAATTTTATCAATATCAAAAATATCGTAGAAGGGTAATAAATTATATTTCTATCAAATACGAATTTAGGTTAAATATTCCATAATATATTTTGTATCACTAAAATTCTCAAATGAACCACCCAAACAATGAACTTTTTGTCCCAACAAGTCATAAAAACTTTGGGTAGTTATAGGAAAGCTCTACACACCTAAAATGTATGAAAATAAGGAAAACAACGGAGAGGGTCATTAGAACATCCACTACTAAAAGGATTTCCGTCCGTAAAAGTAAAGCATAAGGAAATACCTGAAGGCTCAAACACGTAGGGGTATTAGGCCTACATATCATGCTCAGTCTCCCAGGTAGCCTCATCAGTTGGATGGTGACTTTACAAAAGCTTAACTATTAGAATGTCCCTGGAAAGCAACCATCTGACATCTCTGGCCAAAATGGACACTGACTCCTCTATAAATGTCAATCTCTCAGCTAATTGAATAGTGTCCCACTGAAGCACGTACGACTCATCTGGAATATAAAACTATTTATAAGTAGCTAAATATTCAAATTGGTATTGTGTTTGAGTAGAGTCCAAATATATGTGAGTTTGATAGTTAGTCTAAATTCTTAGTTGATGATGTGGGTTTCAAAAATACTTGATTTCTAAGTTGAGATTAGTTGGTGAAAATCCCAAAGTCCCCAAGTTGGACATCATCCTTGAAAGATAGATATGGGTGAATAGCATTTTTGAACAATAATTAAATTTTAGCTTATTTCTTTACATTATCTTAGCAATAAGGATAGATTGTGAATCTGCTGTATCTTGGGCATTTCCCTTGAAACAGGTATGCTCAATTGAGGTTTTAGGTGGATTTGTTTACCACACCCATGAAGTATCCAAAAGGGTGCATGAGTGATATTATTGGTGTTTTAGTTGAAAACCTAGAATCGAAACCCCTAACTTAGCCTATCCATATAGTTATTAACTAGAATTTCCATTTGAATATCATGAACCCATGCACTATTTTCCCCTAGAAGAACATAATCTCAAGACTATTCTCCTATTGGAATCTTATCCAAATTTGTTTCTATCAATTGGTAGTTTGAGTAGATTTTTTTAAAATAACCTTCCAAACCATACGCCCCCAAATTTTAATTTATGTTTACATTGTATATCTTTAGTATCTTTCAACACCCATAGGATTTAAATACTAGTTCCACTCTTTATGGATTCGGCCCCAACTCAAGTTGGGTTAATATATTTGACAACGATCGCCTTGACCATAAATCATGGAGTAAGTTAAGTGTGATCAAAATGGTGTCGTTGCTGGGGAGTGAAACTTGGGCTTTTCTTGTTTGGTTTTGATAGTGACTTTGGGTTCACCTGTGGTGTTGTATTTCACCTTTGTTGTTGTTTTATATTTTTAATTAGGTAATTAATATCTATTCCAAATAACTATGAGTCAAGAAGGGATCATCCACGACCCATAATATGAACATGTTGAAGTTATGGATTATTTTTATGATGAGGATCATGCTAGTCCCATCTGTATTCCCCCTAATGAGGGAAATGGAGAATTTTATGTTACAAGTTTCATGCTCTACTTACTTCATGTGAAGGGTTTTTTTGGGGGTCAATAGCATGAAGTTGCCAACCTTTATTTGAGGAATTTTGTTGAAATATGCTCACCATTTGATGTTTCTCATATCTCACAAGAATCAATACGGCTGTGCCTCTTCACATTCTCTATAACGGGTGAGGCGTTGTTGTAGTTGAGGTCACTTCCTTATGGGTTCATCATATAGTGGGGCAAACTTACCAATTCTTTCTTAGATCATTATTTCCCACTATAAAAGTTGTTGCAATTACATGACTATATCACAAATTTTCATCAACACAATGGAGAGCTTTTGTATGAAGAATAGGGGAGATTTAAGAAAAATCTTATAAAATGTCCAAACTACAAGGTACCGGAGAAGATTCTTCTCAAAATATTCTATTGGGTGTTGGACCAAGTCAATAAATCCATAGTGGATAATGCATCCAGAAAATCCTTTATAAAATTGTTGTATGGAGTTGCATCAAGTGTAATAGACCAAGTGTCTAGTCTAGCTTAGGTTTGGCATGTAAAGGATGCTGAGGTGGTCATGGGGTCTCCCTCCTTGTATTTTGTGTGTCAATATTAAAGTAAACTAGAGGAGGAGAGACATTTAAATTTGATAAAAGTGATGTCACTCTTTGAACTTCTTACAAAATATATGATAGGTACCTCTATTGAAAGAGTCAGTGTTATAGATGCAAGGGATACTATGGGATATGAAGACGTTGAAGAGGAGATACTTTATGAAAAGGTGGGATTGTTGCCAAATTATTCTGAGGGTTTCCACATTCTCTCTCAAGGGCAAGGAGGGAATCAAGGTTTGAAAAGTAAGAATTGGGACATGTCTCCATGCGAAATAAAGAGGTACATTAATAAAGATATTTAGGCTCAAATTTTAATAGAAGTTGAGGGGACCGACATGATAGTGAGTGAAATGAGAAGTGACTTCTCCAAGTTACACCTAATGGTAGAATATCGTTCAATCGCCATCCACCAACTAGAGGTAAAATTGAAAAAATATCGGTATACCTCACGAAAAGAAAAAATGAAGGATTTAGTGGTATGGTAACAAATGCTATTGTCACTCGAAGTGGAAAAACTCTTGGTAGTGGCATGTAATTTAATGATTCCTCCGACAAAAGAGAAAATTATAAGCAAATAAAAGTAAAGAGAAAGAGGCAAAATGATAATGAGTTAAAGAATAAGAAAGTTATCATTGAAGATTCACAGGTGAAAGAATCCCAAATTATCTCCATGCCACCAATTTCAATTCCTCCTCCTTTTCCTCAACGACACAAGAAAAAAAAGGGAAAATTCCAAGTTCAAAAGATTTCTTGATAAATTAAGAAACCTCTTCATCAACATCCCTTTAATCAAATCCTTGCAAGAAATTTTAGGGTATGCTAAGTTTATGAAGAAATTAGCTTCCAAGAAGTGGCTTGTGGAGGATGAGACTATAGAAGTGACACATCAATTGTAGTGCAGTTATAGCAAGCATGATGTCAGAAAAGAAGAAAGACTCCAAAACTTTCACAATCTTGTGTACTATCAGAATGTTCAAGTTTGAAAAGTCCTTGTGTGACCTCGGGGCAAGTGTAAATTTAATGTCATATGCAATATTTGACAATCAAAGGTTGGTGAAACCACAATCTACCAATATGAGATTACTAATGGCCGATCGTACTATCAATAAACCTATGGGGATACTTTATGATGTGCTAGTTAAAGTTAATTGGTTCATCTTCTCGGATGACTTCGTGATCGTTGATTGCCCATTAGACTATAAAATCCCAATTATTCTTGAAAGTCCATTTTTAGCTGCTGAGAGAATTGGTGGATGTCGAGTGTGTTGAGATAAAATTTTACCTAAATGTGGAAAAGGCTTCCTTTAATGTATGCAGGTCCATAAAATAATCAATGGGATTGCAAGTAATTTTGGTGATCGATGTTATTGATGATGAGGTTTTGAATTATGTTGATGTAAGTTTTGTTAATGACACATTAGTGGGAGTCTTGTGGAATTATTGAAGTCGTTGCATCTTTAACAGGTTTTGGATCTTATACCAAGAACCCAGTAAAGTTGAACCTTGAGCTAAAAAATCAGGAGAGTCCGCTCACAAAGCCATCCATCCTAGAGCCACCTCAAATTGAGTTAAATTTGTTACCTCCTTACCTTCAATATTTATTCTTGTGTGATGGTAATACTTTGCCTATTATTATTGCAAGTTATCTTGAGCCTTACCAAGTAGAGGCTTTTAAATTGGTAGTGAAAAAGTTCATTCAAGCAATTAGATAGACAATTATGGATATCATAGGCATAGCTCCTAGTATTTTTTCCCATAATATCAAACTAGAACAAGATCATGTACCAAGTATAAAAAATCAAAGAAGGCTAAATCAACCCATGGAAGAGGTTGTGAAGAAAGAAATTATAAAATGTCTTGACATGGGAGTCATCTGTCCAATCTCTAATAGCACATGGGTGATCCTGGTTCAATGTGTTCCAAATAAAGGTGGCATTACGATAGTTGTGACTGAAGAAAATAACCTTGTTCCCATCCGACTGGTCACATGGTGGAGGGTTTACATAGACTATGGACTAAGAAGGACCATTTTCCTATGCTTTTTATGGATTAAATGCCAGATGGGTTGGACAGGTGAGAGTGGTATTGCTTTTTAGATGGTTATTAAGGGTTCAAAAAAATTGTGTTGCGTCGAAAGGCCATGATAAGACATCATTCACTTTTTCTTATGGCACATTCCTATTCAAGTGGATGCCCATTGGTTTGTGCAATGCACCAGCAACATTCCAATGGTGTATGTTATCAATATTTATAGATGTGGTTGAGAATTTAATGGAAATCTTCATAGAAAATTTTTTGGTACTAGAAAACTTATTTGAGTGATGCCTTGAGTATCTAAGAAAGGTACTTGAGAGATGTGTGGAAACCAACCTTCTCCTCAATTGGGAGAAATGCCTTTTTGTAGTGCAGGAAGGTAATATTTTGGGCCATAAGATATCGGGAAAAGGTGTATAAGTTGATCAAGCTAAGGTAGAAGTCATTGCCAAATAACCCCTTCCCACTTCCATAAGAGGAGCTCGGAGGTTCCTTGGGCATGCTGGTTTCTACTGGCGATTTATTAAGGATTTCTCCAAAATAGCTCATCTAATTGCAAACTCCTTGACAAGAAGGAAAAATTAATTTTGATGATGTATGGTTGAAGTCCTTTACTCAATGAGTTTCTTGTATCATTTCCCATTATTGTTGACTCGGATTTGTCATCTCTATTTGAAAATATATGTGATACAATCAAAATTGCATTGGGGGCGGTCTTGGGTTAATGCAAAGAAAATTTATTTCATCTAATTTATTATGCGAGAAAGACC
>JAPEIP010000011.1:139762552-139848984 GCA_026120095.1 Capsicum chinense
TGTGGAATTATTGAAGTCGTTGCATCTTTAACAGGTTTTGGATCTTATACCAAGAACCCAGTAAAGTTGAACCTTGAGCTAAAAAATCAGGAGAGTCCGCTCACAAAGCCATCCATCCTAGAGCCACCTCAAATTGAGTTAAATTTGTTACCTCCTTACCTTCAATATTTATTCTTGTGTGATGGTAATACTTTGCCTATTATTATTGCAAGTTATCTTGAGCCTTACCAAGTAGAGGCTTTTAAATTGGTAGTGAAAAAGTTCATTCAAGCAATTAGATAGACAATTATGGATATCATAGGCATAGCTCCTAGTATTTTTTCCCATAATATCAAACTAGAACAAGATCATGTACCAAGTATAAAAAATCAAAGAAGGCTAAATCAACCCATGGAAGAGGTTGTGAAGAAAGAAATTATAAAATGTCTTGACATGGGAGTCATCTGTCCAATCTCTAATAGCACATGGGTGATCCTGGTTCAATGTGTTCCAAATAAAGGTGGCATTACGATAGTTGTGACTGAAGAAAATAACCTTGTTCCCATCCGACTGGTCACATGGTGGAGGGTTTACATAGACTATGGACTAAGAAGGACCATTTTCCTATGCTTTTTATGGATTAAATGCCAGATGGGTTGGACAGGTGAGAGTGGTATTGCTTTTTAGATGGTTATTAAGGGTTCAAAAAAATTGTGTTGCGTCGAAAGGCCATGATAAGACATCATTCACTTTTTCTTATGGCACATTCCTATTCAAGTGGATGCCCATTGGTTTGTGCAATGCACCAGCAACATTCCAATGGTGTATGTTATCAATATTTATAGATGTGGTTGAGAATTTAATGGAAATCTTCATAGAAAATTTTTTGGTACTAGAAAACTTATTTGAGTGATGCCTTGAGTATCTAAGAAAGGTACTTGAGAGATGTGTGGAAACCAACCTTCTCCTCAATTGGGAGAAATGCCTTTTTGTAGTGCAGGAAGGTAATATTTTGGGCCATAAGATATCGGGAAAAGGTGTATAAGTTGATCAAGCTAAGGTAGAAGTCATTGCCAAATAACCCCTTCCCACTTCCATAAGAGGAGCTCGGAGGTTCCTTGGGCATGCTGGTTTCTACTGGCGATTTATTAAGGATTTCTCCAAAATAGCTCATCTAATTGCAAACTCCTTGACAAGAAGGAAAAATTAATTTTGATGATGTATGGTTGAAGTCCTTTACTCAATGAGTTTCTTGTATCATTTCCCATTATTGTTGACTCGGATTTGTCATCTCTATTTGAAAATATATGTGATACAATCAAAATTGCATTGGGGGCGGTCTTGGGTTAATGCAAAGAAAATTTATTTCATCTAATTTATTATGCGAGAAAGACCTTCAATGATGCTCAACATAATGACATGATTATGGATCAAGAATTGTTAGTATTGGTTTAAACTTTTGAGAAGTTTCACATATATTTATTGGGCGTGAAAGTGGTGGTGCACACGGATCATATCGCCCTTAAATACCTCATGGTGAAGAGAGTAGCTAAGCCATGCTTAATTAAATGTATCATTAAAATGCCCTGGGTTTTGGCCCTTGAAAATTTCCCGAGCTTTAATCTCATTGTCCTTGTAACGATTCATCATATAAGTCATTTGGGGTGGGTATGGTTCTAGTGACCCAACTCATAAAGTTTCCAGTGATTGGTGGTTGGTTTTATTTTGTGGTTATGATTTGGTGTTGCGGGTCATTTGGTTTGGTGATGAGTCATTAGGATGATCCTTCATTTAATCAGAAACTTAGTAACTTGACTTGGATCTGAGTACGAGTGTCTCACTAAGAGTCATGAGGATAGGTCATGAGTTGTTATGCGAAGTCATATGTTGTCTAGTATAAGTCCCTTTGGATTATGTCTTGGGTATAACTGGACTTTATGAGTTGTATGGTTAGGTCATGAGTCAGGGTCAGGGAGTCGTATGGTGGACAGTGCATGGATGTCCAACTCGCTGTATTGGTGATGACTCAATGGTACGAGTGGCATGTTGTGGCCATGAGTCACGGGGTCGACTCTTAACCACCTACAGTAATTATACAGATTTAAGTTGGGGGTATTTTTTAGATTTTCCCTTTTTAAGTCCCTTTGATACCATGACATAAAAGACATTTTTGGACTTCAATAACCTACTATTCTCAAACAAACACTCTTAAAATCTCTATTCTAGAAAGAGGCTAGGGTTTCTTCATGATAATCAATTAAGGCTTTCTAGGATGGTTTCTCTTTATCTTCCTTAGTGTATAAGGCATGTTACTTCTCCCTCATTATTATTTTTCAAAGTGAATGTGTTTTAATGAATTATTTTCATGATATTATTATGGTTTGAAATAATGGTTGGGGTTTTTGGATGTTCATGGTTGAATAATATTTCTTATGGTTTAGTTATATTTTCTTTCATACATTTAGTATAATTTTGACATTGTGGGATGCATGTTAATGGTAAATAGATTTTGGGGAATTATTGATTTCTCAAATTACTTGGTTATGGTTTTGAAACATATGTTCCCTCAACCTGTTTGTTAAAATGCCAATGAGAATGATTTTGTCACATAATTGGAGTAGTCTTGATATATTTGTATTGCATAAATGGTAATGGAACCTGAATTGGTCTGGTTGATTTTAAATAGGTTGGAAAGGCCTTGGTGACCATGGTTTTGGTTTAATTGGAAACTTTAGAGTCAACTTGGTGTAATGGTTTTGGTATGGCATAAAAAGATAGAATTATAAGCTCTAATTTTGGTATGAAGATACCAATGGTTAATGCCCAAATAAAAGACTCCTTAGTAAATGGTTGGAATATGTAATTGGTTTTATACAGGATTAAACGGGGTTGTGTTAGCAAAGCCATGAAAGGTGGAGGTCCCAGGGAAACCAATACTAAAAACTCATGTTTGTCGATGTGATGTTTAGTCATGGTGATAGTATGGATGATATCATACTTTATATTTTAGGAGATGTACTAGTCATCTCAGGTTTTATTCTTTAGTTCGTATGGCTAACATGCATCGGGGCCCTTTCAGCATGAGGAGCTAAACCCATATTGCCCATAGGTGGGAATTTAGGATGAAAGAGTTGCACACCCAGGTTAAAGTTTTAAATACATGCTATACTCGATTCCCTATCCCAAAACAGTATAAATGTATATGTATGATTGAATATGGTTATTTTATTTGGTTTTGAATAATGGCATTATTTATTTTATCCCTGATTACATGCTAGCATTCACTCCACTAACCGTCTTCAGGAACTGTATCCCCATCTAATACAGGAATGACCATACTACGATTCCTACTGTTCAGTGACTTGGATTCGGGGATAGCTTTGAGTCAGACTAAAGTAGTGAGCTTCCATACTCAAGAAGACTCCATTTCATTCTATAGACTTCTTTTAATTATTTTTGTTTCTTGGATTTTGGTTTTGGCTATGGTCGGGGATATGTCCTGATCAAATGTTATTTGATTCTGGTTAGAGTCTTTGTCAAACTACGATGGGCATGGGCGGTGTCGATATTGGTGTCATCCTGGGTATTGGTATTATCATTACAGGTTGGAACTGATTGGATATTTAGTTGAGGTTGTTAGATTATGGTTATATAATTTATTTAATGTTCTTGAATTATTACTGTTTTATCTTATTATATGTTTGGAATTCATATAACATGGGGTATAGGATGGTTAATGGTGGGGTATTGAGGGTGGTCTCTGGTCCTAGTTGGATTTGACATACCTGACATAACTAGGTCCTGATTGGATCGTTCAGATAGGTATCAGATCCCTAGGTTCATGGTCAATTGGGAGTCCACAAAGTCGTGTCGAGTAAAGTCTCTTTTAAGGGTGTGCAGTGTGCCACACTTATTAGGGAGAGGCTAAGAGGCATTTAGGAATGTTTCTCTTTTTTGTGTTTTGTATTGGAGCTTTAGAGTCTAAGGTCCTAATATCTTCTATAATTTCTATTTATTCGCTTTTCAAATCATGCCTCCCAGCAGATCTAGAGTTTAAAGAAACTCTTTTGTCCCACTCGAGGATAATATTGATGGGACCATTCCTACTTATAGGCTTTAAACCCGGTCTAGGGGTCTAGTTCATAATTGCCCTTCTAGAGTTCCACCTGTTCCCTTCAGTCCTTCTCGAGCTCCTCATGCTGATGTGATGAATATTGAGTTTCGTCAGTATATTCATATGTTGGCTGAGTTTGTAAATTCTCAGGCTAAGCGTGGTAATTTTGTCATTCTATCTTCTGATCCTACAAAATTTGGCTAGCTTATAAGCTTGAACCCTCCACCTTTTACTGGTGCTAAGTTTTAGGAGGATCCTCAAGGTTTCCTGGATGAGATGGAGAAGATCTTTCCTGTTATGTACGCCACTAATGTGGAGGTCATAGAGTTTGCCGCCTACCTGATAAAAGATGTAGCATACTAATGGTACGAGAAATGGGATTAGTCAAGGGGTGACGAACCTGATTCAGCCTTGTGGGAGGATTTTTCTAATTCTTTCCTGAATTGCTTATTTCCTTAAAAGTTGGAGGAAGTGAATGTGGAAGAGTTTGTTAATCTAAAGCAAGGTAAGATGTCAGTCAAGAAGTATGCCTTGAAGTTTTACTAATTATCTCGGTATGCTCTGGAGTTTGTTTTAAAGAGTAAGGCTACCTTGTTGAACAAGAATAGGGATATCTCTAGTTTTGTTATGTACATGTAACAGGTAGAGGAACAGAAGAAGAAGAAGAAGAAGAAGAAGAAGAAGAAGAAGAAGAAGTAGGTTGAGATAGAAGAGAGGTGCAACAAGAGGTTTATATTTTCTAATTAGGATGGTGGTTAACAGCAGAGTGGCAAGAATGGCGAGAAGTGGCCCAAAAAGAAGTGAGACAATTCTACGGCTTACTCAGTGGCTAGTGCTCCCTTCCCAAAGCTGTTGGGTGATAAGAGTTTCCAAGGTGGTGAAAACTTTAGGGCACAGGGTGACCAATGTCAGGCAAGAGGGGCCTAGTTATCTCCATCATATCCTCGCTACAAATTTTGTGGTTGATTGCATCGGGGTTACTGTGATGACAGAAAGGACAAGTGTTTCAGTTGTGATTAGCAAGGGCACATAGCTAGAAGTTGTCCAGTGGATAGGTTTTCTTCAGGGGAAAACAACGTTCCAACTGCCTCTTCATTAACTCTAGCACCAAGGGGTGCAGCATCTGGCTCCAACACTTGTCGGAATATCTTTATTCTATTACTACCCCTCCAGGAGTTCGAGGCATCACCTAATATTGTGACTAGTATGTTGAAAATCCTTTCCCATGATGTGTATTATTTATATGATCCAAGGTCCACTCTCTCTTATGAGACCCCATTGTGGTTGTACATTTTAGTTTTTATCCCAAGTGTGTTTCAGACCTTTTTTATATTTCTACCTCAGTGGGTGATTCTATGGTGGGTAGAAGATTCTATAGTGGTTGTGTGGTATCTGTGCATGGTCGAAAGACTCTAGTGGATCTGTTTGTATTAGACATGGTTGATTTTGATGTCATATTAAGGATGGATTATTTGCACTCGTTCAATGCTTCAATAGACTATTAGACTCGTAAAGTTGTCTTTAAATTCCATAATGAGCTGGTTATTGAGTGGTAGGGTGGTTCCCTAACTCCTAAAGAATTGTTTAGTTTCTATCTTATAGATCAAAGATTAATCTCCAAGGGATGTCTCTATCATTTAGTACGGGTTAAAGATTCTAACTCGGAGGGTCCTTTTTTGCATTCTACCTTGTGGTAAATGAATTTCCTGAGGTCTTTCCCGATGACCTTCCTGGTTTCCCTTCTGATAGAGAGATTGAATTTAGGCTTGTTCTTGTTCCTGACACTCATCCAATTTCTATTCCTCCGTATAAAATGGCTTCAGCTGAATTAAAAGAGCTTAAGAAGCAACTAAAGGATCTTTTAGACAAGGTTTTTATCTATCCTTATGTGTCTATGTGGGGTGCACTGGAATTATTCGTGCATAAAAAAGACGGTTCCTTTTGGATGTGTATTTACTACTGATGGTTGAATAACGTGATGATAAAGAATAAGTATCCTTTTCCAAGGATAGATAATTTGTTTGATCAGCTGCAGGGTGCTAAATTTTCTCTAAGATTGATCTTTGGTCAGGGTATCATCAATTAAAGATTAGGGACGTGGATATCCCTATGATTGCCTTTTGTACTCGATATGCACATTTTGAGTTTTTGGTTATGGCTTTTCTGTTGACAAATTCCCAAAAGGCATTCATGGATTTGATGTATCGAGTCTTTTAACAATTTTTGGGTTTGTTTTTCATTATGTTCATAAATGATATTTTGGTGTACTCTAACAGCAAGGTGGATTATGTTGATTACCTCCGCATTATATTGTAGACCCTGAATGAGCAGCAGTTATATGTCAAATTTTCAAAATGTGAATTCTAGTTTAAAGTTGTCTCTTTTTTGGGTCATGTCATTTCTAGTGAATGGATCAAGATGGATCCTTAAAAAGTTGCAGTGGTGAAGGAGTGTCATAGACCCACGACTACAACTGATATTCAGATATTCTTAGGTTTAGCTGGTTACAATAGAATGCTTGTGGAAAGTTTCTCTACTATAATTGCCCCATTGACTAAGATGATTCAAAAGAAGGTAAAGTTCTTGTGGTCTGATGCTTGTAAGGGTAATTTTATGAAACTAAAAGATAAGCTGACTTCGGCTCCAGTCTTAGATTTTCCCGAAAGCATATATGGATTTGTGGTCTATTATAATGTGTCCTATGTGGGGCTTGGTTGCATATTGATGCAGCATGGAAAGGTGATAGCTTGCGCCTCTAGACAATTGGAGGTGCATGAGAAGAATTATCCTACTTATGACTTGGAGCTATTGGTTATGGTGTTTGTGTTGAAAATCTAGCATCACTATTTATAAGAGCCTGCAATGTGTCTTTACTCAAAAATTGTTGAACCTCAAGCAAAAGAGATGGCTTAAGCTACTCAAGGATTAAGATAAGCCTTTCCTACCACCCAGGTAAAACTTACGTAGTTGCTGATCCTCTTAGCAGTTTATCCATAGGGATTTTAGTTAATGTGGATAGTAAGAAGCTAGAGTTAGTGAAGGATATTCACCGTTTGGCAAACCTTGGAGTTCGTCTCTTAGACTCTAAGGATGGTAGTGTGTTTGTGCAAGAAGTGGCACAGTCGTCTCTTGGTAGTTAAATAAAGGAGAAGCAAGTTTTAGATCCTGTCTTGCTGAGGATCAAAAGTGATGTAGGTGGGCAGAAGGTGATAGCCTTTGAGATTAGGGGTGATGGTACCTTCCAATAATAAGGAAGATTATGTGTTCCCGATATAGATGGCTTGCGAGAAAGGATCTTGGCTGAGGCGCATGAGTCACCTTATGTTATTTATCCTGGTTTGATAAAAATGTATCATAATCTTAAGGATATGTATTGGTGGAATAATATGAAGTGGGATGTGGCTAGTTTTGTAGCTAAGTGTGTGGTGTGCCAACAAGTGAAGGATGAGCCTATGAGTCCCGAAGGATTATTTCAAGAAATTAAGTTGCCTGGTTTGAAGTGGGAGGTGATCAATATGGATTTCATTACTGATATTCCTTGGTCTTGGAATTATTTTGATTCGATTTGGGTCATCGTGGATAGGATGACAAAGTCTGCTCATTTCTTATCTATGAGGACCAATTTTTTGACAGAAGATTATGCAAGGTTGCATAGGGTGCCAATTTCTATCATCTCGGATTATGGTATGCAGTTTTCATCTCACTTTTGGCGGTCATTTCAAAATGGTTTGGCAACCAAGGTGAGTCTTAATACTTCTTTTCACCCACAATTGGATGGGCTAGAAAAAAGAACTATTTAGACATTGGAGGATATGCTTCATGCTTGCGTGATTAACTATGGTGGTAGTTGGGTTGAGCATTTGCCTCTTATAGAGTTTGCCTATAATAATAGCTAAACTCTAGAATTGGAATTGCTCCATGTGAGGCATTGTATGTTAGGAGGTGTAGATCTCCTATTGGGTGGTTCAAGGTTTGAAAGGCAGAGATGTTTGGCTCGAATTTGGTTTACCAAGCTATGGAGAAGGTGAAGGAGATTCGATATAGACTTAAGGCTACCCATATTTTCCAAAATTCTTATGTAGATGTAAGGCGAAGAAAGTTAGAATTTGAGGTTGGGTAAAGGGTATTCATGAGGGTGTCTCCCATGAAGGAAATGATGTAGTTTAGGAAGAAGAGGAAGCTCAGTCCACGGTATGTCGGTCCATACTTAGTTTTGAGGAGGGTTTGCAAAGTTACGTAGGAGTTGGAGGTGCCTTCTAGTTTCATCTCTTTTCACCCAGTATTCCATGTTTCGATGTTGAGAATGTGTACGATTGATCCATAGTAAATTATACCTTTCAAGGATATTGATATTTTGGACTCCCTATTTTATGAGAAGGTCCCTGTTGAGAGCATGGAGAGGCACATTTGTCAATTATGAATAAAGGACATAGCCTCGGTAAAGGTTCTATAGATGGACCACAAGGTGGAAGAGGATACATGGGAGGAAGAAGAGGACATTAGGTCCAAGTAACCATTCCTATTCCCCATTCTAGAAATTCGTTCATGAGGTATATTTTATTCTTAACATCTTTGTTTTCACTTAGTTAAAGGTCAGAGTAGAGATGTTTGGGGTTTGATCATGCTAGTCAATGCTTTGTTCCATCAATCGGGGATGAATGATCAAAGTGGAGGAGAATAGTGAAACACCTACACCTTGAACCATTAAAAAAAATTCTCCATTTAATGTTACTGGGTGGGTACGACTAGGGGAATGAGTTGTGCCCCTTAGATATGAGTCATATCGTCCTTCCCCTCCCCTTCCATCTAATATCCTAGGTAGTGTGGTGAGGATTACTCACTATCCTAGGTATGAGTGACCCCCTCCTCAATCATACTCTAAGTGTATGAGTCATACCCAACATGATCATATAAAAGAAAGTCCTAGCTTGAGTGAACCATTTTGGGTATGGGTGGTGTATATGAGTTAGAGGTTAAGTCATACCCTTTGGATAAGGCTCAAGCATGTATGATCATACCATTAACAGTGTTGGCGACCTAGGAGAAGCCTAGGGGACGAGTCAAGGTACCATTCAAGGTACCACTTATACCCTAGGGTACGGTTCGTAAGGTAAGTCGTACTCCTGTACAGGTTCATTTTACAGCTTTTAACTAAGGGCCTTGTGGTCATTTCCTTCACCCTAAACACTATGTCCCTTCACTATATTAGTGTATGTAGCCTCCATAAACACATTTTTCAGTGGTTCAAACACCCAAAACACTCTCTCAAACTCATATTTCAAGAATTTAAGGCTAGGGTTTCAAGGGTAATCTTTAAAAGGCAAAGTGAAGTCAAGTTTCATGGTGAATCAAGTGGTCTAAGGCATGTAAATCTTCTCCTTGTTAAATAACTCTAAACCTATGTATTTCACACTTGGATTAGTAAATGTACATGGTGATTTTGAAATCAAATGGAAAGGGTTTTGTTGGCTAAAGATAAATAATGTTTACTCTTGCTTAGACTTATATTTATACATGTTAATGATGATTATTGGCATATGTGGGTTCTTGTAGTGTGTGGTTTAACATGAGAATCTTGATTAACCCTAACCTTGATGATTTAAACAATGAAAATAGCCTTGTTAGAGGTATGCACATAAGGTATTTTTCGAAATGTCTAAGTGAATTATCTAGTCACATGTTGGTGATGTTTTGAACTAGGTCAATTTCCCAATAAGTATGAATGATTGATAAATGGTATGTTAAAAGTATTGTGAGCTATGTATTGTATAATTGATGACCATGCTGGGTAAATGCACTAATAAGGGGTTGAAGTCCCTAAATATAATAATGTATTTGAATTGTGCATTGAACCAAGTATAGTGAGAATGTGATATAAGATGGTTAATGAAATGCAAATAGTTTGTGAGGGTCTTTATGACTATAACTCGAATTGCATGAATGATTGAATTAAGGAAATGGCCTATTGAAATGGTTGAGAAATAAAGGCTCCCATAAGGACCATGGGGTCATGTATAGAGTTGAACTAATTATATGGTTAAAGTCCTTAAGTGTTGTATGGAATGATAAATAGCTTGAGATTGAATTCCCTTACCTTATAGAATGGTTTGATGTTGACGTCACTTTCCCAATGAAATTGCATGAGGTTAAAGTCCCTTGCTTAAAAGGATCTCTTAAGGTTAATATACCTCTTCGAATGAAACAACTTATGGTTAGAGTCCCTTGGCATGAGGTTAGATTCCCTTGTCTAACGAATGGGCATGAGGTTGGAGTCCCTTGCCTAGATGAATGTGTGTGTGGTTAGAGTCCCTTGTTTGAATGATTGTGTATTTGATTAAATTCCTTGGATTAATAAATGTATGGGCATGGTTAAAGACCTTTTTATTCAATGGTATGTGATTGTGGTTAAAGTCCTAAGCCTAAATAGAATTGTCGAATCTAAGTGTGGAAGGTCAGAGTCCTCCACTTCTTTTCTAATGAATGAATGTTCGAGAATGTTGTTGAGCCTTGATTTCTTTATTAGTATGTGATATACCTATATGTAAGAATAAGTGTGTGGACATGATTGAATATGCTATATTGACTTGTTGTTGAATAATGTTGCTATTTTATCCATGACCTTGAGTTACATCCTAGATCTCCAACCACTAATCGTCTTCGGACGCTATGTCCCAAAGCAACATAGGGGCCAGAGCATCATCTTTTGTTCCTCCACAGTGGTTAGGCAATTGAAGTAGTTCGTGCATTGACTATACAATGGTGAGCTTCCTTATTTCATAAGACATTTATTATTGGTCCCGTATTTTTAGACTTAGTCTTATTTTGACTTGGTTTGGCTACTGTCGGGGGCTTGTTCCGACATATATATTTCTAAACATCAATTTGTGTAGAAGTATCATGGATGACTGTGGACTTGGTTATATTGGCTAGTGTGTTAATATTTATGAAATGGTTAAACATTGTTAATTTATGACTTTTAGTATTGTTTGTGCTATCTTAGTATGTGATTGGATTTACCCAACCCTTGTTTATTATGTGATGGGTTATCGACCGATATTTGGTTCATGTGGGCTTGAGTTTTCTATACGACATGCCCGGTTTTGGATTGTTTCAAGTTGGTAACAAATCCTAGTTTCATGGTCAGTTGGGTCCATAATAGCGTGTTGAGTGTAGTCTCTTTTATGGGTGTGAAGCATGTCATATTTATAAAAAAAGGAGCTATGAGATATTTTAGGAAATGTTTCCCTTCCTTGTGTTTCAATCTCAAGATATAGAATCTAAGGTCTTGGATTTCTCTGATTTTTATTTGCTATAATTTAGATTATGCCTCTAAGGAGATCTGAGGTTTAGGAAAACACTTCTGCCCCGACTGAGGGCCTTATAGATGGAGCTTGTCCAACTTTTGGAGTTCAGACTCGGTCTAGGGCTATGATATTTGACCATCTTTGTGGGGCTTTACCTATCCCTACTAACAACTATGAGAGTGACCCTCCTATTACATCACCTCAGAGCGATGCTACTATTGTCGAGTTTCATCGCTCTATCAACCTTTTGACTCAATTGGTAGCTTCTGAATTGAAGCGTGGTGCTCCAGCTACCTTTTCTTCAAAGGACACCAAAATGAGCCAATTTATGAGGTTAATACCTCCTATGTTCTTCAGTATGAAGCCTGAGGGCGATCCTCAAGGCTTTGTTGATGAAATGGACAAGATATTCTAAAATCATGCACGCTTAGGAGATTGAAGTTGTTGAGTTTTCTTTCTACCAATTAAAAGATGTAGCGTACTAATGGTATGAATGGCGAGAGTTGTCTAGAGGTGTTAATTCTAGTCTTTCCATGTGGGAGGATTTATCTGAGGCTTTCTTAGATAGCTTCTTTTCTCAAGAGTTAAGGGAGGAAAAGGTAGAAGAAATTTTGAACTTAAAGCAGGGGAGGATGTCCGTTCAAGTATGCCTTGAAATTCCATCAATTATCAATATATGCTCCCGAGATGGTTTCTAGCATGAGGTCTAGAATGCATAAATTTGTCTCAGGATTGTCCTGTGAGTTAGTCTTTGAGAAAAAGGTAGCCTTGTTGGTTGAGAACATGGATATTTTGATTGTGTATAAGCAACAAGTGAAAGAAGAGAAAAAGAAGCAAGTCGAGCTTAGTGAGAGGCAAGGAAAGAAAGGTCTTCTGAGCATAGTGGTGGTGATAGTGGTAAGTGGAAATTGATGAAGTGGGGGAGCTCAATTTCTTTCTACTCGATTAGTGTTATCTTTTCTTACCCAATGTTTTAGGTGGTCATCAGTATAGTTTAGTAGTGGGTCCCAAACATAGGGTGCCCAATTTTAGGCTAGTAATGCCCAGTCAGCTCCACCCTGCCCTCCTTGAAAATTTTATGGTTAGAGTCATCATGGTTAGTGTGACAAAGGGAGAAATAAATGTTTCCATTGGGGTCATATTTGGCATATGCAGTGTGAGTTACCCTCTCTAGAAGTTTCTTGGGCAAATAGGGCTCCTATTGCTACTCCAACTACTCCAGCAATAAAAGGTGCTATGTCTGCCTCTGCTTATATTCCTAGCACCTACAATTGCTAAAACTGTTTGTATGCACTTTCTACTCGCTAGGATTTTGAGGCATCTCCCTATGTTGTCATGGGTATGTTGATACTTTTATCCCTTGATGTGTATTGTTTGCTTGATCCAGGGTCTACTTTTTCTTATGTTACCCCGTATATGGTTGTGCATCTTGATTGTGGTCCTGAGAGTTTGTCGATTTTTTTTTATTTCTACCATGATCGGAGACCCTGATATTTTTAGAAGGGTCTATAAGGGGTGTCTGATATCAGTTAGTGCTAGAGATGCTCTTGTAAATTTCATAGAGTTGGACATCGATTTTGATGTCATTTTGGGGATGGATTGGTTGCACTCTTGCTATGCTTCTTTAGATTGTTGAACCCTTAAGGTTATGTTTAAATTCCCTAATTAGTTGGTCAATGTTTGGTAAGGTGGATCCCTAGTTCATAAGGGAAGTTTCATTTCTTATCTAAGGTCCCAAAATTTGATTACAAAGGGGCATTTGTATCACCTGGTCTAAGTACAAGATTCTAACTCGGAAGAGCCTTCTCTAGAATCCATTCTCATAGTTAATGAGTTTCTCGAGGTGTTTATCGATGATCTTCCTGGGGTTTATTTCAATAGGGAAATTGATTTTACGATTGATCTTATTTCAGAGACTCGTCAAATTTCTATCCCTCCCAATAGAATGGCTCCGACGGGGCTAAAACAACTCAAGGAGCAATTGAAAGACCTCCTAGATAAAGGTTTTATCTTTCCTAGTATTTCTCTGTAGGATGATCCTGTGTTATTTTTGTGCAATAAGAATGGCTCTCTTTATATGTACATTGATTATCATCAATTGAACAAAGTGACCATTCAGAATAAATATCCTCTTCCTAGGATCGATGATTTGTTTGATCAACATCAGGGTCCAATCCATTTCTCTATGATTAATCTTAGATCAGGTTATCATTAGCTTAAGATTAGGGATGTGAATATCCCTAAGACTGCCTTTAAAACCAGTATGGTTACTATGAGTTTCTTGTCATGTATTTTGGGTTGACCAATACGACATTCATGGACATAATAAATAGGGTCTTCCATCTATTCTTGGATATATTTGTCATTGTCTTCATTGATTATGTCTTAGCCTATTCTAAAAGTGAGGCGGATCATGTCGATTACCCCAGTACCGTGTTGAAAACTTTAAAGGACCATCATTCATATGCCAAATTCTCTAAGTGTGAGTTTTGGTTGAAAGCCGTAGCTTTTCTTGGTCATATTATCTCTAGTGGAGGGATCATGGTATATCCGCAAAAGTTCATGGCGGTTAAGAAGTGCCCTAGACCTACGACCCCAATATAATATTCAGAGCTTCTTGGGTCTAGCCAGTGACCATAGAATGTTTGTGGAGAAATTCTATACTATTGCTTATCCATTAACCAAGTTGATCCAAAACAAGGTCAAGTTCTTATAGTTGGATGTGTGTGAGGGTCGTTTTGAGAAGTTCAAAGATATGTTAACTTCGACTCTGATTTTGGCCTTTCCCAAGGGTAGTGATGGTTTTGTGGAATATTGTGACTCTTCTCATGCCAGTCTCAATTGTGTGTTGATGTAATATCGCAGGGTAGTGGCCTATGCTTCTAGGCAATTGAAAGTTACTGAGAATAACTACCTACTCATGACCTAGAGTTATTAGCCATGGTTTTTGTAATAAAGATTTGGCGGCATTACCTTTATGGGGTTCATTTTGTTATCTTTTTTGATCATAAGAGTCTCTAATATGTATTTACCCAAAAAGAGTTAAATCTCATGCAAAGAAGTGGCTCAAGTTTTTAAAAGACCAGGATATGAGTTTTCATTACCATCCTAGTAAGGTGAATGTAGTCGTCAATGCACTTAGTAGATTGTCCATGGGGAGTTTGTCCTAAGTAGATGAGGATAAACAAGAATTGGTTAAGGACATTCATCGTTTGGCTAATCTTGGAGTTTGACTTATGGACTCCGAGGATGGTGTGGTATTTATGTTTCCGGTATCTTAGTCGTCTTTTGTAGTTGAGATAAATAAAAAGCAAGCACTGGACCTCGACTTGATGAAGATCAAGAGTACTGTGGGTCAACACAAAGTTGCAGACTTTGTGATTGGTGGTGATGGTATCTTGAGATACTAAGGTAGGGTACGTGTTCCCAACATTGATGGATTGAGAGAAAGGGTCATGGCTGAGGCTCATGGATCCCGTTATACCATTCATCTGGTTCCACTAAGATGTATCATGACCTTAGAGAGTTCTATTAGTGGAGCAATATGAAACATGATTTGGCTAGCTATGTGGCCAAGTGTATCATATGTCAACGAGTGAAAGTTGAGCATATGAGGCTTAGTGGGTTGTACCAACAAATTGTGTTACCCAAATAAAAATAGAAAGAAATTAATATGGATTTCTTTACCGGTCTTCCTAGATATCAGAACAATGTGATTGTATTTGGGTCATTGTTGATAGAAAGACCAAGTCCTCTCACTTTTTGCTCGTGAGAATAAAATACTTGGCAGAAGATATGCTAAGTTGTATCTTGTGGAGATTATGAAGTTGCACGATACACAAATTTATATTTTCTCAAATCATGGTCCTCCATTTTCATCCCACTTTTGGAAGTCGTTCCAAAGGGGTTTGGGTACTTGTGTATGCCCTAGTACTGCTTTCCACCCATAAACGGCTAGGAAAGTGGAATGGACTATCCAAACATTGAAGGATATATTGCGGGCTTGTGTGACTGATTATGGTGGTAGTTGGTATGACCACTTGCCTTTTATTGAGTTCACCTATAATAATAGTTACCATTATAGTATTGGCATGGCTCATTTTGAGTCATTGTATTGTAAGAGATGTCGATCTCCTATTGGGTGGTACGCAGTTGGACAAAGTAAATTTCTTGGCCCTAATTTAGTTCACTAAGCCTTAGAAAAGGTGAAGGTGATTCGTGATAGGTTGAAAATTGCTCAAAGTCTCCTAAAGTGTTATAGGGATGTGAGTCATAGGGACTTAGAGTTTAGTGTTGGCGATTGGGTATTCTTGAAAGTTACTCCCATAAAGGGAGTGATGCGACTAGTCAAAAAGGGGAAGCTTAGTCCATGATATGTTGCCCCACTACTTGACTATGAAGAAGGTTGGCAAAGTATCCTATGAGTTGGAGTTGTCTTCTAGTATGAACTCCATTCACTCGATTTTCTATGTATCTATGTTACATGTGTGGTGGTCCTTCGTTGGCTATTCCCTTGAGAGATGTTCGCATCTCAATCTCTTTGTCCTATGAGGAAATCCTGATGAGTATCTTAGATCGGTAAGTTCACCGGTTACAAATAAAAGAGGTGGCTTCAGTAAAGGTTCTGTGGAGGAACCAAAAGTTTGAGGAAGCTACGTGGGAAGCGAAAGAGGACATGAATTCCAAGTATTCAAATTTGTTTCTTATTTCAGAAACTTGGGATGGAGGTGTGTGTTGATCTCCTTGCTTTGATGTATGTCATTGATAGACAATGGGTTAAAGTAACCAATGTGTTGAGTTCAATTGTGTGTTGTTAGACCAGGGGTTCAAGTCCCTAATGCTTTGAAACTATATGTCCTCATTGTGATGGGTTTAAGTCCCTAGATCTTGAGTTGATTCATGTCTTTGGTAAACGAAGGGTTGAAGTCCCTAATCCTTGAATTGAGCTAGTATTCTTGATAAGTTGATGGGTTTATGTCCTTAAGTTATGAAATGTGTAAGTGTTGATAAGTAAGGGTTTAAGTCCCTAAGCTTTGAAATGAACAAGTGTCTTGATAAATAATGGGTTTGAGTCCCAAAGAAATTAAAGCGACTGATTGATTGATAATGAGCATGATGTGTGTTATATCCTTATTATATTCTTGTTCTGACTTGTTAGAAGGTTTTTCTGATGTGTAATGATTTTTAACATATGTTTCTACTTACCTCACCCCTTATTCGAGGAAGAATGATCTAAGTGGGGGAGAATTGAAACACTGAGACTTTGAACCATTGAAATAAATTCTCCATTTGATGTCACTGGGGTGGGTACGGATAGTGGAATAAGTCGTAGCACTTAGGTATGATTCGTCCTTACCCTTCCCACTCATATCATAGGTAGTGTGGTGAGGGTGACTCACTGTCCTATGTATGAGTGAACCCCTCCTCAATAGTACCCTAAGTGTATGAGTCATACCCAACATGATCGTATAGATGGAAGTCCTAGCTTGAGTGGACTATTTTGGGTACGGGTGGTGTATATGAGTTAGGAGTTGAGTTGTACCGTATGAAGATGACTCAAGCATGTGTGATCATACCATTAACAGTGTTGGTGATAAAAGAGAAGCCTAGGGTATGATTTAGGGTACCACTCATACCTTAGGGTACGGTTTGTACGGTGATTCATACCCCTACATGGGTTCATTTAACAAATTTTAACTAAGGGACTTACGGTCATTTTCTTCACCATAAACTCTAAGTCCCTTCACTATATAACAGTATATGGCTTCCTTAAACACATTTTTTAGTGCATCAAACACCCAAAACACTCTCTCAAAATCATCTTTGAAGAATTGGAGGCTAGGGTTTCAAAGATGATCTTCAAGAGGTAATGTAAAGTCAAGTTTCTCGGTGAATCAAGTTTTCTAAGGCATGTAACTCTTACCCTTGTCAAATAACTCTAAACCCATGTACTTTACACTTGGATTAGAAAGTGTACATGGTGATTTCAAAATCAAATGGAAAGGGTTTTGTTGCCTAATGATAAATAATGTTGACTCTTTCTTAGACTTATGTTTATAAATATAAATGATGATGATTGGTATATGTAGGTGCTTGTTGTGTGTGGTTTGACGTGAGAGTTTTGAGTAACCCTAACCTTCATGATTTCTATCATGAAAATAGCCTTGTTAGAGGTATTCACGTAAGATATTTGTGGAAATGTCTAAGTGAATTATCTAGTCACATGTTGGTGATATTTTTAACTAGGTCAATGACCCAATAAGTATGAATGATTGATAAATGGTATGTTAAAAGTATTGTGAGCTATGTATTATATAATTGATGACCATGTTGGGTCAATGGACTAATAGGGGGTTGAATTCCCTAAACATGATAATGTATTTGAATTGTGTGTTGAACCAAGTATGGTGAGAATGTGGTATAAGATTTTTAATGAAATATGAATAGTTTGTGAGGGCCTTGATGACCATAACTTGAATTGCTTTGTGGATTGAATTAAGGAAATGGCCTATTGAAATGTTTGAGCCATGAATGCTCCCATAAGGACCGTAGGGTCATGTATAGTGCTGAATTTGCTTAATAGTTAAAGTCCTTAAGTGTTGTATAGAATGAATGTAGATGTATGGGAAAAGAGTTAAAGTACCAATGTCAACTAATGAAAGTTGTGATGGCTTGAGGTTGAAGTCCCTTGCCTTATGAAATGGCTTGAAAGTTGAAGTCCCTTGCCTTCTGGAATGTCTTGAGGTTGGAGTCTCTTTCCTAATGAAATTGCTCAAGGTTAAATTCCCGTTCTTAAAGAGATTTCTTAAGGTTAATGTACCTCGCCGAATAAAATATCTTGCGGTTAGAATCCCTTGGTAAGAGGTTAGAGCCCCTTGTCTAACAAATGGGCGTGAGGTTGGAGTCCCTTACCTAGATGAATGTGTGTGTGGTTAGATTTTCTTGTTTGAATGATTGTGTATATGGTTAAAGTCCTTGGATTAATGAATGTGTGATCCTGGTTAAATCCCTTTTTGTTTAATGGCATGCGATTGTGCTTAAAGTCCTATGCCTAAATAGAATTGTTGAATCTAAGTGTGGAACATCAAAGTCTTCCACTTCATGTCTAATGAATGAATGTTCAAGAATGTTGTTGAACCTTGATTTATTGATTAGTAAGTAATATACCTATATGTAAGGATAACTATGTGGACATGATTGAATATGATATTGACTTGTTGATAAATAATAATGTTATGTTATCCTTGACCTTGAGTTACATGCAAGCACTCCAACCATTAACCATCTCCGAACGCTATGTCCCTACTCGACATAGGGGTCGAAGAATCATCATCTCTTCTTATGCAGTGATTATGTGGTCGAAGTGGTTTGTGCATTAACTACGGAGTGGTAAGCTTTCTTATTTTGTAAGACATACATTCTTGGTCCCCTATCTTTAGACTTAGTCTCATTTTTACTTGGTTTGGCTATTGTAGGGGGCTTCCTGACATATATATTTCTAAACATCGGTTTGTATAGAGGTATTGTGGATGTCTGTGGACTTGGGTATATTGGATAGTGTGTTGATATTTATGAAATGGTAGACATTGTTAAGTTACGACTTCTAGTATTATATCTGCAATCTTATTATGCGATTGATATTTACTCGACCCTTGTGTTTGATGTGATGATTATGATGGGTTATCGGGCAACCTCCAGTTCATATGGACTTGAAGTGCCCAGACGACATGGCCCAATTTTGGGTCGTGTTAAATTGAAATGCCTTGAGTTTTGGCCCTTGGAAATTTCCCAAGCTTTGAGCACACTTCCTTGTAACAACTCATCATACGAGTCGTATGGTGTGGGTACAGGTCAGGTAACCCAACTCATAAGGTGTCCAGTGTTTGGTGGTTGGGTTATTATTGTGGTTACGACTTAGTAGTGTGGGTTATTTGGTTTGGTGACGAGTTGTTATGACGATCCTTCATTTAATCAGAAACTTGGTAAATTGACTTGGCTTTGAGTATGAGTGCCTCACTAAGAGCCTTGAGTATAGGGCACTAGTTATTATGGGAAGTCGTATGTTATACAGTGTCAATCCCTTTCGATTCTATCCTAGCTACAACTGGACCGTAGGAGTCATATGGTCTGGTCACAAGTTGGGGTCAGGGATTCGTATGGTGGACAGTGCATGGATGTCCAACTCACTATATTGGTGACAACAAAGTGGCATGAGTCATATGTTGTGGACACGAGTCATGGGGTCGACTTGTAACTACCTACAAAAATTTTAAAGATTAAGTTGGGGGCATTTTTGATATTTCCCCTTTTTAACTCCCTTCGATATCGCAACATAAAACACCTTTTGGGACTTCATTAACCTATTATTCTCAATCAAACACTCTTAATATCTCTCTCAAACTCTTTTTTGAAGAAAGAGGCTTGGGTTTCCTTAATATAATCAATTAAGGCTTTCAAGGATGGTTTCTCTTCATCTTCCTTAGTGTCTAAGGTATGTTACTCCTCTCCCATTGTTATTTTAAAAAGAGCATGTCTTTTAATGTATGATTTTCATCATATTGTTATGGTTTGAAATAATGGTTCGGGTTTTTGGATGTTCATGGTTGAATAACTTTTCTCATGGTTTAATTACACTTTCTTTCATGTTTTTAGTATGATATTGACATTGTGTGATGCATCTTAATGGTAAATGGATTTTGTGGTATTATGGATTCCCCAAATTACTTGGTTATAATTTTGAAACTTATGTGACCTCAACCCGGTTGTTAAAATACTGATGAGAATGATTTTGTCACATAGTTAGACTATGACATAGTTAGACTACTCTTGATATCTTTGTATTGAATAAATGGTAATAGAACCTGAATTGGTTTGGTTGATTTTAAATGGCTTAGAAAGGCCTTGGTGGCCATTATTTTAGTTTAATTGGAAACTTTGGAGTCATCTTGGTTTAATAGTTTAAGTATGGCATAAAAGGATAAACTTAGAAGCTCTAATTTTTGTATGACGACACCAACAGTTAATGCCTAAACATAAGAATCATTGGTTAATCTTTGGAATGTGTAATTGGTTTAATTATGGGATTAAAAGGGGCTGTGTTAGCAAAGTCATGAAAGGTAGAGGCCCCAGAGGGAAAATACTAGAAACTCATGTTTGCTGATGTGAGTTTTGGTCATGGTGACCGTGTCCATGATGTACTAGTTATCTCAAGTTTTATTCATTGGTGCATGCAGCTAACATACATCGGGGCCCTTTCAGCAGGGGAAGCTGAACCCATATAGCCCATGGGTGGACATTTAGAACGGCAGAGCTACATATCCCAGGTTAAGGTTTTAAATGCATGCTAGACCCAGCTCCCTACCGCGGAATAGTATATATGTATATGTATGATTGCATATGGTTATTTGATTTTATTATGAACAATTGCATTATTTTATCCTTATCCCTAATTACATGCTAGCGTTCACTCTGCTAACCATCTTCTGGCGTTGTATCCCCACGCGATGCAGGAATCGGCCATACTACTATTTCTCCTGCTCACTGACTTGGATTCAGAGACAGTTTGAGTCAGACTGAAGTGTGAGCTTCCATACTTTGTCAGACTCTATTTCATGCTATGAACTTCTTTTTATTTTTTTTGTTTCTTGGATTTTGGTTCTTGCTATGGACTGGGGCATGTCCCAATTGAATGTTTTTTGATTCTGGTTAGAGATTTTGTCAGACTACTATGGGCGTGGAAGGTGTCGGTATTAGTGTCAGCCTTGGTATTGGTATTGGTATTGGGGGTTGGCACTAGTTCGATATTAGGTTGAGGTTATTGGATATTATTATTTTATCTGGTTATATGTTTAAAATTTATCCAAGATGGGGTGTAAGGTAGTCAACGATGGGGTATTTGGGATGGTCTCTAGCCCTGGTTAGACTTGAGATACCCGACACGACTATGCCCCAGTTTGGGTCGTATCAATCTTATTCTTGCAAGAATTTGATTTTGAGGTAAATGATTGAAAGGGTTGCAAAAATCAAGTGGTGGGCCATCTTTCGCATTTTTTTTGATAATAATCATAAAAGGCATATTGAGATTGATGATGCTTTTCCCGATAACCTAGTCATGTCAATCTCGGGAAGAGTTGCACTGTGGTTTGCCAACTATGCTAATTATATAATGAGTGGAGTACTCCCCAAGGATCTTAGCAATCATCAAAGAAAGTAGTTCTTGTTCAATGTACAAAAATATTTTTTTGATGAACCCTTCCTATTTTAGGAATGCGCGGATAGTATTATTAGGCATTGTGTTATGGAAGTTGAAATAAAGGATATTCTTAAAGCATGTCACTCCTC
Organism: Capsicum chinense; assembly: GCA_026120095.1. Lineage (NCBI taxonomy): Eukaryota > Viridiplantae > Streptophyta > Magnoliopsida > Solanales > Solanaceae > Capsicum > Capsicum chinense. Next base: position 139,784,291 of record JAPEIP010000011.1, read on the forward strand.
AACCATGAGTGGATTCGAACCACCGCCAAAGTTCTTTAATGTGGTTATTATTGGCCCACCATTCATGTGGATGCCATTAAGTGGGTAAACACATGTCATCAATGTCAAATGCAAGTTAGCATCTCGAGAAGACATGAAATTCCCCTTAAACTGAATCTTGAGTTGAACATTTTGACGTATGGGGAATTTATTTTATGGGCCCTTTTGTGAGATCCTTTGGTAACGAGTATTTATTGGTGGTGGTGGATTATGTTTCCAAATGGCTAGAGCTTGTGGCACTTCCAAACAACTAGTGCAAAAGTGTCACTTTCTTCTTGAAGTAATATATTTTTACAAGATTCAAAATGCCACGTGCCATCATTAGTGATGGAGGATCACACTTTTGCAACCGGGTATTTGTGGCTCCTCTTTTCAAGTATGGGGTGAAGCACATGGTTGGTACCCAATACCACCCCCAAACAAGTGGCCAAGAAGAAGTTTTCAATAGAGAAATCAAAGCTATACTTTAGAAGACCATAAATGTGGGCCGGACCAATTGCACAAGGCAGCTTGATGAGGTACATTGGAAATATAAGACGTCTTACAAAACCCTAATTGGTATGTCCCCCTACCAATCGGTGTTTAGGAATGGATGTCACTTACCCATCGAGCTTGAGCATAAAGCCTTGTATGAATAGAAGAAGTAAAATACAAATTGGGAAGAAGATTCCGAGTCAAGGGTCACTAATGTTCATGATTTTGAGGATTTCCATCTCAAGGCCTATGAAATTTCCGATTTGTATAAGGAGAAAATAAAGAAATGTCATGATTCTAAAATACTAAGGAGGAAATTTCATGTAGGCAATTGTGATCTCGAGTTTTTACCCTAGTGGTCCAATCTAATTAGAAGATCATGATAAAAATAGGTTTGTAGTAAACGGTCAAAGGGTGAAACACTATAATGTAGAAGACCCAAGGGAACCAACGTAGAGTTGGTACATTTTAAAGATCCTTAATATTAATAAAAGAGCGTCGTGCTGCGATGTTAAATTAGGTGCATGATGGGAGGAAACCCATTGTGTACACACTTGTTTCATTTTTGATGTTTTATAGGTGTTTTGACACAAGTTGTAAGTCCAAAAAGCATGTGAAAATAGAGTTGGAAAGTTGGCAGTTGTACAGAGAAACATAGAAAAATAGGGGGAAAATAGACCTTAGTTACCGCGATCGCGGTACGTGGGCCGCAATCATGGTCTTGCAATTGCGGTTCATCCTATCACGATGGCGAACATCTAGAGAAATTTTTGGTGCTGCAATAGAGAGCCTTTTCTAACCCTTCTACTTCGTTTATATGTTGCAATGAGGGCACTTCAACTCTTTAATTTGGGGTTGGGTTACATTTGTGTTTGGGAGTCGTCATCTAAAAGTCTCACCCTGAGCATAGAGATTGTTGTGTTTATTTTGATTGATTTTGGATGAGGAATTCCCGATGATGGATTGAGTGATGACATTCTTACGTGGAAATCATCATGATTGGGTTTTGATCGATAGATTTAGGAGAAGTCTAAGTACCTGTAGCATTGGAGTTTTGGAAAAGCCCTTATACCCATGTATAGACGATGGCTTGGTTTGGTACCATAAATAGAAAATTTTGCATTGTGTAAACACCCCCTCCATAAAAAAATTTAAAAACCAAGAGCATGGACGTAAATAATTTTGTAACAATACTTTACATCTTTTTGTGACTCCGAAGTATTTAGTTTGTAGCATATGGTAAATACTTCCTTTTGTCTTTAGTAGGCAATGAAATTGATCCTACTTGAAAAGTTTGCATGCCATGTGCAGTGAGTGATAGTGCCCAAGCGCACACGCAAGTATACGTGGTCTTATGAAGTAGTAAATTAGCCTAATGAAAGCCAAGTATCGATCCCACAGAGACTTGATTCCATAACAATTCTATTTTAGTACACAATTTAGACAACGTTGATGAAAGCGTAACCAAAAAGAGATTTTGTAATTTATAACTAGAAAAAATTAAACAATGCGTAAATAAAGATCTTGAAACAATCAATAGGATAAAACACAGGGTTAAAGCACTTTAAACAATCATACTATGTATTGAATTTCATTTGTTAACTTGCTTATCTTTGTTGTTGATTCGTAGGGTTAGTCTCATGCTTATGGTTTCCCAACCTCTAATCCTTTACCTAAGTTGAACCTTACAACTACATCGTTGAGCAAGGATGTAATGGTACGCTTAAGTTCTTTAAATCTAGCATCCTATGTGTGAATCAAGTAAGGTATCTAAGTACATCCCTGTCCTAGACACTAATTCAAATTCCTTATTTCATAAAGGAATACAAACCATACTTTGTTTATCTTCATGTTCTATCCCTTATTCTTTCTCCTGAGATCGAAAGTTAGACAATTAATATATTTTAAGGGTCGCGAATCCTCAAAATAGTTAATTCAAAGATAAACAAACAACCAATAATGATAGACAAAGTTAAACGAACTTAATTCAAAACAATAGTACTATGTCTTTAACCTCGGAAAAGGGCATTTAGCCACGCATAGTCATAATTGTAATTACAATAGTGTAATTAATGACAAAAAACATGAATGAACTAAATTAAAATAATAAAAACCTTAATATGAAGTTGTAGAAGCCCCTTGATCTCCAAAATATGCTCAAAATATCTATAAAAAAGTGATATAACATGTATTTATAGTATAGGAGTAAGCCAAGTCCGTGTTGGAATTGAATTGCAGCAGTTTGTAAGCACGGGAATTGAGGGGACACCGCCCTGGGTTGAGCCCCACTTAAGGTAAGGCATCGCCCTAGCTAGAGTGACACTCCAAGTAAGGCTTCGCCCTACCCATATCCCTGCTCCAGGTGGGGCGTCGCCTACATATCTCCTTGAACCTTTGGAATTTGTTCTCCAAATTTTGGTTAAGTGTTGAGTCTCCAATCTTAGTCCCTTGTCTTATTCTGTATTTCCCATGGATTTCCAGCCTTTTAACATTAAAATATCATCATATTCATCTCCAAAAGCATACTACACAATTACACACCACGAATTAGGAGACAAATACAACACACTACGCATAACGATGAATCAAAACAAGAGCTAAACTACCCTAGTCGCATTGATCATTCACTTATTGTTCCATCTTACACCTAATCATAGTGAAATTTTCTCACTAACAACAAGTTATTCCACTCATAATCATACATTTAAACCATAAGGAACTCATTATATACACTAGAATCTAATGGGATAAACTAGACAAGCAACTAGCTCAAGCTACTAACACTAGTTTTCCGGGTTGAACTCTAAATAAATTTTTAGGTACAAAATTAGTTAGAATTCACTTTAAACATTGTAAACACATGCTTTCACACATTTATGCACATTCATCTCATTATCAGCCCATGTAGCATACGAATTATCCTCGAAATAAGGCTAAAAAGACTAGAATAGTGATGTTAGAATGCATAAATACACCCTAGATCAGTGAGCGTAGTTGTTTAACTCTCATGCAGACTTGTATCATCTAAAACTTTCCTCGTTAGTATTTCAAGGCTAATTGTGATTATGCTTGGTTGGTGAAGTGATCTTAGGCCTTCTTTTGTGAACATAGGAACCCACTTTATCCTAAATAGCCACCCATAAATAGAATAGCATCCTTAGTTACCCATTTTGAGCCCAAGCCTTGGTTTGTCAACCACATTAAAAGCCTTGAACCATTTAAAGTTTATCCCTCTTTTGAACCCTACCCTCCTTTAACTTAAAAAAAATCGAACTTAAGGACAAATGCCTAAGTTTGGGGTGGCATGTCTTGGAAGATGTCACCTTGGGCCATGATATTGTAATTGGATGCCTAAAAAGCTAAGAAAAGAGGGAAAGTTAAAAAGGAAGGAATCATAAAAATAAGGAATAGCATAGATTGTAAAAGAAATAGCTGATTATAAAATGCTTTTAAAGAGATATGTGAATCAATGTAGCAAAAGTAGGCATGTGTGAAGTTTGAAACAAATGAAGTGGACCATGGTCCAAATTTTGATTGGCTAGGGTGGTGTAGATTTTCAAGGAGGGTGTAACTTCATTCCCAAATGACACCATACCTTTTCCCTGATCCTACATTACAAGCTTGAAAAGTCCTTCGAGATCACCAATCAAGTGTATTCATATTAGTGGTGATTGAAGATAATGGCAAGCATATGGTATGATAATCATTTGCATTAGGAGATTATTTGTGAGAGTGAGTATTTTCACTCAAATCCCTCGTTTCATAATAGATAATTTCATGTGTGGGATTCCCCTTTTGTAAGGAGGCATGTAGACTAATTGAGGCTGCTGAAATTGTCATCTTCCAAAAATGATGCCAAGGAGTAAAGTTGAGTCATTATCAATGGAGAGTCACTTCGAGATAGTCAGTGATTGTTGAATTGTTGTTCTTTAAAGTCTTTTGCATCTTTAAAATTATGCTTTATGTTGAGGGGAGTTATGAGAATGGATTTTCCCATGCTTGAGAGTTATTTATTGGTATTAATCAAGTTTGAAGTCATTATAATCATTTGGTCGTATAAATGGTATTAAATATGCATAGTCTCATTTAGTAAAAAGTAGTATTTCTTGAGGACAAGTAATGCAACCCGAATCGGGGCCATGTCGTAATGGGTATCCCAAGTCCAACTAGGACCAAAGACTGCCCCCTTAACCCAACCCAACCACCTTATACACCCTTGGATGAGCTAAATTTTGAGCATATAACAAAATTATGCAATGCTCTCATGAAGACTCTGGGATAGGGTCACAACTATGACCGACCCAACAGAGTCTAACCATACCAAACCAACCATCCATACCATACCAAACCATTTAGAAATTATCAAACATAATATGATAATCAAACCTAAAATGTAATACGATGGAAAAACCAACAATATCATCAAATAATATCAGCCTCGACACCAATGCCAATGCTAATGCTGATACCAATATCGATCCTGCCCATACTAACCCCTAGAAGTACCACAAAGCCTCTATCCAAAAGAATACAAACATCCGGTTAGGACATACCCCCAACCATGGCCAAATACAATATCTAGAAAGAAAGTAAAAAGTCTAAGAATGTCCAACATACACTGATGCCTTCCGAAAGGCTTGAAGCTCACCACTTCAGTCCAATAAGTTGTCCCCAAATCAAGTACTATTAAGGATGAGTCGAATGGTTGGTTCTTGCATAGCATGGGTATACAGCCACCAGTAGACGGGTTAGTGGGTAAGATCTAGCATAAAACTTGGGATAATGATAAACTAATGCCAGTTATCAAAAGCAAGTGAAAACCATCCAATGCAAACAACCATATATATATATATATATAAGTGCTGGGAAAAGGGGTCAGGTTTAGAATATCATTAAAACCTTTACCTGGGTTGTGCAGCTTATCCATCCTACCCCCCATGGTCCATATGGGTTTAGATCCCCCTACTAAAATGGTCCCAGTACGTATATTCGCATGACCAGGCACTATCCCTGGGATGACTAGGACATGCCTCCAATATAAATGTCACACTCGCACGTGGCCATCGAAGACCCCTCATATCAGCAAATATGAGTTTCCAGTTTTAATCCCCCTAGGACCTCCATCTTCCATGGATTAGCATAAACTCTCCACTATTAATTTCCAAATTAAAACCAATTCCAAACAATCCAATTATCTATTTATTAACCAAGGCTATTCAATAAACAAGTGGTATTGTCATACCACCATACTTTTATTCATTATCCATAGCCAAACCATTTAGATTTAAGGGGACATTCAAGTGCCCTATCATTAGCCCTATTAAACCTCTTGGGAGACGACCATGTTATGTATAAGCATAACCAATTAGCCTTAAGCCTTTTAAAGTCATCTATAAACATTTAAGATTTCATGCATAAGCCAAAAACAAGCAAAAGTTCCATTAAAATAAGCTAATGCAATGAACATATCTTTATAGTCATTTTATCAAACATCTTGGGAGAATTATATAACCAAAGCCAAATTCCACCGTTAATGCATAGAAAACATAATTAAACCCGTAGAAAATAATAACCAAGCATTTAACATCAAAACACCCAAATCAATAGTTGAAATCCATAATTATACAAGAGAACAACCATGAAATCAACCTTGTAACCATGACTTTTATTGAAATTAAAATTAGGGAAGAGAATCGTGCCTTATACTAAGAAAATTGATGGAAAGAATTCACCAAGACAAGCCGCAAAGTAATCCCTTAGTTAAAACCCTATCTCTTTGCCCCAAATGCTCTTAAGAGAATTATGATATGTTTAGAAAGAGTTTGTAAGTGCTTAAGAGTAAAATAATAGGGTAAATAACCTCCTAAGTGTATTAGAAGTCATGGGTCCTTATTAGGGTAAGTATGGAAATATCTAAAGTACCTCCACTTAAATATAATAAAAACCCGACATAGGGTCATGATTGAACTCCTTACGAGTCTTAACCTCCCTTACGATTGATACCCACCCGATCGTAACCAATCCTCAACCATGGATCAGACACTGTGATGTTGGGTGTAGTTATGCATTCTAGTGTCAGTATTCTATCCTTTTTAGCCTTATTTTGAGGATGATTCGCATGCTATATGGGTTAATAATGAGATAAATGTGAATCAAAGTGTTAAATCATGTGTTTATAATGTTCAAATAGAATTCCAAACAAGTTTGTACTTAGTTAAGTCATTTAGAGTTTAACCAGGAAAACTAGTGTTACTAGCTTGAGCTAGGTGTTTGTCTAGTTGGTCTCGTTGGATTCTAGTGTGTTTAATGAGTTTTTTATGGTTTAAATGTGTGATTATTAGTGGAATAACTTGTTGGGAGTGCGAAAATTTCAATTTTATTAAGATTCGGAATATAAAGCTAAAGATCAATGCAAACTAGCATAGCTTAGCTCGTGTTTTGATTCGTTGTTATGGATGTAGTGTTGTTTAAATTTCTACTTTGTATGGTGTGATTAGGTAGGACACTTTGGAAGATGAATATGATGATATTTTGATGTTGAAAAGACTATAAATCCATGGGAAAGACACCACAAGACAAGGAACTAAGAGGGGAGACTCAACACTTAGCCAAAATCTGAGAGAAAACTTCCAAAGAGCCAAGGGGATTTGGACGCGAGGCCTTAGCCATAGTGGGGCTATAGGTGGGGCGAATCCCTGCTTGGAGCAGGTATCTAGGTAATTCCACTCCTTGGATGGGGTGGTGATCTATATGGGGTGGCACCCTCTCCACTCCCAGGATGATTGACTGAACGTTTCCAACTCCTTCACGGGTTTGGCTTATGATAGGGTTATAAATACATGTAGTATCACGTTTTTACTTATCTTTGAACATAATTTGGAGAGAAAGGGGATGATACAACTTCATAATTATATTTTTATTATTTTAATTTAGTTCATGCAGATTTTTAGTTGTTAATTACCACCTTGAGATTATGATTATGACTATACGTGGCTAAACGTCTTTTTTCGTGGTTGAAGCTAAGACCATGAGTACTATTGTTTTAAATTGAATTCATTTAACTTTGTTTATCATTATTTGATGTGTGTTCATCTTTGATTTAACTATTTTAATGATTATCGACCCTTAGAATACATACATGGTCTACCTGTTAACCTCGGGAGAGGGAATAGGGATAGAATAAGGAGATGAGCAAAGTATAGTTGGTATTCATTTATGAAATAAGGAATTCGAATTAGTGTCTGAGACAGGGATGTAATTAGATACCTTAGTTGATTCACCCATAGGATGATAGCTTAAAGAATTTAAGTGGACTATTACATCGCCGCTCAACGATGTAGTTATAAGGTTCAACTTAGGTAAAGGATTAGAGGTCGCGAGACCATGATCATGTAATTAACCCTACGAATCTACAACCAAGATAAGCAAGTTAACAAATGAAGTTCAACAACATAGTATGATTATTCAAAGTGCTTTAACCCTGGGTTTTCTCTTATTGATTGTTTCAAGATCTTTACATTACGCATTGTTTACTTTTCTCTATTTATAAGTTCCAAACTCTCTTTTTGGTTACGCTTACATCAACCGAATCTAAATTGTGATCTAAAATAGAATTGTTGTTGAATCAAGTCTCTGTGGTATCGATACTTGTCTTTCATTTGGCCACTTTACTACTTGATTCACTATCCAGTATACGACTCATCCACTTAAGTTGTAACCTCAGCATACGATCCGTATCTCTGGAAGAATGTAACACCAAGAGGATCAAACACTGTCCACCTTACGAGTCACCTATATGACTCGTACCCAACCATATTACATTCACCCCTAAGTCGTATCCATTCCAGTGACCAAAACCATCCCACCAACTAACAGTAGTCAGTTTGCGACCGAATTTAACCACTTGTACCCCAGCATAAGGGTCATATCATGAGTTGTATTCGGTCTGAAGAACGGGATTCTAGGAAATTTTCTAAAGGTCCAAACCTGGGATGGTTCAATTTCCCCCACTAGGAACATTTTTCTCGGGATGACGAATAACTTAGGGGTAACCACACACAGAGTCATTTGCATTATCAAACATTCTTTTTACAAAGTCTTAAAACAAAGAGGTAAAGATGTTAATGTTTACTTTAACAAACTCAGAAAATAAATATTTGTTCAAGACACATACCTTCCGCATGAATATCAGGAGCAAAAACTAAGAGTGGATACTTGGACTTCATGTCCTCCTCTGCTTCCCACGTGGACTCTTCCACCTTGTGGTTCCGCTATAGAACCTTAACCAAAGCCTCATCCTTGGTCTACAACCGATGAACCTACCTATCCAATATCTCAACCGGGACCTCTTCATAAGACAAAAAATCCGAGATACCCAACCCCTCCAAAAGAACAATTGAAGACGGATCACCAACACACTTTCTCAACAAAGAAACATAAAATACCGGATGAACCAAACTTAAGCTAGATGGAAACTCCAACTCATACATAACATTGCCCACTCTCCGAAAAATCTCACAAGGACCACTCTACCGAGGACTGAGCTTTCCTTTTTTGCAAAACTGCACTACTCCCTCATAGGAGATGTCATAAGGAAAATATTATCCCCAACTGCAAACGCCAAGTCTCTACGCCTAACATCCTCATAGGACTTTTGACAACTCTGGGCAGACTTGACACTATCCCGAATCATCTTCACCTTTTCGATATCTTGTCAAACCAAATCCAGTCTAAACAAATCAGCCTCGCCAAGCTCAAACCAACCAATAGGATATCTACACCTCCTACCATACAATGCCTCAAAAGGAGCCATACCAATACTCTTATGATAGCTATTGATGTAAGAAAACTCTACCAAAGGTAGATGCTCTACCCAACTACCACCATAATCAATCACACAGGCTCGAAGAATATCTTCCAATGTATGAATAGTTCTTTTTGCCTGCCCATCTGACTGCTGATGAAAAGCAGTACTCAGACTCATATTAGTCCCCAACCCTTTCTGGAAAGACCGGTAGAAGTAGGACGTAAACTGCATACTGCAATCAAAGATAATTGAAACAGGCACCCCATGTAGTTTCACAATCTTTTGAAGATAAATCTTTGTATAATCCTCTGCCGAAAAGTTAGTCTGCACAGGCAAGAAATGCGCAGACTTTGTCATCCTCTCCACGATGACTCAAATCGAATCAAATTGGTTTTGAGACTGAGGAATATTGGTAACGAAATAAATATTGATGTCCTCCCACTTCCATTTAGGCAACTCAATATCTTAATACAACCCACCAGGCCTCATGTCCTTAACCTTAACTTGTTGATACACGATGCACTTGATACAAAATCAACCATGCCCCACTTTATGCCACTCCACTAATAGATCTCCTTCAGATCATGGTATATCTTAGTAGAACGAGGATGAACAACACAGTGTGAATCATACGCCTCATCCAATATTCTTTGCCGTAAACTGTCTATATTCAGAACACACAACCACCCTTGGTACCACAAAGTACCATTACTGCTAAACTTGAAATCCGCCACCTTTTTCTCACTAATGCTACCCTTGGTTTTTATCAAGGTAGAATCCAACACTTTTTTCTCCTTAGTCTCTACACCAAGAGATGATCTAACTACTTCTTACACCATCACACCACCATCCTTGGAGACAAAGAGATAAACCCAAAGATTTGTCAAACGGTGAATATCCTTCACTAATTCTCGCTTCTTTTCTTCCACATAAGCCAAACTACCCATGGATAACCTGCTTAGAGCATCAGCAACTATATTATTTTACCTGGGGGTAGTAAAGACTCATATCATATTCCTTGAGAAGCTCAAAACATCTCATGTACCTATGATTAAGCTCTTTTTGCGAGAACACATACTGCAAACTCTTGTGATTAGAAAAGATATCCATGTGAACACCATACAAATGATGCCGCCATATTTTCAAAGCAAACACAATGGCCAACAGCTCCAAATCATGAGTAGGATAGTTTCTCTCATGCACTTTCAACTACTTGGAAACATAGGCTATCACTTTTCTATGCTGAATTAACACACAACCAAGACCAACCCGAGATGCATCACAATAAACCATGAACCCATTATTGACCTCTGGCAAAGTTAAAATTGGAGCCGAAGTCAACATATCCTTCAACTTCTCAAAACTCCCCTCACAAGCATCCGACCAAGAGAACTTAACTTTCTTCTGAGTTAACTTAGTCAAAAGAGTAGCTATCAAAGAAAAACTCTCCAGAAATAGCCTAAATACTTGGCATATCTAGGCCACTTCTTCACCACAGACACCTTCTGTGGATCCACCATGATCCCTTCACAAGAAATGATATATGTCCCAAGAAATTCACAGCATTCAACCAAAACTCATACTTAGATAACTTAACATACAACTATTGTTCTCTTAAGGTCTGGAACACTACACGGAGGAGATTAGCATGATCTACCTTACTATTTGATTACACCAAAATATCATCAATAAACACAATGACGAAGAGGTCTAAATACTGCCGAAACACCCTGTTTATGAAATCCATAAATGTTGTTGGGGCATTTGTCAATCCAAATGACATCACCAAACACTCATAATGCCCATTTCTAGTGCAAAAATCTATCTTATGGTTATCCACCTCCCTAATCTTTAACTAATGGTACCCAAACCAAAGAACTATCTTTGTGAAGAACTTGGCACCTTGTAACTAGTCAAATAGATCATCTATTTAAGGAAGAGGATATTTGTTCTTAATCATTACCTTATTCAATTGCCTTTAGTCGATGCACATATAAAGAGAACCATCCTTCTTGCACATACAAAACACCGGTGCACCCTATTGAGAAACACTAGGATGAATAAACCCTTTGTCTAGAAGATCCTTAATTTGCTCTTTCAGTTCCCTTAACTCAGCCAGAGCCATTCAATATAGAGGAATAGAAATTGGAAGAGTGTTCGAAAGTAAATCAATACCAAACTCTATTTCCCTATTCAGAGAAACACTTGGAAGATCATCCGAAAAGACCTATGGAAACTTATTAACTACTGGAACTGAATGCAACGAAGGACCTTCTGAGTTAGAATCTTTAACCCGAACCAAGTAATAAAGACAACTCTTATGGATCCACCTCTAAGCTCTAATATAAGAAATAAACTTTCTCCTTGATGCTAAGGAACAACCTTTTCATTTAATTTTTGACTTACTAAAGAACCTAAAGATGACCCTATGGGTTTAACATTCTAAAATTTCATTACAAGAATGCAACCAATCCATATCCAAGATTACATCAAAATCTACCATAGCCAACTCAAATAGATCCATTGAAGTTTGTCTACCACTCACAGACACCACACACCTACTATATACCCATTTAATAATGATCGGATCTCTTACTGGGGTAGAAATAGAAAATGAATCAAAAATTATCTTTGGATCAAAATAAAAAGATACAGCTATATAAGGAGTCATATGGGAAAGGGTAGAACCTAGATTCAGCATACAATATACGTCATGAGAGGAAGTTGTAACATACCAGTAACAATATCAGGTGATGCCTCAGATTCCTAATGGGATACCAAAGCATACAACCTATTATGACCAATACTGGAACCAGGAGCAGTAACAGAAGAAAATGCCATACCACCGGGTGTAGGAACAGAAGATGAAGCCACTGGGATCTTATTCGCCCCCGTAGCAACCTTGTTTGATGGACAGTCCCTCAGTCGATGACCTACATAGCCATACTTGAAGAACTTATCCCTCCCTGCTCAAAGAATCCCCAATGAGGATGACCACAAAATCGACAAGGAAGATACAAAGAAACAGACCGGCCCCTTCTTGCTTGAGACTAGGCTCCCTAGGCCTGAAAATTGTCACCACCATAATGAACCCTATCACCCTACTACTGTGGGTAAGGAGAACTAGCATTAGAGAAGGAACCATAACTCCCCTACTTCTTTTTCTTCCACTTCCTACTGTCTCAACCACCTTAAGACTGGGTACTTCCTTGATCAGAAAACCTGCCCCACTTACCCTGCCTATCTCTATATTTTTCCTGCCTTCTATTCTCATCCTCAACCTACTACATATGGACAGTCATCCTTGACATATCCATATCCTTCATGAGCAAAATAGTCTTGCTCTCCATAATGAGATCTATGTTCTACCCAAATGCAACCTTCCTCATTCTCGACCTTGTATTAGCCACCAAATAAGGAGTATACCTTGATAACTAATGGAACTTCAAAGGATACTCATTCAAAGACATTATCCCTAGCCTTAGGTTCACAAACTCCTCTATCTTAGCTTTCCTAAACTCTTCGGGAAAGAATTGATCCTTGAAGGCATTAGAAAATACCTCTCATAAACCATCCTCTTCTATATCGCCTTTATCTCTGTCCCACTCCTCATACCACAGATAAGCAACCTTTTTGAGCTAATAAGCTACAAAGTTTACTCTTCTATATTAATAGACCTCATTACCCAAAAGATTTTCTCTATCTCGTTAAGAAAGCCCTATGGGTCTTTCTCTACCTTCACTCTCATAAAAGTCAGAGGACCTATCTTCATAAATTGTCCAAGCATAGTAGCCTCAGCAGAAACAATGCTAGCCATACCCTGCTTGGCCTGAGTAGAAACCAATTAGGCAATAGAATGCATAGACTAATGAAACTCTAGATTCTTTACATTACCCTGAGGGACATAAAAAGCAGCGAGAGGAATAAGAAGAACTCTAGTACAATTATGAATAGGACCATGAGATCAAAGATGAACACCAGGACTAGAACATGCTCTCTCTGCATCACTTCTAAATGGGGAAAAAGAATTTCCTAGTATTTCAGATCTAGGAGGTATGATCTAAAAAATGGACAAATAAGGATTAGAGAAGATTCCATGACTGAGAATTCAAGCTTTAAGAATGCATACAAAGAAAGTGGAACATTCCTTAATATCTTGCAGCCTCTCCCTATTGAATGTGGCATGCTACACACCCCTAAAAGAAACTCTACTTGACATGACTTTGTGGACTCTCGATTGACTATGAACCTAGGCTCTGATACCAACTTGATGTAACCCGAACCGGGGCCTTGTCGTAATGGGCATCCCAACTCCAGCCAGGACCAGTGACTGTCCCTAAACCCAACCCAACCACCTTATACATCCTTGGATGAGTTAAATTTTGAGCATATAATAAGATTGCAGAATGCTCTCATGAAGACTCTGGGATAGGGTCACAACCATGACCGACCAACCGAGTCTAACAATACCAAACCAACTATCTATACAATACCAAACAATTTATAAAGTATCAAACATAATATGATAATCAAATCCAAAATGTAATATGACGGAACAACCAATAATATCATCCAATAATGTTAACCCCAACACCAATGTCAATTCTAAGGTCAACACAAATACAGATCCGACCCATTTCAACCCCCAAAAGTACCATAAAGCCTCTATTAAAAAAAATATAAACATTTAGTTAGGATATACCCCCAACTATGGCCAAATCCAATATCTGGAAAGAAAGTAAAAGGTCTAAGAATATCAACATGAAATAATTCCTTCCAAAAGGATGGAAGCTCACCACTTCAGTCTAATAAGTTGTCCTTGAATTAAGTACTATAAAAAAAGAGTCGAACAGCTAGTTCCTGCATAGCGTGGGTATACAGCCACCAGTAGATGGGTTTGTAGGTGAGCACATAAAGACCCAAAATTTCCTCCCAGGATGTTACATGGTGCCTAAGGATGTAAGTATCCCTAAGCTAACCCTTTTAGCTTGTTTCTACTAACAACAATCATTTCAAGATGAAATAATTCATACACTAGCATAGTCATATAATATGAAAGAAAATCCGGAGAAAATGCTCGGTCCAAAAGACCAAGCAATATCAGAAAACCTCAATACAACCACAGTCTGATAACTAGTCTGACAAAGCCTCTTCTAATCCATGAACTAGAGAGCCATTGGGACAGGTCCTCAACTGACTCAAAATGAACTGAAAGTAATAACATAGTCTCTCAAATACTGAAATGTCTGACAATAGGTCCTCAAACCATGAGAACTCACCACTGTACGGATATTGATAGAGGTACTCGGAAGTCACTGACGAGGCTAGGACTAAGCATCTGAACCTACTTATAAGACAATGTTGCACATAGAAATATATGTGGATCAACACTTGGGAATGTACTGAGTATGTGGGGATGCATGCATTTATATAAAAAAACAGCAATACTCTTTAATCAAATCATGCATGCAATAAGTAATGACTCACTTAGCTTAAATAAGTATAAACTGTAAAGCTCATGAATCATAAAAAGTGGAACATGTAACACAATCTCGTGAGTCATTATACTTTCAGCTTTGAAATTTGTACTCTTCACTTATTCTCGTTACTCTCAAGGCTAAAGGAAACTTTAAGCAATACTTTCAACTCATGCATATATCTCATAGAGAGTAACACTTCTTCAATACTCAATAACTCATAACTCTTTTGAACTCAAATACTTGAAATTCAGAATCATATAACTTTGAAACATACTTGAAGGCATTTCATTAACTTTAGGGAAAATAATCATATCAAGGGAAAATACTTTAGTCTTAAGGAAATATTTTATCTCAAAGCTTTAGTTTTAAGGGAGATTCTTTTAACCAACATAAACCGAGTCTAACGTTTTGTCCTCCTAAGAAAGAGACCCCACGTCGGGAAGAGGCGTCATACTCTTTCCAGAGAGTGTAACCTAGGTCCAGTGATCACTAAATAAACTCAGCCTCAACCCCAATATCTACTCGAACTTAGGCCCAACAATAATCATAAACTCAGCCTCAGGCCCAACCTACGATGGCACGTGGTTTTGGGGTAAGAAACTATGGTAACTTACCCAACTCAGTGCTAAATACTACTCCCTTTAGTTTATCTCGTTCATCTCATCAAATGCAATTATAGAATAATCTTATGGTTCAATAAGAACCCAATAATCAAATTTGTAATCTCATATAGTGAAGTGGATTTCAAAACTCAATGACCATTAGGTCAAAACATTTCTCAATAATTTCAGAATACTCAAATCATGGGTGCTTATAGCACAAAAGTTCATAAAATTACAAGTCTCAAGTAGGGCTCAATAAGCCATAATTCAATCTCAAGTTAAAACTCATCAAAAGCATAATAGAGAGCATATAGATTCATAATTCATGTAAAAATATGCAAATTTCAGCAATTTATCTTAAAATCTCAACATACTCATACGTTTCAATATCTCAAATATTTCAACTATTAAGTTCTCAAGGATTAGAATCATGGGGTATAGACCCTACTGTAATTTCTCTAGAAAACATGTGAAAATCATGCCATTAGACTCTCAATTCATGGGAAACATCAAAATATTGCAATCAATAATAATGGGTGAAGAACCCTAATTCAAATTCAAGTAAAATCTCATAGATTGCATAAAATTATCATTTAAATATGTCTTTGGGCACAAAGGTGAAAGGATTACACTTGTTCAAAACCCCACATACCATAGATTATGAAATTGGATGAACAAGCTTTCTTTAAACTCTTCTTCTTACTCTTAAGAGAGGGTTCTTGGAACACTTGATCTTGGGTAGCTCAAATCTTAACTCATTTTGTAGAATTCGTGGTGAGTTCTTGGATTTCTTGGAGAAGGGTTTTAGATTTTCTCTTGAGGGAGAAACCCTAGCCTTTGGATATTTTTGGAGATAATAAGGCTATCAAGTTTGTTTGAAATATATATGAGGGTTAAAAGGGAAAAGACCCAAAAGCCCCTTGTTAAAATGAGTTAAAAACACTGAATGGGGGCTGCTATGGTCGGACCGATGGTCTATCACAAGTTCAATGGTCCGTTGGGTCGTCTGATGCACGTTGGACAGGAATAGGAGACACTGCCTCTATGCAACGGTCAGAACGATCGTCCATCAGACGTCTGACATTCTGTTGGACCGTCCGTCGTACGATGGCTAGGGTGAGGCCACCCTACCTTTGGACGACCCTAAATCTACTCCAATAAGGTAAATCTAGCCTCAACACTAGCAATGATACTCTGAAGGCTAGAAATATGCAGACAAACTATCAAGTTAGGTAAGGACTAGATGTTTAAAGTTAAAGGTTGCTGAGAAATTGAAATGAATATTGACCAACCCATATTCACTAACTTTCGGCTCAAGGTGTCTACCAATATATTATCCTTGCGCAAATGGTAGAGAATAAAGAAATCATAGTCCTTTAGCAACTCAATCCATTTACTCTTCCTCAAATTAAAATCCCTTTAGAGCATCCCACTCAGTTTGATAAAAACTTTACACAAAATATCCAAACGCTAAATATTCATCTCTTTTGGCTTAGAAGGAGAAATACGATATAGAGCCCTAGAAATAGGTTTGGAGTCTAGCTCAAGGTCAATAATAAACTGTATATCACACTTAGGTGAAATGCCAAGTAGGTCATCTGGAAACATATCAAGAAACTCGCAAACAATTGAGACAAAGTTAAGTGATGGACTCTCAAAACTAACATCCCAAACATATGCAAGAAATGACTCACAACTCATCAATCTCCTAGCCTTAATGTAAGATATAATCCCCATCAGTGTGCGAATAATAGAACCCTTCCACACAATCGGGGGTACACCAGTAGAGGCTAAAGTAAAGATCATCGCAAAATAATTAAAGATCGTATGGTAAGAAGATAGCCAATCCATGCCTAGAATCACATCAAAATATACCATATCTAGGATACTGAAATTAATCAGAGTATCAAACTCCTAAACAGTCACTAAACAAGATTAATATATCCAATCTACTACTAAAGAATCACCCACAGGGGTAGCTACATACAATGGCACAAATAAACACTCTGAATATAAACCTAGTTCTGATGTAAGCTAAGTGAAAACATATAAAAATATGGAACTAGGATAAAATAAATATGAAGTCGGATGATGGCATACAAAAATCATACCTATGATTACAGATTCTAAAGCCTTAGCCTCTGGCCTACCTGGTACAGCATACAATTGACCATGTCTACTACTGAAGTAGGTGTTTATCTGACTACCTATCCTATCTCCCTGCAGACCACCTTTGGAACCTTAAGGACCACCCCACGACCCTATACACTACTCTTAACTAGTGGTGGCACTGATCTGATCGTCTATATAGTCTGAACTAAATGGTCAGTCATTCTACTCTGGGGACACTTACGGGTAAAGTGACCTATAATACCGTAGTTGTAACATGCACCGAGTACCCTGTTCTATCTAGAAGGTCTGGAGGACCTGGAATAACCACCCCCACTTGATGATACTAACTGAATATCCCTCTGTGGCTGACTATTACTCTGACCAAGGGAACCACTATAACTAGGATGACCCCTGTCTAATATCTGAAGTGATGCCTAAACTGGCCGACTAGGTTGACCTTGGTCCTGATAAGGCTACTGATAGGGGTACATATTGTGAAAACCTAGGCCTGTGAACTATAAACCATTATAGTTTCCCTGGTAATAAGGTATCTTATTATTTCCCTCCTGGGCCTCACAATCTATCTCCTCTATAGAATAAATATGATCATCTATCTCAAAAAAAGACTTCCATTTAAGTCACTAAACTTTGTGTACACCATGAAGCGGTAATCTCAATTCCCTAATAATGCATCAAACTCACTCACACTTCATTGGCAAAATCATAGTCGCATGTCTAGATAACTCATGGAATCTTTCTTTATACTCAGCCAAAGACATAGAACCCTATCCTATAGTAGAAATTCATCTCGAAGATGCTCTCTATGTCACTGTTAGAATCAATATAACCTCTTCACCAGCTTATCACTGCCGTATCTAGCTGATACGTAATAAATTCCACTCTACACAACTCAACCAACCCCAAATTTCATAACCTCTGCTCTCAACTGGATAGGAACTCATAAGAATCCTCCTTTGGGATCCCAACAAACCTGGGTAGAGCTAATCTCAAAAGTCAGCCCTGCATATTTTACTCCTATAAAGACATAATTGGATGGACTACTATTAGTTGTACGATTACAGGCGTTGGCAGAATATCTATCATAGGCATCACTGCTTCATGTTATGCCCCTAAATATCACCACCCTATGCTATTTTCTGAGCTCCCTCAACTAGTAGACCATAAATTAACCCTAATAAATATGCCAATTTATCATAAAGGATTGAAGAAACCCAATGGAGCCTGGGCTACCCCCTGGCCCACCTACTGTAGTGGTGGTGGAATACCTGGAGATCTCTCAGTCTCAAGAGTTATGATAGGATTAAGTGATGGATCCCTAGCCTAATATCAAATTGGTGCTACTAAAATATCCTACCCATAACCTATGGGTCAACCCCAACCTCTAGGCTGACCCCGACCCCTAACCAAAACTCTAGAGAGAGCTCGAGGTCATGATCTCCAGCTACTGCACCTCGCATTCTAGCCATCTATATAAAGAGTGAACAAAAAAAATCTAAAACCAACATGTACAAAATAGGATCAAGAAAGAGAGATTTTTCCCTAAAAATGCTCTGCAGTTCCTGAGGATAGAATACAGACGTCTTCGTATTGATCTGTAAGACTCTACCAAAATCAGCTCCAGTACCAATATTTATAGTGACACCTAGGCTCTAATATAAAGCTGTCACATTCTAATTTCTCAAGTCATGATGGTGCCTACTTTCTCCCACTAGTAGGTAAGTCAAGACATAGCCTAAATGATTGGTAATGAGATAATAGATAGAAACTACGAAATGACTACATATAATGAAAATAGTAGTTATAATAAGCAAAAAAAAGAAAGGAAACATATAAAGTATATATAAACGATAGAAGGAAAAGGATAAAAATATACAAACAAATCCCTCCCAAAACTTGGTAAGGTCGGTACTAGACCCACTATTAAAAGATACCTAGAGTACTAGACAAAATCCAAAACATGCACAATATATACAAGTAGTGTCGAGTAGAAAAGACTAAACTAGAATTGATAGAGGAGGACCAACCTTGAACGACAATAAGCTCACCTTGCCTTGAATTTGTACTGGAAATTAGGAATCACGTTAACGTTGACTGTGAGTACTCAAATTTGCATTAGAGGAAAGTTACAGAAGTGTAGTATGAGTACCAAAGTAATAGGTGCGTAGTGGGAATCTTCTATCGAATGAGCTCAATACAAAATAAGCATAACTAAAATACAAAGGTGTAGTCTAAGTCAATAACAAATAGAGGCTAAAGGGTAAACAACTATCGAGTTACATAAATATGATATAGGAATAAGTAAAAGTAATACAAAAAGATAAATCACACAATAATAAAAGGAATACTAAACCTAACCTAACTGGGACCTCATAAGCCCGTCAGGCATATTGAAAAAGACAATTAACCCAACTGTGCCCCCATAAGCTGGTGGGTTACACAAGAAGTAATTTAAAGAAAATTTTAAATAATTCATAACTAAACCAACCCACTAATATAATAGTGGCCATCTAGATCTACACCGGGCTTGAATCGGCATAAATGGAATAAGAGGCCAGATGCGGGTCTTGAATTAGTAGTGGTAGATAATAACAAGAGGCCATATGCCAGATTTAAGCCAAAAATAATGGGTAATAACAAAAGGCCACATATATGATATAAAACAGAACTCATAATCAGGTGTTAGACTCAAACTGGAAATTAGAAGAAGCACAACTCTCAGAACAATAGTAATTAATACCAGAACTCCCAAATTATCATAACTAGAAACTGGACTCATATTAAAACTCATAGTAATCATGTCGAACTATAAAATTAAAATCCAAATCATACCATAACTAATCCCAAAATAGTACTAAAATTCATAATCAATGATAGAAATAAAGTATATGTTGAACCTAAACCAAAATTTAAAATATACTTAAATAAACATTTGCATATCTTAATTAAAAAGGAATGAATCCAAGGCTCTGCAACTTAATTTCTCGCTCTAAAGTGATAGATGCAATATTATACTAAAAGATAAGTGATGTGTGATGGAATCACGGTACTTTCAATGCTTAAAATCATAAGTTTATGCAGATACTTAGGCTATTTTAGTGGGTATGATGCACTTTTTTGTTTGTTTCAGGTAAAACAGGTTTATAATAGTATTGGAATGAAAATAGAAGAAAAAGACTTGAAAAGACTAAGTCTGATCAAGATACAAGTCACCTCATGAGTCATAAATATAGTATACGATTCGTATGATGATTCATAAGCAACACAAAACCAAAGACCCAAACAAAATACTAATTAAAGAAAAGATATGACTCAGTTATATGAGTCGTATACTTAAGATACAAGTTATGAACAATAGCATGAGCATAACAGTGTCCAAATATACAACCAGGAGTTAAAGTCCCAAAAATATACGAGTCAAAAGTCTAAGTGTGACTTGTATAGTCAAATTATACACAAACTAGCGTCCAAAGCTTATAACGAAGAAAGTCCCATATGGATACGAGTTGGAGACACGAGTCATCTAATCATGATACAAATTATAAGTAGGAGTGGTATACAGATTAGGAAAGTTGTAACCTTGGGAGATCATGCACTGGAAAGGATTAAAAAAGGTAGGGTATGACTCGTATGATATCGGTACAAGTTAAAGAATGAGTCATACCGAGTGTTGATATAACTTTGCCTTTACTATTTTTCTTGGGATTTATATGTTATTTTGAGATACTACTAATACCATAGGGTTTACATTTTATTAGGTTACGCATTCTTATCATAGGATACACATTATTACATTACTTTTACAATTCCTCTTGAGATTTTGGGTTTTTATTCAATTAAAGACTTTGGATTTTATTAATCTTATTCTTGTACAATTGATTTTATGTGTTCTTCATTGATAATCATGGTTTCTTACACAAAAATAAGTGGATAATCTCCTTAACTAGGGTTGTGGGAACCCTGGCATATTAGCTACATAGATAAAGTATGATACTCAATTGTTCTAGGTTAATGCATGTATCTTAATCTTCTTTACAAAAATTAATCTCACGTATCTGAAGTAGCTTGAGATAGAATGTATTTGCATCCATCCCTAATAAGGTGTTTGTGTTTAGGAAAAAAAGTTAAGATAGTGATTTGGGATCCTTTTACCTCCCCTTTTTAGTCCCCACATCCTATCTAATCCCTTGATCCTAATAAGTAAAAGTGAATTGAGGTCGTAGTGAAGAGAAACAAGGCAACGTCCTAAGACCTAATAAGTAAAGGGTGAGATTTACATTCACGCCAAATAAGTGAGTAATAAAACCTTTCTTGTAGACTTTGCATGCACAACAACAGAATAGTTGTGTTGATCACGAGAAAATTACAGAGGTAAGAGTCAGGGGAAACACAAGACTAGTGTTCATCTTCTATTGTCTACAACTAAAAAGAACTCAAGTTTTAATTACTACTAGCGTTTGATACTAAAATCGCTTATTTACTTGCCAATACTGCTCGCAGATGACATCAAGTCAAGCAACTATTCATGTTTTCCCTGTGGGATCGACCGCAACCTAGTTGGGTTACTATATTTGGCATTGACCACTTTATCCTTTAATTGGAGGTGTATTTTGCATGACATCAAATTTTGGCGTCATTGTTAGGGAAGAAAGTTTGAGTAGTTCATCAAATTGGTGAAGTTTGCAGATTTCTATATTTTGTTTTTGCTTCGGCATACGCCAGTATATGCCAAGTACTAGGAGTAGAGGCAATCATTACTCCTTTTTGATCCAGAACCAGAGAGACTCTTTCAAACATCGAGAAAGATGTCAGGACAGTTTCATAAATGGGTTAAAGATCCCCTATCTATGGATCCGAATATGGTACTCCCGCACTGTAATACCCCATACTTTTCCTAGCTTAGTTTATCTCTTAGTGTGTCCAGGGACAATTTTGAAAATGTATATCTCTTTATACAAATGGAATTTTCTAGTTCTTGACCCACTAAATGGTAGATAATTGGATCATCTTTCCAATGATACCAATTTTTCCTCAATTCGATACTCGGTTAAGAAGTTATGTGATTCTAGTGAAAAAAGTAGAATACTACGATAGGCACTACTTCGCAGTGAAGGACAAATTCGCAATTGTTTGATTTCTAGTGAAGCATCATGATTAGCCCATGTCGTGAAGAAGTTCCAGTTCCCATTCGTCCCTTTTTGGTAGCTCAACACAATTTCATTGTATCACATCAAAATTTCCAATTGGACAGACACCATATCGCGGTGAAGTGCAAAATCGCACCCGTTCTTTTTCAGTGATGCAACGCAATTATGTTGTATTGTGCCGAGCCAAAAATAGCATTTATCCTTTTTCCAGTGAGCCACCGCGATAGCGGCACATCGTGGTGGTGTGCCAAATCATAATTTTTCCAGTTCTGAGTAATTTTTACAAAGGGCAATCTAGTCATTTTCCCAAGCCACAAATTAGGGAAAACAAGGAATTTAACTTATTGTAAGCATTATATGCATACTTTCTACATAATTACTCTCTAAGAAACCCTAGAACATCAATGCTTAATCCCCAAGAAATCCAAATTCCACCATTCTTTTTCCATGATAACCGAATATTAAAGATTCCCAATTCAAGAATCAATCTTCAAGAGCATAACTAGGAACTCAAAGTTGAAGCTCCTTTATCAATTTAAACAATTAAGGTATGTACGTTTTCTACAAGGATAATTCTTTCATCCTTGTGCCCAAAATTAGTTTTAAAGTTGATTTTCACCTGAAATTATATGAATTTCAGTTTAGGATTTATACCCCCTTATTACTATTTGAAGATTATGAGATTTTGAGAGAGTTAGATGTTGAATTGCATGTCTACTTTCATATTTTCATTTGTATTGCAGTAATTTCTAGATTTAGAATTGAATTATCAATATTTTCACTATCAAGCCTGAACTTTATGATGATCTGACATGAAGTAGATGCATGGGTTATTAGCCCTAGTTTGAATGTTGTTATTTCAAGAAGATTAAGCTTTTAAGCATCCCATGATTTGTATATTCAAATTTTTGATCAAAGATTTGATCTATTGATCTTAGCTTAGATATGGAATCCACTTTACTGATTTAACTACATTTTACAGTAAACAGATTCACAAGAGATTTTCATTGTAAACCCTTATAGTAGTTTTAAAAGTGGATTTCCTACAGAATAATCATACAGATTAAAGGGAGTAGTATTTAGCACTTAGTTAGGTATGTTTACATGCCTTAGAACTAAGAGCCAATGTAGGTATAGATTATCATATTATTCTCATTTCTATATGGATGACAATTATAGATGTAATCATTTAGATTAGGCTATACTCCTTGGGAAGAGTATGAAACCTCTCCCCAACGTGAGGTTTTCTCATAAGGTAACTAGATGTTGGACACAATGATAGCACACATAGTGTATGTCAGTTAGAAGAACCTCCCTAATAGTAAAGACTTGTAGAATAGTTTTAAAAGTATTTTCCTACATCCTAATAGCAAAGACTTATAGAACAACTTTTAGAAAATAAGTATAAAGGCTCACAGTTTTATTCAAATATTACTTTACATATGACATTAGCTATGAGATTTTAGATTTCAATTTACAGATACAGAAGTGAGTCCTTTCTATACTTAGGCAGCATGATTTAAAGAGAAAATACCAGTACAACTTTTAGATACTAAATGTTATGAGTCACTTGATTTATATAGCGTGTTTATTATTCATGATTATGATTTTCAATTTTCAGATATTCCAGCTTATGTGAGTTATCTACATTTGGCATGCATTATTTTACAAATTATGAAGGTGTTGAGACATTGTTTTACTTATGCATTCACCCCTATATACTCAGTATAATCCAAAAGTACTGATCTATATGTACGTCTATATGCTGCATTATCTCATAATATAGGTTGATCGGGTGCTCAGTTTCAGCAGCGTGAGAGATTTCAAGCATCTAGTTATTCAGTTTTTTTAGATTATTAATATAGATGATTAAGTATTTTTAGATAGCTTGAGTAAGCTGGGGGATTTTCCTAGTGACTCTCTAGTTATTAATAGTAGAGGCTTGTCAGACTGCTAGATATGATACAAATTTCTAGTATTACTTTTCTAAACTTTGTGTCTAATATTTTTAGATATTATATTTAGATAATTTTAGCTTAGATCAGATAGATTTTGGCAATATTTGATGATTATATTTCTCTATTATGAGTTTCAGACTTAGTAGAAGGCTTATAGGATTAGCTTAAGGCTACTCATAGTCTTGAGCACCTGTGACATCTTGAGACCCATTTTCAGGGCATTACAAACTTGGTATTAGAGCTTAAAGTTTTAAGAGCCCTTGGAATTCAGACAAGCCATATTAGATAGAGTCTTATTCATGGGTGTAAAGTGTGCCACATTTATGAGCAAGAGGCTATGAGATTTTTTTAGGAGATCATATCTTTCTTTTATGATCTATCATTCTTACAGTATCTCTATCTACTTTTAAATCATGCTCTTATGTGACAGTTGAATATGCCTTCTCATCGAACTAAAGCCCGTAGAAATGATAACCAGCCACCCTAGCCTACTAACCCTCTGAATGAGAATGTATCCCATGCTGAATTTTGGGCTTTTTTCAGGAATGAGCCCAAGTTGTGAATACTAATATTTAGGTTAACCATCAGGCGGCAGTCCCACTTTAACAGAATAGAATTCAGCAGTAGCCAAAATTTGTGATTTCATAAGAATAAATCCACTTGAGTTCTTTGGGTAAAAAGTAAGTGAGGACCCACAGCTTTACATCAATGAGGTGAGGAAGATCACCCAGATTATGCATATTTTTTAAGAGAAGAGTTTAGAGTTTGTATTCTATAGATTAAAAGATGTAGCGTATGATTGGGTGGTTATATAGAAAAATAATAGAGGTGAGAATGTAGCTCCTATAATTTGGTGGGTGTTTTAGGATGCGTTTCTAGATAGGTTTATTCTACATGAAATAAGAGAAGCTAAGGTAGAGGAGTTTCTGAACATGAGGCAGGTCTTGATGATAGTGGATGGGTACTGCCTTAAGTTTAACTAGTTGTCTAAGTATGCCCTGGATATGATGGCTGACCCTAAGAAGAGTATGAGTAAGTTTGTTACTGGAGTATCTAGTTTGGTAGTCATGGAGTGTAGGATTTTCATACTAATTAGGGACATAGATCTAGTAAGGTTGATAATTCATGCCAAGTAAATTAAGGTAGAAAAGTTTAAGGGGAGAGAGAAAGAAAATAAAAAGGCTAGAATCGAGCAGTTTAAGTATGGCCATCCTAATTTTAGAGGGGGAAATCATATGTAGTTTTAGAATCATTCATATATGCTAGCGCCATCTTCAGTTAGCTCTCTTGCTTCCAGAGCTAGGCAAAAGTAGTGGGGTAAGACTTCTATGTCTAGATCTCAAAATAGTGTGAGTGGAAAACCCAGTTATCCTCTATGTGCTAAGTGTGGTATGAATCATCTTGATGAGTGCTTATTGGGTTAGAAAATTTGTCATGGTTGTGGTAAGCTGGGTCATGGAATTAAAGAGTGTCCTTATGCTAAGTAGAGAAATAAGGATGTTTATCCCTAGACTCAGGCTACTAGCACACCAGCTCCTTTAGGTTGCCCCGTCCTTTTGTAGGGTCCATCATCCAGTACCCGTGGAGGTCAGCACTATAATTGGTTTTATCTTTACCATCCCATCATGAGCAAAAGAATTCACCAGATGTTGTTACTGGTGAGATTCGTGTCTTTTATCTTGATATTAATGTGTTGTTATACCCTGGGTCAAATTTCTTTTATGTGACCCCACTAAGTGCAATGAATTTTGAAGTAGGTACTGAAAAGCTTTCTAAGCCCTTCTTAGTTTCAACCTCAGTGGGTGAGTAAGTTATTGCCAAGAAGATCTATAGAAAGTGTCTTATTACTACCCTTCATAAAATCATGTTAGAAGACTTAATAGAGTTCGATGTGGTCAACTTTAATGTTATTCTTGGTATAGATTAGCTTTATTCCTATTATACATCCATAGATTATCGCACCCGAGTGGTGAAGTTTCAGTTTCCAAATGAGCCAGTCTTTAAGTGGAAAGGTAATTCAGTGTCTCCCAAGAGTCATTTCATATCTTATCATAAAGCAAGAAATTTGATATCAAAAGGGTGTATCTATCATCTAGTTTGAGTCAAAGACACCAAGTCTGAGACTCCAATAGCTCAGTCAGTTCGTGTAGTCTATGAGTTTCCTGGGGTGTTTCCTAAAGATTTGCTAGGGGTACCACCCGATTGGGAAATAGAATTTGGTATTGACCTTCTTCCAGATACTCAGCCTATCTCCATTCATCCATATTGAATGGATCCAGATAAGTTTAAAGTTTTAAAAGAGCAGCTTAAAACCTCTTAGATAAAGGTTTCATAAGTCCCAGTATCTCTCCATGGAGAGCTCCTATCCTATTCGTGCAAAAGAAAGATGGTTTTTAGCGAATGTGTATTGACTTTCATCAGCTACATAAAGTCACAATCAAAAATAAATATCCTTTTCCTAGGATTGATGACTTATTCGACCAACTCCAAGGTGTAAGTTACTTCTCAAAAATAGACCTTAGATCTGGCTATCATCAACTTAGAGTAAAGGAATGTGATATCCAAAGACAACTTTCAGAACCTGTTATGGTCATTTTGAATTTGTAGTCATGTCCTTCGGATTGAAAAATGCCCTGGCAACTTTTATGGACTTGATGAACAGAGTGTTTAGACATGTTTTTCATAATCTTTATCGATGATATTCTTTTCTATTCTCGTAGTGAGGATGATCATACAGACCATCTTAGAATTGTGTTGCAAACTCTTAGAGATCGCCAGTTGTTTGCCAAATTTAGAAAATGTGAATTTTGGCTAATATCAATAGCTTTTCTTGGTCATATTATTTCAAGTGATGGAATTAGAGTTGATCCCCAAAGGACATAAGCAGTAAGAAACTAGCCTAGACCTATCTCTCCATCAGAAATCAGAAGTTTCTTAGATTTAGCTAGATATTACAAATATTTTTTTAGGGTTTTTCTTCTATTGCATCCCCTATGTCTAGATTGACTTATAAGAAAGTTAAGTTTCAGTGGTCAAATTCCTATAAGAAGAATTTTCAGGAGTTAAAGACTCAACTCACTTCACACCTAGTTTTAGCGCTACCTGATAGAACAGATGGTTTTATTGTCTATTGTAATGCTTCTAGAATTGGTCTAGGTTGTGTTTTGATATAGAGAGGTAAGGTCATAACCTATTCCTCTATACAACTTAAGCCTCATGAAAAGCACTACCCTACCTATGATCTTGAATTAGCTATTGTTGTGTTTGCTTTGAAAATCTGGAAGAGCTATCTTTATGGGGTGCATGTTCACGTGTTCAAAATCACAAAATCTTGCAATATGTTTTTACTCAGAGGGAGTTAAATCTTCATCATAGAAGGTAGTTAGAGTTGTTGAAATATTATGACATGATTATGCTATACCATTCGGGAAAAGCCAATGTAGTGGCAGACACCCTTAGTAGACTGTCTATGGACAGTATTTCTCATATGGAGAATAATAAGAGGGAACTAGTTTGGGAAGTTCATCGGTTAGCTAGATTGGGTGTGAGGTTGGTTGACTCAGTTGAAGGAAATAGTTGGGTTCAAAGTATCTCAAAACCTTCTCTACTTTTGAAGTGAAAGAGAAGCGGGATAAGGATTCTAGTTTGGTCAAAATAAAAGGTATGGTAAAAGACCAAAATATAGATATTTTCTCCCAAGGGGAAGATGGTGTGCTGAGATACCAGAGTAGATTGTGTGTTCTATGTGCTGACAATTTAATTCAGTGGATTATGGAAAAAGTGCATGGTGCGTGTTACTTTATTCATCCAGGAGCCACCAAAATGTACCGTAATTTGCGGGAAGTCTATTATGGGAAATCTAACTAACTCACATAATTTGTAGCTAAGTGTGTGACTTGTCATTAGGTTAAGGTAGAGCACCAACAACCTAGCAACACTTTGTAGGAGTTTGTTATTCCCACTTAGAACTGGGAAGAGGTGAATATGGACTTTGTGACTGGATTACCCCATTCACGTCGACAACATGATTCAATTTGGGTTATTGTAGATAGATTGACCAAATAAGCCCTTTATTACCAGTTCACACGTCATACACAGCTAAATATTATGCTAAGCTATATATTATAGAGTTAGTTAGATTGCATGGAATTCCCTAGTCCATCATCTCAGATAGGGGTACTCAGTTTACTACTCAGTTTTAGAAAGCCTTTTAGAGGGTCTTGGTACCTAATTCCATCTTAGTTCATCTTTTCATCCGCAAATAGATGGTCAGGTAGAAAACACCATTCAAACCTTAGAGGATATGTTGAGGGCATATGTTATTGATTTCAAAGGTAGTTGGGATAACCACTTGTCATTGATCGAGTTTTCCTATAATAACAATCTCTATTCTAGTATTCAGATGGCCCCGTTTAAGGCTCATTATGGGTGGAGATATAGATCACCATTCGGTTGGTTCAAAGTGGGTGAGGCCGCTTTGATTAGGCCAGATATGGTGTTTGAAGCCATGGATTAAGTTTAGTTGATTCGAGAAAGATTGAAAGCAGACCAGAGTTGTCTGAAATCTTATGCAGACGTAAGAAGAAGAGATCTTACGTTTGAAGTAGATGATCTTATGTATTTGAAGGTTTCACCCATGAAAGGGGTGAAGAGGTTTGGCAAAAAGGGAAAGCTTAGTCCCCAATAGTGGGTCACTACAGGATTTGGAGATGTGTGGAAAAGGTAGCATATGAGCTTGAGCTACCCACAGACTTGTCACCAGTTCATCCAGTGTTTCATGTGTCCTTACTGAAGAAGTGCATGGACGATTCAGACATTGTAGTCCCACTAGAAAGCACAGATATTCAGAATATCCTTTCATAAGAAGAAGTTCCAGTAGAGATTCTTGATCATTAGACTCGTAGACTAAGGAAAAAAAAAGTTCCCTTGGTCAAAGTTCTATGGCGAAATCAGTCCGTTGAGGATGAAACTAGGGAAAAAGAAGCATACATGTGTACAAAATATCCTCACCTTTTCTTCACGAACTCAAATTCAACTTAAGGTAACAGTCCTCCTTAATTCTATTCTTTTCTAGTCTCAGATTCAGCTATATAGTGATCGTTATGAAAATTCATGCATTCACAAATTAGTTCAGTCGCTCAATATGAGTTAGATTAGATCCAGTCATGTAGTTTGTTTCAGTTGAGCATGCTCCCATATAGCCTCAGTCCCTCAGTATCTTCTGTTTAATTAGTCTCATTCAAGGACGAATGTTCCCAAGGGGTATATATTGTAATACCTCGTACTTTTCCTAGCTCAGTTTAGCTTCTAGTATGTTAAAGGACAATTTGGAAAATGTATAACTCTTGATACATGTGGAATTTTCCAGTTCTAGGCCCACCAAATGGTACATAAATGAATCAGCTTTCCAACAATACCAATTTTTCCTCAATCCTATACTCGGTTAAGAAGTTATGGTGATTCTAGTGAAAGTAGTAGAATACCACGATAAGCATCGCATCGCGGTGAAGGACAAATTTACAATGGTTTGATTTCTAGTGGAGCATCGTGATTAGCCCATGTCTTGGAGAAGTTCTAGTTCCCGTTCATCTCTTTACAGTAGCTCAATGCAATTTGTCTGTATCACGTTGAAATTCCTAATTGGACAGACACCGCATCATGGTGGAGTGCAAAATGGCACTCGTCCTTTTTGAGTGACGCAACGCGATTACACCGCGTCGCGCCAGAGCCCAAAATGGCATTCGTCCTATTTCCAGTGAGCCACCACGATAGCGGCGCATCGTGGTGGTATGCCAAATTGAAATTTTTCCAGTTCTGAGTAATTTTTACAAAGGGCAATCTAGTCATTTTTCCAAGACCCAAATCTTGAAAAACAAGGAATTTAACCTGTTCTAAGCATTATATGCATACTTTCCACATAATTACTCTCCAGGAAATCCTAGAACATCGACTAGAACATCGACTCTTAAACCCCAAGAAATCCAAATTCCACCATTTTTTCCAAGATAACTCAAAATTAAAGATTCCCAATTCAAGAACTTCAAGAATCAATCTTCAAGAGAATAACTTGGAACTCAAAGTTCAAGCACCTTTATCAATTTCATCAATTAAGGTATGTAGGGTTTTCAACAAGGATAATTCTTTCATCTTTGTGCCCAAAATTATTTTTAAAGTTGATTTTTACATGAAATTATATGAATTTCAGTTTAGGGTTTATACCCACTTATTATTATTTGTAGATTATGAGATTTTGAGAGATTTAGATGCTGAATAGCATGTCTAGTTTCGTATTTTCATGCGTATTACAGTAATTTCCAGATTTAGAATTGAATTATCAATATTTTCATTATCAAGCATGAACTTTATGGTGATTTATCATGAAATAGATGACTGGGTTATTAACCCTACTTTGAATGTTGTTATTTCAAGAAGGTTATGCTTTTAAGCATCCCATGATTTGTATATTCTAATTTTTGAACAAAGATTTGATCTACTGATCTTAGTTTAGATATGGAATCCACTTTATAGATTTAACTATAGTTTACAGTAAATAGATTCATAAGAGATTTTCATTGTAAACCCTTATAGTAGTTTTAAAATTGGATTTCCTATAGAATGAGCATATAGATTAAAGGGAGTAGTATTTAGCACCGAGTTGGGTATGTATACATACCCCAGAACTATGAGCCAATGTAGGTACAAATTATCAAATTATTCCCATTTTTATATGGATGACAGTTACAGATGTGATCACACAGATTAGGTTATACTCATTGGTAAGAGTATGACAACTCTCCCCAATATGAGGTTTTCCCATCAGGGAACTAGACGTTGGACACTCTGATAGCTCATATAGTGTATGTCGTTTGAAGAACCTCCCTAACAGTAAAGACTTGCAGAATAGTTTTTAAAAGTATTTCCCTACAGCCTAATAGCAAATACTTATATAACAACTTTTAGAAACTAAGAGTAAAGGCTCACAATTTTATTTAGATATTGCTTTATGTATGAAATAAGCTATAAAATTTTAGATTTTAGTTTACAGATATAGAAATGAGTCCTTTCTACACATAGACAGCATTATTTAAAGACAGAATACCAGTATAGCTTTTAGAAACTAAATGTTATGACACACTAGATTTATTCAGCATGTTTTATTATTCATGAGTATGATTTTTAGTTTTCAGATATTCCAGCTTATATGAGTCATCTACATTTAGCATGTATTATTTTATAAATTATGATGATGTTGAGATACTATTTTACGTATGCATTCACCCTCATATACTCAATATAATCTAGAAGTACTGTCCACATATACATCTATGTGCTATATTATCTCATAATGTAGGTTCAACTGCTCATTTCCAGCAACGTGAGTGATTTAGAGCATCTCTATCTGCATCCCAACAGTTGGTGATTCCTCATAGTTTGGGTATAAGTTATTCAAAAAAATTTCAGCTTATTAGTATAGATGATTCAGTATTTTTAGACAGTTCGAGTCAGCTGGGGGCTTGTCCCAGTGGCTCTCTAGTTATTAGTAGTAAAGGCTTGTCAGACTGCTAGATGTGATGCAGATTTCCAGTATTACTTTTTCAAACTTTGAGTATAACATTTTCAGATATTATATTCAGATAATTTTAGCTTAGATCAGAAAGACTTTCGTATTGATTTTGTGATTATATTTCTCTATTATGAGTTTCATTCTTAGTAGAAGGATTACAACGTTAGCTTAAGCCTACTCGTAGTCTTGAGCATCGTGTAAGGTCTCAGGACTCATTTTGGGGGCGTTACACGTGTGTTCCATTAGATCCATAGAATATTGCATACCTATAGACATAACAACTATTGGATAAAAAATGTAGAGAAGCTGAATAAGCTAGATTTGCTTCAGATACAGAGTTAGCTCAGCAAGGTGGACTATTCAGGCCTAGATAGGTTGTTGATCTTTGAGTTTAGATAGGCAGAGATCCATTTATTTCGGCATATCATCACTTATAACTATACGAGGGGGATGATGAAGATCTGGGTTATGTTAAGCCAATTGTGTCTGGAGCCATTGTTCCTCATGCTTTCTTGCCCCTAATGTGAAGTTTGATATTACTAGTGCTCAGATCTAACTATTGAATCTGAAGGGCGTATTTTTGGTTTCATCTAAGGATAACACAAACATACACCTTACACATTTTCTTAGGATCTGCACATCTTATACTATTCCAGGGGTTGATCAAGAAGTATTGAGATTAAGGTTGTTCCCATTTTATTTTACAAGAGAAGCATCACTGTGGTTAGGGGAACTTTCTAGAGGATCTATCACTACTTTGAGTAAGTTGAAGAAATAGTTTCTAAGAAAATTCTTCCCTTTTGCACAGATGCTACAGTTGAAGGATGAAATTTATAACTTTAGGAAGTTACCTACAGAATCTATGTATGAGGTGTAGTTTTAATTTAAGAAGAAGTTGAGCATGGTACTAAATCACAGAATTAGAGGATCTAACTTATCAAAAATATTTTATAGATCACTGAATGATAGTTCAAGAGCTATGGTAGATACTATTCAGGAGGAGCATTTATGCATTTTCATTGGGATGTTATCCAGGAAATGCTGGATAATATTTTTCTGACCAATAGGGGTTGGCATACTAAAGATTCAGAATATGGTGGTGGTATATATATTATTAGAGTAACAAATACTTATGGAGCGGCAAATGATATGGTAGCACAAGAGGTTGCACCGCTTTGTACAGATCTTGGGTTTCTTGTAAAACAATTTGTATCATTGAGTGCTGAGAAGGTGAATACAGTTGTAGCATAAGGGTCTATTTCGAAACCATTCAAGATTGAATTTGAAGAAGAAGAAAAGTATCTTTATCGTAGATTGGAGGATTTCCAAGCTCAAGGTCAAGGTAATCAAGGTCAAAACTATTATAATGATAGATACAGAGATAGAAGTAGATATAGAGATGGTTATTGGTGGTGTAAAGATGACTATAAGGAGAATATTGATAAGTATATTCCACCAGGTAGTCGAGATCTAGAGTCTAGATTGGAGAAACCTTTGTCTAAGCTGGTCAAAGGGCAAAAAAGTCAAGAGAATTGCCTAAAGGATATCAAAGCTAATTTGTCAAGATTAAACTATAAAGTTGAGTCACATGCTACAGAAATCAACCATTTGGAGCAATAATTTGGTCATAAGTAAGCCACAGTAAATTAGAGATAGCCTGGCACTCTTCTAAACAATACAATGGTAAGACCTAGAAATGATAGCCAATGGCATGCCATTACCACTTGGAGTGGTAAAGTCACTATAGATCCACCTGTACCCACTGTTGATGAGCAAAAGAATGATGATGAGTTGGTTGATGTGGGAAGTAGTATCAAGAAGAATGACAGAGAAGAGAAGGATATAGAGTCTATACTAAAGCCCATTCGAAGACCTCTTCCTCCCTTTCCTCAAAGGCTAAAAAATAAACAAAAATAAGGTAAGTATTAAAAAAAAATTCTATGTTAAAACAGTTTGTTGTCAACATACCACTTGTAAAAGTATTGGAGCAGATACCAGGATATACAAAATTTATAACAGATTTGATCACCAAAAAGAGGTCAGCCAGTTATGAGCCAATCGACAATATTCATCATTGCAGTGCTATAGTTACTAGATCTTTGGTAGAGAAGAAGGATAATCCTAGTGCTTTCATAATACCATGCACTATTGGGTCTTTTAACTTCACTCGAGCATTATGTTATTTGGAGGATAGCATCAACCTCATGCCATTTTTTGCATTCAAGCAGTTGGGGTTAGGAGGTCCCAAACCAACTACCATGAGACTAGTAATAGATGATAGAATAGTAAAGAATCCTATTAGAATCCTTTATAACATTTTGGTAAAAGTGTCTTTTTTTCTATTTGCTGCTGATTTTGTTATATTTGATCATGAAGTAGACTTTCAAGTCCTAATAATTTTGGGAAGACCATTTTTGGCTACAGGTAAGATGTTGATTGATCTAGAGAAAGGACATCAGATGTTGAGATTTAATGATGAACATATGGCATTCAATGTATACACATCTATGAAGCAGCCTAATGAATTGAGAGTGATAACTATGATTGATATATATGATAGGGAGGCCTATTCATTCGGCGATGTTGATGCAGTTACTCTATGGGATGATGATTCTCATGCGATTGTTCCTATCAAAGAAAGACTGGGTGTTGAATCACTTGTAGCAGTGATCGTGAATTTTAACTCTGATGGTATCAAGGAGTATGAGGAGATAGTAAGTGCACTACATGGAAAATTTTACTATGAGTTTGCACCAAAGAAGCTTGACTTAAATTTGAAGAATAGAACTACTCTACCGGCTCGTCCATTCATTGAAAAGCCACCGGTGTTAGAGTTGAAGTCTCTCCCATCCCACTTGGGATATGCATTTTTAGAGTCCAACAAAACTTTATCGGTTATTATTGTAGCTGATCTGAGATAGTCAGAAGTAGAAGCATTATTATCAGTATTGGAGAGATTTAAGAGGTCCATTAGATGGTCCTTTGAAAATATTATGGGTATTTTTCCTGGTTTGTTTACTCACAAAATATAACTTGAATAAAATTGTGTTCCATCTATTGAACATTAAAGTTGACTCAATCCTCCTATATCGGAGGTGGTGAAGAAAAAAATAATCAAGTGGTTGGATACTGGTGTAGTGTATCCCATTACTGATAGAAAGTGGGTCGGTTCGGTACAATGCATTTCGAAGAAAGGCAAAATTACTTTGGTGCCTAACGAGAAGAATGAGCTAGTTCCTATGAGTCCAGTCACTAGATGGAGAGTGTGCATGGATTACAAAAAATTGAATGCATGGACTTAGAAAGATCATTTTTATATGCCCTTCATGGATCAGATGTTAGACAGGTTAGCAGGCAAAGGATGGTACTATTTTCTTCATGGGTACTCAGGATATAATCAGATTAATAGTACACCTGAGGACCAAGAGAAGATGACTTTTACATGTACTTATGGGACTTTTGTATTCAAACGCATGCCATTTAGGCTAGGCAATGCTCCAACCACATTTTAGAGATGTATGTTGTCAATTTTCTCTGATATGGTAGAAGACACCATCGAAGTGTTCATGGATGATTTTTCAGTTATTCGTGATTCTTTTAAAGAGTGCCTAAAGCACTTGGAAAATGTTGTCCAAAGGTGTGAAGAATAAAACTTGGAACTTAATTAGGAGAAGTGCCATTTTATAGTCAAAGAAGGAATTATGCATGGGCACAAGATTTCAAAAGAGGCATAGAGGTTGATCGAGCGAAGATAAAAGTGATTGACAAATGACCTTGCCTAATTTCAGTGAAGGGAATTCAAAGCTTCATAGGGAATGCAGGCTTTTATAGGAGATTTATCAAGGATTTCTCAAAGATTGTTAATCCTCTTTGCAAGCTTCTTGAGAAGGAGATAAAATTTAATTTTGATGATGCATGTAAGAAGGCTTTTGAAAGCCTAAAAGAGAAGTTGGTGTCTGCACCAATCATTGTGTCTCCTGATTGGTCCTTACCCTTTGAGATTATATGTGACGCTAGTGAATTAGCTTTAGAGGCTATACTAGGCCGGCGGAAAGAAAAGATCCTTCACCCTATCTACTATGATAGTATGGCACTAAATTTGGCTTAAAAGAACCATACCGTGATGAAGCAAGAGTTATTGGCAGTAGGTTTTTCCTTTGAAAAGTTTAGATCTTACCTAATTGGGACAAAGTAAGTGTACGCATTGATCATGCAACATTTAGATACCTAATTTCTAAAAATGATGCAAAGCCATGGCTTATTAGGTGGGTGCTTCTGTTACAAGAATTTAAATTTGAGGTAAAGGACAGAAAAGGCACAGAAAACCAAGTTGTAGATCACTTATCTAGACTGGAGGAGAAAGGGATGCAGAATATTGCAACTGGGTTGGAGATTGATGACATTTTTCTAGATGAGCAAATATTAGTATCTTACCATGATTGAATTCCATGGTTTATAGATTATGCAAAATACTTAGCCACTGATCTAGTTCTAGAAGATCTTTTGTATCGGCAAAGAAAGAAGTTTATGCATGAGGTAAGGAAATTTTTTTGGGATGAACCTTGTTTATTTAGGATTTATATAAATGGAGTCATTCGTAGGTGTATACCAGAGGTGGAGATGATGAGCATAATTGAGTCTTGTCATTCCTCACTAGTTGGGGGTCATCATGGAGGGGTCCGCACTGCTCATAAAACTCTACAATATGGCTATTATTGGACACCTATATACAAAGATGCTTATGATTATGATTCTGCATACGACTAATGTCAACAACAAGCTACGATTTCTAGAAGACATGAACTTTCTATGACTCTTATTTTCCAAGTTGAATTCTTTGATGTATGAGTCATAGACTTCATGGGACCATTTGTAAGTTTGTGTGTCCTGAAGTATATACTTGTAGCAGTTGATTATGTTTAAAAGTGGGTGGAAGCCATTTCATTTCCTAACAATAAAGCAAGAAGTGTCACTGCATTCTTGAGAAAGAATATATTTTCTTTATTTGGCATGTCGTGAGCTATTATTAGTGATGGAGGTTCACATTTTTGCAATCATCTATTTAACATTAAAAATATGGAGTGAAACATAGCATGGAAACACCATATAATTTGCAAACTAGTGGACAAGTTGAAGTGTCCAATAGAGAAATCAAGTTCATCTTGGCAAAGACTGTGAATGCCAATAGGACTGAATGGGCAAGAAATTTAGATGATGCGTTGTGGGGTTACCTCACCATTTTAAAAAAAACCCATAGGTAAACCATAGTATCTAGTGCATGGCAAGTCTTTCCACTTGCCAATTGAGCTTGAGCATAAGGCATTATGGGCATTAAAGAATCTAAATTTAGATTGGCAGAAAGCATCCAAGTCAAGGTTGAATGAGATCAAGGATTTGGATGAATTTCGGATATGGGTATATGAAAGTTCATCACTTTACAAAGAAAATATGAAGCTACATCACAGCCACAAGATTGAGAAGAGAGTATTTGACAAGGGCGATCAGGTGTTTCTTTATCAATCTAAACTTCATTTATTTTTAGGTAAGTTAAGGTCAAGGTGGTGTGTCCCATACACCATTTTAAAAGTTTATCCCTATGGTACTTTAGAATTAATGAAGGATGATGAGTCCCCATTTAAGTTAAACGAGCAAAATGGGAAGCACTATGTGGGAAATATTGAAGAAGTCAATGAAGTTGCTAATATTGACCTTGACAAAAACTAAGTAATCAAGGCAATTGCATCGTGCCATGATGTTAAATCAAGTGCTGCATAGGAGGCAACCCACAGAATAAGTGGAGAAATCTAAGTATCCAACATAGCCACGTCGTGCAGTGATATTAAATCAAGTGCTGAATAGGAGGCAACCCATGTTTTTGTACTTATTTATTTATAGGGTAACATGTTTGTTCAATGTGCAGGACTAAGGAATGCAGAAAATATCCAGAGAAGCTGAAAAGTCTTGATCATATAGACTCTGTACGAGTCGTATCTATATAGTATGACTCATAAGTAGGAGTTGTACAGACCTGGGAGAAAAATTAGAATCAAGTAAAAGTTTCTGGAATGGATAAAATTCTTAGAACGAGTTTTATCGTCAAGGTACGACTCGTCACCTTGAGTCGTACCCACTCCAGAACCCAGGTAAGGTCCAGATCTATACAAGTCAAAGAAATAATCCTTACCAATTTAGATTGTGGGTCAACCCAGCCAGATCTTAAATTAAAAACAAAAGAATGGGCACCCGATGGACACCCGACAACAAAAATGTGTACCCACCTCTATTTTAGCCCTAAATTCAAGTGACCAATTCACAAATTCTCATGTGAACAACTTAAATCAACAACCAATAAGTTCAAATTTCTCATCTTTCTTGAGTTGAGCTCAAATTTAGGGAAAAAAAGGTTTTGACCGAATGTCTTAATTTTTCAAGCTGAAATGATGAATCTTGGTTAATATGAACCTGGTTTGTTTGAATACACATTGATGTGAATTTGTGGAACCCTAATCCTTAGGTTTTAGGTTTAAATGGGGAAAATTAGGTAAAAATTAAATATAGTTGGTATGTTATATGTTCATGTGGTCAAATAGATTATATTTTGGATAGAGTAGATGGGTATTTTGGTTATTTGATTTGGAGTTAAACTTTAAAGTTGGACTTCTATAATGCAGTGGATATGCGACTCTTTACAACTCATACCCACTGGTACGACGGACGTAATGGGACTCACACCCACTGACAGTATGGAAGCCTAACAATTTTAAGGGTCTAGAATAGATATGACTACACCATACGAGTCATACCTAGACCATACGACTCGTACACTCTTAGTTATACGCACCTGGGAGGATTAAGTGTGTATTAAATATTTTTGATCTACTTACAACTGTTGGTACTGAGTTGTACCTTACCAGTACGACTGGTTAGGAAGAGTCATAAGCTGACCAGTGAATAAATTTAATGCATTGTATAAGATACAATTTATTCATACGAGTTGTACCCAGTGGATACGACCAATACCCACAACTCGTACCCTGACTAGAACAGGCATACTAAACTTTAATTTCAGAATTTTGTTTTGTTTCTTTACTTTCTAATAATAGTATGTTCGTAGGAATAATACCTTCTAAGAAGGCTTCCTCGTCTAACAAAGTAACAAAAAAGAGTACCAAGCTTGTATTGGTGGCTAACTCAAAATCTAGTAAATAGGAGTTCGAGGCATCAACTAAAATTAACGGTGAACTTTATGATGACTCCACAAAGGTCAAGGCTGCATAAAAAGGGAAAGTAGCTGAGAAAGTGAAGGGGAATAAAATGGTATCCCGAAATGTAGGATACATTCAAAAGTGGGTTGTTCAAGCTTCTGAGAGGAAAGATAAGAAGAGTATTATATCCAAAGTGGAGGTTGACAATGGATAGGATATTAGAATCGCCTGGATTCGTGGAGCGCTTCAATCAGTATGGTTTTGAGTGGATGACATGGGCCCTTAGAAAGTAAAGTAAGGTCCTCATTCAAGAATTATATGCATAATATAAAGGCAAGCTTCAGAGGCAATACTCGCAATGTCAATTATGGAAGGGTGGTAAGCCAATTACGTCATTGGTAATTCAAGGATTCTAGGTAGACATTTCTGCATGGACTATTGGGAAATTTTTTTATGGACCACAGTATCAGGCTTTGGCAAATAATGAGGAAATAGACTACAAAATGGAGAAAATGAGAAATATAACAAAGAGAACATTGCGATCAAAAGAGAAAATGGTTATTTTTAGGTAGATTGTGGAACGAATAGCTTGGAATGGTGAAAATATAGTTTGGTTGTAGGAGGACCTAGGGTGGTCTCCCAAAATACTAAAAAGAGTACCCTCAACTTCGAGGATAAATCATAGTGGACATTGGCCCAATATCAACTATGTCAAACTATGGGAGATGTTGTACTAAGCCCAGTCCGGACAGCTATGATAGCTGGCTTTATAGTTGGCTATGGGTTCGATACAAGGAAATTCTTATCATGAGAGATGAGAGATTGTGTTGCTGGGGGTAAAAAGGTGTTATTAGCTTACTCCTGTATGATTACACAGATATGTCTAGCTGTGGGAGTTCTGAAACTCACTGGCATAGAGAAAATGATTGAGGCCATGAAAACCACTAATTTGAGCCTGATTAGAGATGCGGCAAATCCTTTGACCTGACATGCATGACAGGTAGCGGATTGGATGGTAGGTATGTTCCCATAATAAGGGCAAGATAATACTGAGGCTTCTGAGGTAGGAGTATAGATAGAGACTTCACATACAGATACAGCAGGTATTTCAAATATCCCACTATCGGTATAATCTATTCCAACCAGGCCGCGAGGTATGCCCTCTAGTATTATGATGATTTGATAGGCACTATAGACCGAGGTGATGACCAAACTAGCCATATTAATGGACAAGGTCGGCATATGAAAAATAGCATGAGGCCATGGCTAGACACTCATTTTGAGACACAAGATAGACGAGTCAAAAATAGGCTAAATGTTTTTTAGTCAAGGATTACTTGACAGCTGAGTGGTGGGAATACACGCGATATTACTAGAATAAAAACTAAGGTTGCAGAAATTAAGAGAATGGTGCACAAGATATATGATAGACTAATAATTTCAGAGCCTGTGATTGAAACTATGGTGTCCACTATTTATGTTTTAAATATTTGGTCAATTCTGGAGTCGAGAGTTGTGGAGACTAAAGATGAGAGACAAGTAAGAAAGAAATAAAAGAGAGATGAGAAAGACGCCAAGAAGAAGAGTAGAGTAGATAGTCTTCAGAGAAAGTTGGACCAGGAAATAAGTGTTCGTGGGATAGATACTGGAGTTGGTGATTCGAGACCACCTGTTGTTGATACTGAGGGTGACAATGTTATGCCCCCGACTATTGTTGATTCAGTCTTAGTAGCTGATGGGATAATCACTGATGAGAGTAGGACCCGGTCTGAGGGCCCACGTGTTAAAATTGTTGAGTTGGTGCCTTGAGCGCCCAGGTATGATCTTTTATCCTTATTTTGTTTATTATTCTTAGCACTGGGGACAGTGTACCAATTTTTAGTTAGAGGTGGGGGTTATATCGCATAACTGGGAGTAGCTGAAAAGTATAAGTAGCTAACAAGTCCTTTATGACTTGTAGGTTCGGTGTTGATAAGCTGTAGAAATAGAAAGAATCTTGGCACCTATGGCCGAGGATGATTTTTAGTTGTTTATTGGATTTTGAGAGATTTTGAAACATTATTTATAATAAATGCTGATTTTTGAACTGATTAGGAATTTTATTTATGAATTTGAGTTTAGAACTACTGTTGATTTGAAAGGTTATGCTAAGAATATGTTTGAAACAAAAATTGCATTGAAAAATTGACTCCTCCAAAAAATTTATTTTACTATGTGATACGTATATTTGTATGAGACTGTTATGAATCTAGAAATGGCATTAGATTAGGTATAGAATAGTTAGGAACAAAACAGTTGCATTGTTGGATAACTACTACTTAGTAAAGTAACCATGTGCAACTACGTATGAGGTCTACTGAGTTTCACGGTGTGTTGGAATCTAGAACTTATCTTGTTCTTTTTACCTAGGTCTAGGATAGTTTGGTAGGAGGTGATCATAAGCCATTTTTGTGTGAGTCCACATGAGCCTAAAATGACTTAACCAAATGAATAAATCCTTTGATCCTACTCTTTGAGCCTTATAGACTATTTTATTGTTACACCTTTTCACCTTCCTATTTAGTATTTCAATAAACCTATTTTGCCCTTGGTCCTCCTTGGACATTGTGCACTTCATCACGGACAAATTTCCTAAGTTAAGGGTGGCCATTATAGGGGTGTGTGATATAAAATAGGTATGAAGAAGGGTAAAATAAGAGAAAATAAAGTAAGGTTCGGTATGGAAGGAAAAGAAAAAAAAAAAGAAAATTTGTGAAAAGTGGAAAAAGATCACACCCAACCTGAATATGCTTTAAAATAAAAAGGGAGAAATAAGGGCAAAAATAAAGTGAAAAATAGGTTAAGTATGGACCCCAAAAGTTAGGGTAGTACCAAGGAAGCTTAGTCCCTTTAAATATCCATACGTATCATACCATCCCCAACCCTATGTTACAAGCCGAATAAAGCCCTATAGTGATCCTACTGTGACTATCTAAAAGATTAGAAAAAGAGCATAAGGGCAAGCCTATGTCATTCTGCATACATTGGTGATACTTATTTATGATCGAGAGAGTCATTTGTTACATCCCTGAATAGATTATTTTACCCATGCATAGAGTGAATGGGATTTCTTTAATTGTGAGCGTACATGAGTTATGTTGATTTGATCCTCTTGTATGGGTAGCTTATGATCCTCTTGTATAAGCATCGCGTTAAATTATAGGTTTTAATTGTTGTTTTCCTAAAGACACGAAAAAGTTTAAGTTGAGGGTGTTGATGTGTCGTGGAAATACGACACTTTCAATGCTTAAAATCGTGAATTTATGCGGATACTTAGGCTATTTTAGTGGGTATTATGCACTTTTGTGTTTGTTTTAGGTAAAATAGGTTTATAATAGTGTTAGAATGAAAATAGAAAAAATTACCTAAAAAGACCAAGTTTGATCAAGATATGAGTCACCTCACGAGTCGTAAACACAGTGTACGGTTCATATGATGACTCATAAGCAACACAAAACCTAAGACCCAGATAAAATACTAAGTGAAGAAAAGATACGACTCAGCTATACGAGTCGTATACTAAGTATACGGGTCGTGAATAGCATTCATGAGCATAACAGTGTCCAAAGCTACAACAAGAGTTAAAGTCCCAGAAGGATATGAGTCAAAAGTCTAAGTACAACTTGTATAGTCAAATCGTACATAAACCAGTGTCCAAAGCTTAAAAGGAAGAAAGTCCCAGGTAGATACGAGATGGAGACACGAGTTTGTATACTCATGATACCAATCATAAGTAGGAGTCATAAACAGATTAGGAAAGTTGAAACCTTAGGAGATCAGACACTAGAATAGATTGAGAAGACAGGGTACGACTCGTATGATGCCAGTATGAGTTGAAGATCGAGTCGTACCAAGTGCCAACATAACTTTACGTTTTCCATTTTTCTTAGGATTTCTATGTTATTTTGAGATACTATAAATACCATAGGGTTTAACTTTTATTGGGTTACGCATTCTTATCATAGGATACATATTATTACAATACTTTTACAATTGCTCTTGAGATTTTGGGTTTTTACTCTATTAAAGGCTTTGGAGTTTATTCACCTTATTCTTGTGGAATTGATTTTATGTGTTCTTCATTAATAATCATGGTTTCTTTCACAAACATGAGCGGCTAATTTCCTTAACTAGGGTTATGGAAACCCTGGCAGATTAGCTACGTAGAGAAAGTGTGATACTCAGTTGTTCTGGGGTTTATGCATGTATCTTAGTCTTCTTCACAATAATTAATCTCAAGTAGCTGCAGTAGATTGAGATAGCCAGTATTTGTATCCATCCCTAATATGGAGTTGTGATTGGGAAAAGAAGTTAAGACAGTGATTTGGGATATGTCTACCTCCACCTTTTAGTCCCCGCGTCCCATCTAATACCTTGATCCGAATAAGTGAAAGTGAACTGAGGTCATAGCAAGGAGTAATAAGGCGACGCCCTGGGACCTAATAAGTAAATGATGAGATTTATCTTCGTGCCTAATAAGCGGTTGATAATACCTATTTTGTAGAATTTGCATGTAGAACAACAGAGTAGTTGGGTTGATCACTATAAATTTATGGAGTTGACAAGTCAGGAGGAACACAAGCCTAGTGTTCGTCTTCTATTGTCTACAACTCAAAAGCACTCAAGTTTTGGTTACTACTCATGATTGATACTAAAATCCCTGTAT
This sequence comes from Capsicum chinense, assembly GCA_026120095.1. Lineage (NCBI taxonomy): Eukaryota > Viridiplantae > Streptophyta > Magnoliopsida > Solanales > Solanaceae > Capsicum > Capsicum chinense. The sequence goes on from JAPEIP010000011.1 coordinate 139,828,401, forward strand.
TTACTTTCCTGTACTGCTCGCAAATTTCATCAAGCCAAGAAATTGTTCGCATTTTCCTTGTGATATCGAACCCAACCTAGTTGTGTTACTATATTTGGTATCGACCATTTTATCCTTTAATTGAAGGTGTATTTTGGAAGACGTTAATAAGATACTAAAATTTACTAGAATGGGATCCTAACCGCATAAATAAGGCATGGTATATATATCAAATGATATGCAAACTACAAGTATGGAGCCAAAACTAGCATAATATTACACAATTATCATAAATAAGCTCAATCTAAAGATAGAGTAAGCCTAACCTACCTGGACATCAAAACTAAAAATGTCTCTCCAAGAAGCCTCTGAATAGTGCCCTACTAGAACCCGAGCTTGAATAATCTCAGTCTAAAGATAGAGTAAGCCTAACCTACCTGGACGTCAAAACTAAAAATGTCTCTCCAAGAATTCTATGAATAGTGCCCTACCAGAACCCGTGCTTGAATAACTTGATGTATTGGTTTATTTTTTGAAGCAAAAGCACAAGAACTCCAAGATATGATCTTGCACAACTCATATTTGGAAGATTCATATATTTGTTCGCCATTCTTAATAATGAAAAATATTTACTAATTCTTGCGCACACACACACACACACACACACACACACACACACACACATATATATATATATATGTATACACACACACAATATTACCAATGTGTAGCCAAATAAGATAAATGTCACATACTAACTTATATTGACTTAGTGGTGGCCACTATATAATCATGATAAGTGGCATATTAATATGAAGTATTTTAATCACTTTCTCCACCACATCAATCTGGAAGTTATGTGGCAACACAAACCTTTTCTCTCCGTATACTCGGGTATTACATAGGTTCTTGGTAAATTAAAAATAATATTTCGAATACCATAATTAATAGAAAATTTTTTCTAATAAAACCTCTATTTATATTAGTAATATTTCAACTTATCTAGGTTTACTATCTCCGCCTAAAATATTAGTAGACTATAAAAGCTATTCTAAAGTAATATAATTATATCATAACTTAAAGAATTTTATCAATATCAAAAATATTTTAGAAGGGTAATAAATTATATTTTTACCAAATGCCAATTTAGATTAAATATTTCACAATATATTTGGTATCACTAAAATTCTCAAATCAACCATCCGAAAATCGAACTGTTAGTCCTAGCAAGTCATAAATAACTTGGGGTAGTTATAGGAAAGATCTAGACATCAAAAATTCATGAAAATAAGGAAAATGATTATGAGGGTCATTATAGTAATTAATGAAAACTAATAAAAATATAATTTAGGCACTTATCCAAGAAAGAATGGTGAGAAAATCCTAAGAAATCACTTCTCCCAAAAGCTTGAAGGTCCAAAATGATGAAAATCGCAAAAATAAGGCTTATATATTGTTCTGTGAACAGTGCCTTGCGAACGTGGTCAATCCTTCCGTTCATGAGGATCAACTTTGATCGACCGAAAGTTTGGCCTACGCGTTCACGATAGCATCATCGCGTTCGCTAAGAAGTTAAATTAACTAACCCAAACCAGCTTACCTTTCGCGAAAGCGACCACCCACCTTGCATTTGTAGTAAAGGATCGATTTCTTCTCTGTGTTTGTAGCCAAGGACCTGCGTTCGCGATGCACCAAATATTAGTTGTGACCAGCTAATTTTCAAGATAAAATACTCCGAACGAACCCTCAAAATTTGATCGGGATCCTACAGAAATAATTCATATATACTACCAGGCTATTTTTGATGTTTTGGATTCAATGGCGACAACGGATTTTTGACAAAAAAATTTATTTTCAATAGATTGACCCCTGGGACTTCTTTTCACTATTTTTTAAATGAAGGATCGAAATGCGAGATAAAGGTTCTGAACCCAAACCAACCATTCTACTAATCCAAATTTGATATTTTGAATCAAATAAAATTGTCCAAATCAACATTCGACATTCAGAACAACAAATGTTGATCGAAGTCAACTATATGGCTTTTTAAGCCTCTAACAATCATAAACTCATCAAAAATCATTTCAGATCACGTCAAAAACTGTGTCAACCATCATGACACTCCAAAATCAATATGTAGCAATTAAGAAGAGAATAAAATAATCAAAATACATAAAAAGTAAATTTTACAAATCAGGTCATCACACTAATGATCAAGGAGTTATATTCATCCACTAGTGATGGAGGCCACTCTTGATATAATACTATGTAGGACTCGTGTGTTGAAGAAACCTAAGTTGAGGACTGATGGGAAGAAAATATTAATATAGGAAAGATTGAAGTGACAAAATTGTTGGCTTGGCCTCACATGTGTCAGTATAACTACCACAAAGCAAGTGCCCTGCTTCTTCATTCATTGCCCTTAACAACAGACAACTCTAGCTCTTAAATATATGGGTCTTTTTTTCCCATTTTAGTGTAATTTCTTCTTTAATTTGGGGCGTCCTTAATTGGCTGATCTTGTTAGATTGTCCATTACCTGTAGCAATCACATCACATATAATGCATCTAAAAACACATTTATACATATATATATCCAACCTTATTAAAAGTCAAGCAATGATTAATTTTAATTAGGCATAGTCAATGGTGGATTCACAATGTGTTCGCAATCACAGATTCAATATGAACCAGTTTTTCGGAATCAAAACCTAAAAAAAAGTTTAAAATCAAGTATATATTAAATTGAATATATATATTTAATAATTGTGATCTTGAAAATATCATATATAAAGTTCTGAGTTAAAACGTTTTCAAAAAGTGAAAGAGATATTATTTTTGAAATAAACAAAAAATAAAGTAAAATAAATAAATTTGACTTGAGGAAGTACTAATATTTGTGGAGGCCGACATAGGGTTTATTTTATACATTTAACCAAATTCATTCAAGTTGAATTATGTATACATATATTTAAATAAAAATATAAAATATATTATGCTCATTCTGAACTTAGTGATTCTACCTTCTATATTCACATTGGATTGTTCACCACTAGTTGCAAGCTACCATCTTATCAAGAACAAATGTAGCTTATATATATGGTTTGATTGAATTTATTATTTTTGAAATATAATGGACAGTGTGTATATAATGCGTTTGTGAAATCTAATATGCTAAATTGAATTTATTATTTTAAAATATAATGGACAATGTGTATATATTGCGTGTGCTAAACTAACTGTGCTCAATTATAACCTTAAGTAAATATTAAATTTAAATTCATAATTTTCTAAAAAAAATTATTTTTCTTGTGATGAAAGGGATAGGGTGGGAGTTGTTGATAGAGATATAAAAACGAGTAAGTCTCAACTTCTCATGCATTAATTCTTGGAGTTCAAATTTTGTGGATCGTCAATATATCATTTTTTAAACACCATCAAGTTATATTAATCTGTTATAAGTGATTACCAACTATTTTTTAATTAATTTTCTATTTTAGAAATTATATTTCTTTTCTCCCACCCTCTACTCTTCAAAGTTTTCCGTCTTCCTCAAATCTCTTAACTACTTGTCCCATAATCCATTCACTATTCCATTATCTTTGTTATTAATCTCTAAAAATCTTAAATGGTAAATAGGCAAATGATAATTTAATTAATCAATAAAGTTAAAGTCAATTAGCTCTACATCTTTTAAATTTATATTAACTTTTTTGTTCTTTAATTTTTTTTGTGTTTTTTCTCTGTATTAACTCTTCACTTATTTTCATTCAAATCATATTTTCAAGTTGTTTGTGATTTTTCTCATTGTTGATAATTGCATTTAATTTGTATTAGCGGTTATATTGTTATCAATTTTCTTGCCATAATTTCATAAGAAAAAACAATGAGAAATATAAAAATATTTTTGGCACTAAAAATTATATACTTCTGAAAAGTATGATGTTGAGAAAACTGAATAAAGAAATTTTGATTTAGAAAAGAAGATAAAGTTGGTTAAGAAGATAACTATGAAGTAATTTTGATTAGAACTCAATGAGTACTTAACTTTTCTTGATTATATTTTTCCATAATTATAAACATATTTAAAAGGAGATATTTTTTATAAATAAATATTCTGAAATATACTAAAATGAAAGGGGAGGGGAGGGAGACCTATAGATATAAGAAAATACTTTATTTTCTTCTTCTTTTAGTATGTTTCTACAATGTAGTAAACAATGCCTTAAATAGGCAATAGCATGTGTAAAATCTGTATTATGTAAAAATACATTCACAAACTTTACATTCTACAATAGTATGTGTAGTATGTGTAGTATGTGTAGCCACAATAGTATGTGTAGTATGTGAACATCCACCAAAGAAATAAATTATTTACAATAGTCCCCCTTGGATGTTCATGTAAAACAAAAATTTTAAAGAAATAAGATGTACATAGCGGTTTGTAATACGCATTGCTTTCTGCCTCATTAAAAACCTTATCGAGAAAATCCAGTGAGATAAAACCTTGATTAAGGAAAAAATAGTGTAGCGCGTATGTATTTTTCCTGATAAAAATATCAGTTAATATCTAGGAGACGACGCATCCCAATCTTGTATCTCAAAATCTCAAAGGTTGATGTTGGCAATTCTTTAGTGAACATATCTGCTAGATTATTGCTTGAACGAATTTATTGAACATCTATTTCACCATTCTTCTCAAGATCATGAGTGAAAAAGAATTTTGGTGAAATATGTTTTGTTCTGTCTCCTTTGATGTAACATCCCTTAAACTGAGATATAAATGCAACATTATCTTCATACAATGTAGTTGGAATATCCTTATTCAAAGAAAATCCACATATTTACAGAATATGTTAAGTCATTGATCTCAACCAAACACACTTCTGGCTCGCTTTATGAATGACAATGATTTCTGCATGATTTGAAAAAGTTGCAGCTAATGTTTGCTTCATTGAATGCCATGATATAGCTGTGCTACCATTTATAAATAAATAATCCATCTGATATCGAGCCTTATGTGGATTAAACAAGTATCCTGCATCAGCACAACTAATCATTTCTAAATTGGATTCATTTGAATAAAATAATCTCAAGTTAATAGTTCCCTGAAGATACCTGGTATATGCTTGACACCATTCCAATGTCTTTTAATTGGAGAATAGCTGAATCTTATTAATAAATTTATTGAAAAACAAATATTTGGTCGAGTATTAGTGGCAAGATACATTAGTGCCTCGATTGCATTGAGTTGTGGACTTTCATCACCAAGAAGTTTTTCATCATTTTTTTAAGGTTGAAATGGATCTTTGTTTATATCAAGCAATCTCACAACCATTGGGGTACTCAATGAATATGATTTATCCATGTAAAATAACTTTAAATTTTTTTTAGTTTATTTTGATTGATGGACAAAAATTCCATTTGTCAAATGCTCAATCTGTAGGCCGAGATAAAATTGTCTTTCCCAAATCTTTTATTTCAAATTCTTTCTTCAAACAGTCAACAACTTTTGAAAGTTCTTTGGGAGTGCCAATGATATTCAAGTCATCAACATAAACAACTATTAAAGCAAATTTAAATCCATACCTTCTTATAAAAATACAAGGGCAAATAGAATCATTTTTGTACCCTTCTTTTAGCAAATATTCGCTAAGACGATTATACCACATCTGTCCTGATTTTGTCAATCCATATAAGGATTTATGAAGCTTTATTAAGCAAGTTTATTGCAATTTTTTATATGTTTTAGGTACTTTGAAGGCATCTAAAAATTTTATAAAAATATCGTTGTCCAATGAGCCATACAAATAGGCCATGATAATATCCATTCGGCGCATATCAAGCTTTTCATGAACTTTCAAATTTATTATATATCTGAAGGTAATTTCATCCACCACAGGAGAATATGTCTCCGCATAGTCAATGCTAAGGCTTTGCAAAAAGTCTTGTGCCATGAGTCATGCTTTATATCTTGCAACTTCACCTTTTTCATTTTAATTCCAAATCCTCATTTTATTGCATTATTTTAGTAGCAACATTGTAAGCAAAAATATTATGAACCACAATATTATTTCGATTTCATTTATTTCTCGTCGAGACATAACTTATTGAAAAAATTTTATTCTCATTAGTTTCAGGTATTTTGACCTCCTCAGTGGTCTTATCATTTGTTAGATCTTGAGGCTCTTTTGGAGCGACTTCCATTATATCGTGATCATTCTGATCATTTATTTCTTTTCTTTTTTGAGAATTTTTATCCTTGAAATCAATCGGTCTATCACATTTCAAATGTGGCTTAGACTCATTTGCATTGACCACTTATTCCATCGGGACATCAACTCGAACTAGAGCATTCACAACTGGAATATAAGATTTAGTAACCCTTGGAAGGTTAGTAAATGCATCTGGTACATAATTTGCAAAATTTTGCAAGTAAATCATCTTTTGAACCTCTTGCTCACATTGATTGGTTCGAGGATCCAAATGAGATAGTGATAATGCATTCCAATCTATCTCATGTTTCAGTTGCTTATGTTCTTCCCCTAATGTTGGGTATACTGATTCATCAAAATGACAATAGGCAACTATTGCCGTAAATAAATCTCCTTTTATAGGTTCCAAATATTTTATAATGGAAGGAGATTCATACCCAACATATATTCACAACTTTCTTTGGGGTTCCATCTTTGTGCGTTGTGGTGGAACAACTGGAACATATACCGCACATCTAAAAATTCTAAGATGAGAAATATTTGATTCTTGATCAAAACTCATCTATAATGGGGAGAATTTATGATGACTGATTGGCCTTATGAGTACAAGTGTCGCTGTATGCAAAATAGCATGCCCCCATATTGAAACATAAAGTGTTGTCCTCATTAACATTGGTCTAGCTATCAGTTGAAGACGTTTGATCAATGACTCTGATAGACCATTTTAAGTGTGAACATGAGCAATCGGATGTTCAATTTTTATTTCAGTTGACATACAATAATCAATTAAAGGACTGAGATGTAAACTCACCAGCATTATCAAAACAAATAGTCTTTATTGCATAATCCGAAAATTATGCTCTTAAACTTATTATTTGAGCCAACAATCTCTCAAAAGTCATATTGAGAGTTGATAATAAACACACATGTGACCATCTTGATGATGCATCTATCAAAACCATATAATATTTAAAAGGTCCACATGAAGGGTGAATTAGCCCACATATATCACCCTGTATACATTCCAGAAATGCAGGGGATTCAATACCAACCTTAACTACTGGAGGTTTAATAATCAACTTTTCTTGAGAACAAGCAGCATAAAAATATTTCTTTGATTGAAAAATATTTTGATTCTTCAAAATATGCCCGTATGAATTCTCAATAATTCTGCGCATCTTATTAAAATCTAGATGGCTCAACTAGTCATGCCAAATAATAACATTATTATGATCTGTAAACCTTTTATTTACTATAACATATGATTCAACCATACAAATACTTGTATAATACAATTTAGAAGAACGTGCAGGTAGTTTTTCATGCACAAATTTTTCTTCATTTTTTATTATAGTAATATAAAGATAGTCAATATTTCCTTCATTTGCAGTCTAAATATGATAGCTATTTTGAAAAATAACCTTGAAACTTACCAAGTTTCTTTGAGACTTACTACAATATAATGCATTATCAATAACCAATATTATTCCCCCAGATAGTTATAAGGTCGCTCTTCCAAAATCCACAATTAACTCTGTACTACCGAATATTGTATTAACATGATCCATTTTCATAATTAAATTAGAGAAATATTTATTTTCTCTTAATATAGTGTAAGTTGTAGCACTATCAAGAAGACACATATCTACATTACTCATCTTGGATCCAGTTGAAGATTGAGGAAACTTTATTATCTTCAGAAAGTAAAAATACATAATAAGAAATGTAAAATTTCACAATCTTACAAAAAAAACTTAAATAGTTATTATTTTTTCTTGAAATATAAAAACAACATAATGGAAAAACATGCTAAAAATAACATAATAAAAGAACATTATTTATTTTCCTAATAACTTGATCAGGATTTAGTTTTGGTCTCCAAAGAAGTCTTCAACTTTCAAATGAGTTGTATCATCAAGGCCATCAAAATCACCATCATTCAAGACCAAGTTTGCCTCAATATTGTCATCATATTTTATGAAGGTCCTGCCTCATCATCATTTTTTAAAGTCAAATGTGACTCCATTCGGGCATTAGAAGAGGTCCCACCTTCATTTCTCTTTCTGTTGAAAGATTCTTGATAAAGCCTAGCAAAATGCTTAGGTGTCCGACGTTCATTCTTCCAGTGGCCTTTCATGCCACAAGGATGACAATTACCTTTTGAAGGATTGTTTTGGGGATCTATTTGGTTCTCTCTTTTTTGGTTACCACCACCACGATGATTATTATATCATCCCTTGTCATTGCCACATCCATGCATATTATTATGATCCTTATGTTGTCGTGTTTCAGGATGGCCATGTATTTGTACTCCATTTGCTTTCGGTAGTGGAGCAGCTCTAGTGGGACGAATTTCATGATTTTTCATCAAAAGGACATTGTGTTTCTCAACAACTAAAAGGCATGAGATTAATTCAGAATACTTCTGAAAGTCTTTTTTCACGGTATTGCTGCTACAATATCACATTTGAGGCATGAAAAGTAGTTAGTGTTTTTTCCATTATGTCCTCATCATTTATAGTTTTCCCACATAATTTCAATTGAAAAACAATCATGAATACATCAGAATTATATTCAACAATGATTTTAAAGTCCTGAAATCGTAAGTCAATCCACTCATAACGAGCTCTTGGTAGTACCGTGGCCTTTAGGTGGTCATACCTTTTCTTCAAATCAGTTCACAATTCAAGTGGATCTTTCACTGTAAGGTATTCAATCTTCAATCCTTCATCCAGATGATGACAAAGGAAAATCATAGTCTTGGCCTTGTCCTAACTCGACGCTACATTATCCGATGTAATAGTAGCACTAAGACCCTTAGCAGTTAGGTGAATCTCAGTGTCGAGAACCCATGACAAGTAATTTTTAGGAGATATCAAGTGCCACAAACTCAAGCTTCAACAAGTTTGACATGATGAAAACTATTCTAAAAATAATAAAGTTAGACAATAATACAATAACATAAAAATATTTTTTTTTATGTGTTACTTTAACGTTAAAATCAAAACTTTGATAAAAGAAAAATAACAAACTACAATATTCAAGACAAGTAAGTTGATTATACCTGGCGGATTGAAATCTTGAAAAGAAGTAGAGTCGTGCTGATAAAGTTTTGTAAATAAATATTCTGAAATATACTAAACGAAAGGTGAGGGGAGAGAGACCTATAGATATAAGAAAAGACATTATTTTCTTCTTTTGGTATGTTTCTACAATGTATTACACAATATCTTTTATAGGCAGTAGTATATGTAATATGTGCACTATGTGAAAATTCATTCACAAATTTTACATGCTACAATAGTATGTGTAGTATGTGTAGCCACAATAGTATATGTAATATGTGAACATCCACCAAAAAATAAATTATTTACAATAATAATATTAATTACTCAATAAAATTATCATATTTATCTTTAACATTATCTTATGGTATAAGAAATCTTATACAATGCAGAAAATTTAAACTCAAACTCTTAACCAACACAAAGTCAACATTTGTATCAGCCTTTTCTCACCAAATGCAACCAAAGCTCTGACACTTTATACTTTATATATATCTTATATATAATAAAGAAGAATATTCTAGCTAGAGATGATATGAAACGCATCTTGAGAACTAGTCATTTGATATTTTATAACAAAAAGTTATCATTTTAAAATAAAAAAACTATTTTATTGATTATTTAATTATTTAATATTATTTCATATTTATACCTAATAGAAAAAGAAAAATAGTCTAGAATGATGATGCTTAGTGAATACAAATAATCATGTCACTAATTACCAACTATATGCATATTTTATTTGATTAATAATTATTTAACATACACATATGGAAATAAATATTTCCTTAGCATTTATGTAAAAATAATAATATGGTGAGATCCGGGAAACATATATAAGTACAATTTCAATGTTTCCGCTATTTGTGGTGAAAATTAGCAATTAATCCGTGCATATGAAAAAAAAAAATAAAAAAAGTATTCTTAACTTATGCCACAATCAAGTGATGATTTAAAACTCCTATCCCAGAATCTAATCAGTACTGTGGATGTAATATTGCTATGGAATATTTAAAACTCCTATTTTGAAGCTTCCTAAAATTAATTAACAAAATTATGTAATTGGGGTGAAAATTTGTATTACATATCAAATAGAGATTTTAAATAATAATTATATTAGGAGTATTTTTATATTTAAGCCAGTTTTTGCGGTGATTTTTTCTTTTTTAATTACCAATTAAGTAAAATATTTGAAATCAAACTTTTTGAAGTTTATAAAAATAAATAAATTTTAGTTAATCAAATATTACCATATAAAGGAAATTATTATATGATTGAATATTTACAATTTCATTCACATTGAATAATTTAAGGAAGCATGATAATTCTATTGAATAAATAAAGTTGAAAAGTAAGTAAGGATTAGCAATTACGAGTATACATGGAAACAAAAGTATTTTGACGAAATTCTAAGTTCTCTACCAAAGTAAAAATAATTAATGCTTGAAGACACTCCTGGTCATAATGAAGACTATTATATCTTTGAAACATAACCTTATTATATATAGAGCAATATTATTAAATATTTAATGAAATATTCAACTTATGATACAGATTTGAATTTGATTGGAGAGATGTAAAATTTTAAATTTAAATTTTTAAATTTAAATTTAAAAATATGCATATTTAGTTGATTTTTGAAGTCCCAAAAGGAAAGAAATAAATTTCAAAACAAAAGAAAAATATTACAAATACATCACTAACTATTTTAAGAATTTAAATTTGACTTGCAAGATTGGGCTTATTAATGAGTAAAGATTAGGGTTAAAACTTAAAATCTTAGAAATTAATTATATTTTACACAAAATATATAAATAATTATAATAATTTGACTTGCAATATTGGGCTTAAATTATAATTAATTTCTATTAAATTATCCTAATTATTTTATCTAGATATGATGTATATAATATCTCATAAATGCAAGATGAATATTTGTGAAATGAACAAGTACAACAAAAAATCAAAATATATAAAGGAGTCTTACCAATTTGTCAAGGTATATGTATTTTCATGCTTGATTTTACTTCTTATTATTTATATTTATATTTATATTTATATTTATATTTACATTATTATTATTATTATTATTATTATTATTATTATTATTATGATGATGATGATGATGATGATGATGATGATTATGATAATCACCATTGTTGTTGTTGTTATTGTTGTTATAATTTTTATATTATTATTATTAATATTATATTTATGTTTTGTCACTAATGTAATAAAGGAATCTAAAGTTTTCACAGATATGGTATATGAAAGGTGAAATGGTCTACTGGATCCTTGTACTTGTTCGCATTTGTAAATTGGACACTTCTACTTAGCCTTTTGTTATTTGAACCCTTCAATCCATCAAAATACAAGATTTTAAACCCGTTTGACCATGTGTGTGGCTCACTCTCCCTTAAAATATTTGATGTCATATACACGTCACATAAATCAATTACATGTCATTATTATCTTTATTAATTAATTTTAAAAATTATTAATCAATAATATTAAATAAAAAACATAACAATAAACTAAAAATTTATTTTTCAAAATAAAATTCATCTCCATCATTATTTAAAAATTAAAAACAACAATTTATATTCATCCCCAATTGCCTCCATGTCATTTTGTAATTATTACATTAATTTTCACGTTATTTTAAATGTCACATAAAAAGTTAAATATTAAAATAAATTTAGTTAAGTAAACAACTTTTACAGATTGTATAAAAAATTTAATAATCATGTTCTTGAATTTGCTCACAAATTGTACATCAAATTCATTCCAAATAATTAAAATTCCTCTCCAATTAATTTAAATTTTTTGACTATTAATTCTTATACACAAACACAATGAATTTCTAATTTTCAATGTTAAACTTCTTTAACAAATTCACAAAAATAATTTATTGTTCTTCAGTAATTGTGCGACCAAGCGTAATGATGGTGCTTTTGCTTTTGTGTGCGTGTGGGGGGAGGGGGGTTGTAACTGTGCGAATAAACAAAGCAAGAAAAAATTTTGACCGGTGTGGGGTGGGGGCGGAGGGGGGTTGTAATGGTGGTGTTTTGGGGCTGTAATGGAGGTGGTTTTGGAGGTGGAGGTGTGGGGTCCATCTCCATTAATGCCATTGAAAAAATTATTCATGGCATGACTGCTTCCAAAGAGTTTGACAGATATAGGTTGGCCACCTGCCAATTAATCCATTCATATGAATTTTTTCTTAAGTAAAGATATGCCAATGACATCAGAACAAAATATTTCACTGCTAAAATAGAGAGCTTCCGCTCATTTGGAAAACACACCAAACAGAGAGAATAACAATATATAGAGAGCAGTGAGGTATTTCACAGACTGTGATAAAAAGTAGTCTGTGAAGAAAAAATTAGAGTGAGCAATATTTTAGTAAGGTGAGAGTCAAAAGAGGATTATGTTTTTTTGAGTGTGTAGTAGTCACTTTGAGTATTACACTTATCACCATACTGTAAAAATTTCTTACTATAGTAATATCAGTTACTCCTCTTGGTCCGCAATTTTTTTCCTTATTTAAAAGGGTTTCTACGTAAAATCCTTGGTGTCATTATTTTTTATTATTTCCCTATTATTTTGTCATAAATACCTTTTTTGTTATTTTGTATTTTTTCCAAAAAACTGATATCAGAGATACGATTTGCAATATTTATATTTTTTGATAAATAATGGAAGCGAACACAAGTAGAGTGGTTACTTTAAATAGCGTTAATTATGCCATTTGGAAAGAAAAATAGAAGATCTGCTCTATGTCAAGAATTTTAATCAGCTGATCTTTGATATTATAAAATCTGAAAATAAAATCGATGAAGAGTGGAATCTGGTGCACAGAAACGTTTGTAGTTTTATTAGGTACTGGGTTGACGATAATGTGTTGAACCATATTTCTGTGGAAACACATGCTCGGTCCCTGTGGGATTATACTTGAAATAATAAGATGTTCTTGATAAAATAAATGTTGGGGTTAAAGTACCATAATGATTCTCCAATGATAGATCACCTGAATAACTTTCAAGGAATCATAAACTAGTTATTTGCTATGAGAATTAAGTTTGATGAAGAAATTCAAGGCTTGCTTCTAGTTGGTTCCCTACCAGACTCTTAGGAAACATTTAGAACTTTATTATCAAATTCTGCTTCTGATGGCATGATCTCTATGGATTTTGCCAAGAGTAGTGTTCTTAATGAAGAGATAAGACGAAAGTCACAAGGTTTCTCTTCATCTGATGTCTTGGTGACTGGCGCTAGGGAGAGAAGCAATAATTGTGGTGCTCAAAATAGAGAACACCATAGAAGAAAATTTAGAGGCAAATTTAAAGATATTGAGTCCTATCATTATGGGTTATAAGGGAACACAAAGAAATTTTGCTAAAAACTAAACAAGAAGAACAAAGACAATGAAGAAAAGAAAGAAAACAACGATGAAAATTGCATAGCCATTGTCATCACTGAAGATCTTGTTATTGTCCTTGATGCAAATCTAATAAACGTTGCTTGTGATGAGTCAAGATGGGTTGCGGATTCTAGTCTCGCATCTTTCGTGACATCAAGGAAGAATTTTTTCTCATCTTATACTCCAGTTGACTTTGGAACCTTGAGTATGGGCAATGAGACTATATCTAAGGTTGTTGTGTAATGACCCGGTACTACCCCCTAGTCATCACATGGTGCTTATAGTTCCGAGGGACCACAAGCTAACCCATGAGTCAGTACATGCTGTGATCACTAGATAACGTGATCATAAATACGGAAGAATAATGACATCCCATAAGATTTTATTAACTGAATTTAAAACTAAAATATGAGTCTATAAGAACAACTGACTGAATTTGATAAAACAATGATAAAATGGATAACTACTGTAATATCTGAGTACTAAATAATTGACTCTAATGTCTGAAAAGTCTTTAAAACTGACTGACTGAATATGAGTTAATGGGATAGACCCCCAACTAACTCTGCTCACTACTAAAATAGAGATATAAAGTAAAATAATCTATCCTTAAATGATGAAGACTCACCACTGCTACTATACTGCTGATAGCCTGAGAAGTAAAGTCTAAGCGTGTTTCCAGAACTAAGCGTCAGCACCAATGATATAATACAGCATAGCACAAAAGAAAGGTATACAATCAGTACTTTGAATGTACTGGTATGCTAAATAAGGTAGGCTGATAGGCATGGTTTCATGAACATAACTAATAATTAACTAAATATGCATGTAAAACATGAATTACTGAGTAGAGAACATGGAATCTATAGATACTGAAAATGCATGAAAATCTGTAGATACTGAGGATGCATGACCAAGCATATAACATGAACTAAGTAAAATCTATAAATTGAAATACTAAAAAATACTGACATCTGTATGCTTTGGTCAAGAAACTCTAAGACTGCATAACTGAACTGAGACTATAATTGAGACTATATCTGAGACTATGGGAAGTATCATCTAACCGACATTCCCCAATTTGAGCTAATTGGGGTCCAACCTGTAACCCCAGTTGGAAGGGTTTTAATACAGTGCCACGGGTATGAACGATGGTTGTGTGGATCCACTAAAATGATATAATATCCAAAGGACTAAGTGTGTCAAGCCTGAACTAATGGGTGACCCCTGCGAGATAGTCAAGCGTAATCTAATAGGTGAATTCTCATACCTTACACTGTCTACATAGTTCTAGAGTATAGGGATAGATACTAACGACTCTGCCTATCTAATGGGGAAGCCTCCATCCCTACACTCGCTTGATGCTAAATTCTACTCCCAACTGAAAGACACTGAAATACTAGACTATTCTAATTCTAACTGACTGATATCTGACTATCCTGATAATGCTCAGAGTATGTTCTGAAGACTACTTTGTAATGTACTAAGACTAGACTAAGTAAAAAAATATGGTTTTTGGATATTTAATACCTCCAGGACTCGAAAACAATAATAGTAAAATGATACTAAAGCTTGGAATGCAAACCAAGAAGGTTTTTATTTAAATTAATCACTTTTGTAGGCATTTTATCAAACACTTGGAGTTCATGGTCTGATAAAATCATAGGAATGTGGAACTTATAGTAAAAGAATGAATTCAACATGAATCCTAAACGCCTTGTAGCCTCTCATCCATAAGTGTGGTGCGTTATATATCCATGCATAAGACTCTACTCAATGCAGCTTTCAGACTTCCTAGGACACTTTAAAACCTTAGTCTTTGATACTAAGTTTGTAACAACTCGGGACTACCCCATAGTTGTTACACGGTGCTTACAGTCCCGAGGGACCATAAGCTAACCCATGAGTTGGTACCTGCTATGAGCAATGGATAACATGACCATAAATGTGGAAGAATACTGACATGCCATTAGGTTTTAATAACTAAATTTAAAACTAAAATATAAGTCTATAGAAATAACTGACTGGATCTGATAAAATAATGATAAACTTGATAACTAACTGTAATATGTGAATACTAAACAACTGACTCTAATGTCTGAAAGCCTCTAAAACTAACTGATTGAATATGAGTTGATGGGACAGTCCACCAACTAACTCTACTAACTACTGAAATATAGATATGAAGTAAAATAATTTGTCCTCGAATAATGAGGACTCACCACTGCTAATGTACTGCTAATATCCTGAGAAGTCAAGTCTAAGTGCGGTCTGGGAATTGTCCGTCAGCACCTATGATATAATACATCATAGCGCAAAAGAAAGGCATGCGATTAATACTTTGAATGTACTAGTATGCTAAATGCGGTAGGCTGATAGGCATAGTTTCATGAACGGAACTAATAATTAACTGAATATCCATGTTAAATATGGAGTACTGAATAGAGAACATGGAATCCATAGATACTGAAAATGTATGAAAATCTATAAATACTGAGATGCATGACCAAGCATATGACATGAACTGAGTAAAATCTGTAAACTAAAATACTAAAAAATACTGACATCTGTATGCTTTGGTCAAGCAACTCTAAGACTACATAACTGAATTGAGATTGTAACTGAGACTATATCTGAGACTGTGGGAGGTATCATCTAACCGACATTCTCTAATTTAAGCTAATTGAGGTCTAACCTGTAACCCTAGTTGGAAGGGTGTTAATACATGCCACGGGTAATAACGATGGCTGCGTGGATCCACTAAACTGATATAATATCCAAAAGACTAAGGATTTCAAGCCTGAACTGATAGGTAATGTCACTACCTAAACTGGGGCCTAGCCGTTACGGACATCCCAAACCATGAAGGCCCAAAATGCCCTTCTCTATCTGGTAATCATGCACAACATTCATATAATAAAAGAAAATGTGGAAATATAATGGAATATGAAAATATGGCCATACTCTATTTAATTTAACAATGAAGGATAAAACCCCAATATCAACAAAACAACATCTGAACCAGTCTGTGAAATCTATACTACATCTGAAAAAAATAACTATCTAAAAACTGGGACAAGGACTCTAGTAGACCAAAACCATAATAAGTAACATAATCTGAAAGACATAGGCATTCTGAAATAAAGAAGGCTCACCAACTGCACACATCACTGTTGTCTGAAAACTCTATGGCTTAGCAGGACCTCTGAACTGAACTTTAGACCTTAGGATGCGGGGGGATCAATACAAATGTACTGGTATGCAGATAAAATCTAAAATATTAATTTGTATTCAACATATATGAGAGCAATTTAAAATAGTTCATAAACATATCATATAGTAAGAAATCTCATGGGCATTTTTGAAAGACTCTGTAAAATCATCTGAACTCTATGACACTCTTTGTTTTACTTCTGCGCTAGGTGGTATACCCTACAATTCAGTAATTCCACGGGCTATATGGAATTTGCTATTAAATCGGCAGCTAAGACCCCAACCTTAGTGTGTTGCAAGGGTCGGAGTCTCTGAATCTACTACGCCACACGGCAGTCGCCAGCGTGCAATAATAAACTGCCCGTATCGGCAAATACGGTTTTAGGCTAAGAGTTACTTGAACTCAATGCTTCTTCAGGTAACCACCTAATCCTCTTTATGCCTATTTTTAACTATTTAAAATATGCATTCTCTGAAAACATAGTCTAAAAATATTCTCTGAAAACATACTTTTTTATGGCATACATACTGATGGTATTGTCATACAATTGGCTTGCAAGTCTATCTCTGAGCCATTATTAACATATTAGAATCTCTGTTTACAAAACATAAATTTGGGAGCACCATATCAATAAATAAGTTCGAAGCACCCTTTCCTTAAATACTCATGTAAACACATGTATGCAACTCTCTTTAACAACATTTCAAATGATACAAGGTGGTCATGTCAAAATTCTTAATCTTATGCAAATCTTTCTCTTTTTAATAAAATACATTTATATCAAGAAACTCCCTCTCAAAATCTCTAAATCATGCTCAAAATACTATAGTATTTGAGTAAACTATTTTCAAGCCATAAATCATACATATCAAATCATTCATAATAAGATCACAAATTTAAAGTCATCACAAGAGAGGAATTTCATAATTTATGCTCTCAAACAATCTTCAAATCTGAATTTTTCATACATGTCAATTAATTTAAGGGGAAAGGCCTAAGGGCCAAATCAACAAAGCATTTGAACATTTATATTGCATAATAAAATCAGGTATTTTAAAAACCCTTTCTAAAATCATGCTTGAAAATCTTTAAATCATGTTCTAATGTTTTCAGACCCATGTAGTTTTTAGGATAAGCCCCACGTACCTTAAATTATAAGATCTGAAAGATGCAACCTAGATCTTGATAAATGAAACCCGGATCTTGATTTATTTCTTGGAGATCTTGAACTTAAGGCTTGATTTTCTTGAATTTCTTGTTCCTGGAGAAAATCCTAATTTGATCTTATTTTGAGAGTGAAGAGGAAGTTTTTGATGTGGTAAAACTGATAATGATTGATTAATAGCACTTAAGGGGTAATTTAATTTGTGTAAAAGATTTTTGGAGTGAGAAAAGAACAAAATACCCCTACAAAATCACTTCCCAGTTGCTGAAATTCTCAGCTGACGACCAAGGCTGACAAGCCATCAGCTTTTGTCATCATCTAGGAGCTGAAGTTGATGGGTTTCTGCCTAAGGCTGACGACATATTTGACAAGTCATCAGATTTGTGACAAGCCATCAGAATTATAGTCACTCAGTTGCCAGGATGATATACTGGAGTAAAATGGGCATAACTTTTTGCTCTGATATCGAATTTTGGCATAATTGATGGCATTGGAAAGAGGACTCAAATATCTTTCATTTGATATATAGTATACCCCTCAGCTAGTCATATACAAAGATTTATAGTCGATTGAAGTTGATCCAAGTTTTGATGCTCACTATACGTACAGATTTTGGTTTAGCTACTAGTCTTGATTTATAGATTGAGCAAATGAATATGAAGATAGATTTTCTTCACGGTGACCTCGAAGAAGAGATCTATATGAAAAACTTGAGGGCTTCATGATAGAAAGTAAAGAAAACTATGTGTGCAAAATTAAAAAGAGTCTTTATGGCTTGAAGTAACCTCCTAGACATTGGTATAAGAAGTTTAAATCTGTTATGGGGGAGCAAGGCTATAAAAAGACTTCTTCAGATCACTGTGTATTTGCACAAAATTTTTTTGATGATGATTTTATCATCTTCTTACTATATGTGGATGATATGTTGATTGTGGGCAAGAATGCTTTCAGCATTAACGAGTTGAAGAAACAATTATGCAAGTCTTTGCTATGAAAGACTTGGGTCATTCTAAGTAGATTTTGGGTATGAGGATTACTCGTCTCAGAGGTGAAATGAAACTTTACTTGTCACAGGAAATGTACATTTAACATGTACTGGAGCACTTCAACATGAAGAATGCTAAGATTGTTAACACACCCCTTGCTGATCATATGAAATTGAGTAGAAAAATATGTCCTACAACGAAGGTGAAAAAAGAGAGCATCGCTAAAGTTTCATATTCCTTTATTGTCAAAAGTTTAATATATGCAATGGTATGTAACATACCCGATATTGCTCACGCAGCTGGTGTTGTTAGCAGGTTTCTTGAAAATCTAGGAAAGAAGCACTAGGAAGCATACAAATAGATATTGAGGTACCTAAGAGAAACCTTAGGCAATTATTTGTGTTTTGGAGGGTCTGATCCAATCTTGAATCGCTATACAGATGCTGATATGACGGGTGATATTAATAACAGAAAATCTACTACTCAATTTTTATTTATATTTTTAGAGGGAGCTATATCATGGCAGTCGAAGTTACAGAAGTGTGTCGCACTATCTATGAATGAAGCTGAGTATATTGCAGCTACTGAAGCTGGAAATGAAATGATATGGCTCAAGTGATTCCTCCGAGAACTTGATTTGCAACAAATGGAGTATGTTGTCTATTGTGATAGCCAAAGTGCAATAGATTTGAGAAAGAACTTCATGTATCATGCAAGAACAAAATACATTGATGTGAGGTACCATTGGATCTGTGAACAAGGGGAGAACGAATCATTCCATGTCAACAAAATTCATACGACTAAAAATCCTGTAGATATACTAACAAAAGTGGTGCCAAAATTCAAGTTCAAAATATGCAAAGAACTTTTCGGCATGAGCTCTCTCTGAGAAGATGAAGATACCTCCTTCAGATACATGGGACTCGAGGTGGTGATTTATGGGGTCCAGCCCAATTAATGCCGTTGAAAAAAAAGTTCATAGCATGACTTATTTTGAACAAGTTTAATAGATATGGGTTGGACACCGGCCAATTAATTCATTTATATGAGTTTTTCCTTGAGTAAAGATGTCACCAATGACATCAGAATAAAACATTTAACTGCTATAAATAGAGAGCTTCGGCTCATTTAGAAAACACACCAAACAGAGAGAAAAATAATATATAGAGAGTAGTGAGGTATTTAACAGATTGTGATAAAAAATATTCTGTGAAGAAAAAATTAGAGTGAGCAATATTTTAGTAAGGTGGGAGTCAAAAGAGGGTTATTTTTTTGAGTGTGTAGTAGTCACATTGAGTATTGCACTTGTCACCACAGTACAAAAATTTCTTACTATAGTAATATCAGTTGCTCCTCTTAGTCTGTGATTTTTTTCCTTATTTAAAAGGATTTCCACGTAAAATCCTTGGTGTCATTATTTTTCATTATTTTCCTATTATTTTGTCATAAATACTTTTATTGTTATTTCACATTTTTTTCAACAGGAGGGGGATGGGAAGGGCCTGTAATAGTGATCTTTGGTTTTGGGGGTTAGGGG
>JAPEIP010000011.1:139863255-139898417 GCA_026120095.1 Capsicum chinense
ATTTAGCTATAATGCATGATTTCTAGTCTCTTATGTATTTTATCAAACACCTTACATGCACTCTTTAAGGCATAGGTGTATTCACAAACTTACACCACTTTAATCCACCCAAATTCATGGGTTCCAACTATATGATCACAATCTTCCTGGAAGTTCATTAAATTTTCACTCTATAACACAAACGATAAACAACAACATGACTACAACCATATCACCACAAAAAATTCATGATTTTGTTACCAAAGATTGATTCTTGAACTCCACGAAAGAAAGGGATCTATAAATGAACACTACACATACTTTAATGGTGATGAAATTGTTGAAAGATTGGACCTTAAAGCTTGATTATGCAACCCTAGTAGTTTTTATCCTTCTTATGCTCTTGGATAATGAACTTAAGATGTTACTAGGGTTTTAATGTGATTAGAAGCTATAAATTTCGTGAGTTTAAGTATTGGGATGTGTAAGGAGAGTTAAAAGACTTAATTATCCTCAAAATAACTCAAAAACTAAGTGTTTTTTGTTGCTGAAATCATAAGTGTGCGTCGCACACCTCATCGTACATGCTAAGGTTTGTGCCGCACATCCTATCGCATAAGCTAAGGTATGCGTTACACATGCTATCGTACAGTTGAGGGTGTGCGCCACACAACCTGTTGCATACTTTTTCCAGTAGCCATGTGCGATTGTTTATGCGTCGCACTCCTACTTTGCAGGGCCATAACTTCTTGCTCGAGTGTCGGATTTTTATAAAATTGGAATCGTTGGGAGGCTAATTCGATTTTCTAATCTTTGGTGGGTCTAAATCTACCAAAATATCACATATAAATCAAGTTATCCTCATTGAAATATCACTCTTGCGAAATAACACACTAAAACTTTATGGATCCCAAAAGCTATTAGCTTACCTTACTCTGAGTGACTCACATGAGCATGATTAACCCATAATAAGCTATCTTATTGCTAGAATACTCATTGTCAATCATGTACTCAAATATGAATCACAGGATATGAGGTTTCGTACGTATATATAGGGTATTACAATATCTCCCCCTTGGGAACATTCATCCTCGAATGATACTGGTTGAGATGAGAGAAAATACAACTTACACAAATATATAGCATGAATGACTGATCATGATTTCATGGCTGACATGACTGAAAACTGAGCATATCATACTGTACATGCATATCTAATGCATGGGTAGATGATTTATGAATGTAGGACTGAGTGTTCCAATAAACTGGGTTTCTCAAACTAAGAATGCATATTTGATGCTTAACTGATAAGTTGAATCCATGCATATCTGATGCATAATTATATGATTGACATAATACATAAATGCATGATTGAAAGTACTGGTAAGCTAACAATGCATATCTAATACGTGAATACATGACTGAACTGACTCACGAACATATGACTGAACATGCAATGGTAAATGCATTAAGATTGAACTGAAACATGAGAACACGATTGATTCTACTATGGGACGTATGGACTAAACATCATGAGCTGAACTGAACCTCTGAATACTTGACTTATAGTTGAGGTCTAACTTGAAGGTCAACTTATGAGTACCCTCTATTATATATTGAATTTGTTATGTAGGGAGAAATTGAAGGATCTAAGGTATGAGAGCGTTAAGAGAAAGTGTGGTATCTCCCCCTTGGGACGCTATGTCCCTCTAAGAACGCTTACCTGATGGAGATACTAGGTGATGCACAGGGCATCTACAAACTAGATTATAACTAAACTTTGGAAGTCTAATACTAATGCATGAGATGGACTGAACTTGCAACTATTAGGAGGTTCTACCTTGAAATAGTTACAATCTCTGAGATTTTGGATAGGATGAATAGATACAAGGATGAAAAAACAAGCTATACAAATCTGACTGCTCACTGGCATGATATAAATACTGAAAACTATTCCTAAAACATCTCATAGCATCCTGGACATAGGTGTGGTGCACAACACACACATGTACTCTGACTCTACTAGATGCAGCTTTCAGAAGTCCTAGGACTCTATTGAACCTTAGGCTCGGATACCAAGTTTATAACACCTCAATTTTCTGAACCAGAATGCTACACGGTGCTCATGACCTCGAAGGACCACAAACTAATCCATGACTGATATGTGTACCTATATACTGTGTAATATACATAAAATGCGGATATATAAACATGAAAGGCAATAAGGTTA
This sequence comes from Capsicum chinense, assembly GCA_026120095.1. Lineage (NCBI taxonomy): Eukaryota > Viridiplantae > Streptophyta > Magnoliopsida > Solanales > Solanaceae > Capsicum > Capsicum chinense. The sequence continues at coordinate 139,865,465 of JAPEIP010000011.1, forward strand.
GAACTGAATAAACACCTGATAGCAAAATGTCTGAAAAACGTATAACAGTAGAAAAATAAGTCATAAATACTAAAATAATGAGATCTGAATATCTAATCTGACATCTAGTCTGAAAGCCTCTAACTAAACTAAATAAGGAGTTGAAGGAACATGTCCCCAACTAACTCCATCTAGAAACTGAATAGTAAATGTAGAAATAATCATATCATCCTCGAATAAGAAGGACTTACTACAAACTCTGAGCACTGGAATGCTACTGTTGATCTGGAGCTCGTGCCTCTGAACCTATGGTGTAACATAAGAAAAAGAACCATAGCACAAATACGTTAGTACACCTGAATGTACCGAGTATATGAGTGAGGTAGGCTAAATGCAAAGGGTTATATGCATGAACAATGCTAACTAATATGAACGTGAGAATACATACATGCATAAATAACTATAACTAAACTCGTAATGATGCTTACTACTGAGTCTGAATGCTGACGACATGACTTTACTTTTACTGAGGTACTGAATAGATTATTGACTATTTCAGATAGTTTAAATTATGAAGAACTAGTTTGAATAACTGTGTCTAACAGTCCTGAAACTAAATACTGGTAACGTGAGTTATGACAACTGATGTAGCTAATATAACTATAATGATCAGACTAATCAATATAACCGATACTGAGCGACTGTATCTGGCAGTCTATGTTCTGATGGAACTATCTAAGTTCCATTTTAATTGGAGTAACTAAATCTGAGATCAGTCCTATCTAGTGGGTGATCATGATTATACTAATAATAAGGATGATTTGACTTAGTGTGAGATCAGTCCTATCTAGCGAGTGATCTTTAAAGCTAATGATTCTGATACTGATTAATCATAGTTGAGATAAGTCCTAGCTAATGGGTGATCTTGAAGTATATTTACAATGATAAGCATTGACTGTATCTTACAGTACTGAATCTGTACGACTAAGCTGAGTTGACTGTGTCTGAAAGCCCCGATTCTGTACCTGAAACTATGGGATATGTTCATCTAACCGACATGCACCAAGATAAGATGACTGGGGTCCAATCTCTGCCCTGACTAGAAGGGTTTTAGTACTGCGCCACCAGTAAAGACATCTTCTGTGGAGTCAGTCCTAATCTAGCAGGTGACTACTGGGATCAGTCCTATACTTATAAATGTGCTAACGGGTAACCCCTGAGTATGTTAGTCCTATCTAATGGGTGACATCTCATACCTACGCTAGCAACGTAGTTCTAGAACTTAGGGATTGCTTTTAGGTATCTCAGTCATATTCTAGCTGGTGAGCCCCCATCACTAGGTTCACTCGGTGCTGAATCCTACTCCCATCTGAAAGACACTGAATTGAATAATTGGGCCAAATTAAATAACATAACTAAACTAATTTACTGAATTGATACTGATTAACCGAATTGATACTAGTGGTATTGTTTAGTGGAGCTAAAACTGAGTTTACTGGATTCTGATGACGGACGGAATATAATGTGTTCTGAGGACTGATTAAGAGTACTAAAGTTACTGAGATTTATTGTGATTACTGAGCACTAAGATTACTGAGAATACTGAACTACTGAGATTACTGAGTTTTCCTGAATCACATGACTGACTGATTTCTATAGATCATGGCTTGACTGATAGTATTGTGAAAACTTGACATGGCTCTAGACACACAACTAATTTTTTTGGGTAAAAGTACCCCCAGGACTCGATGGAAGGAAACTGACACACATGACTGACTTGATCATAAGAGCAGAGTCCATAATCCACAATATCATAAATAAGGGATTTCATACAAAGTATGGTTCTCAACAATCTATTTCATGGAAGGAAATTTCATACAACATGTATATACTTGCATAGCTTTCAATATCATGCTCACTACATATTACAACCGCATTCCATAATATCATAACTTGGGGAATTTCATGAAGTACATGGGTATTCTACATGTTGTACATGAGTGGGTTTTTCAAGTAAGCATATCATAATTCCATAAGACTAGTTCATGAGTAATCCAACAGTCTTCACAAGACACATTATCAACATGGATGACATTGAATCATAGAGACCTATCATGAATCCTTCATTTAGTCACAATTTAGCTATAATGCATTATTTCTAGTCTCTTAGGTATTTTATCAAACACCTTACATGCACTCTTTAAGTAATAGGTGTATTCACAAACTTACACCACTTTAATCTACCCAAATTCATGGGTTCCAACTATATGATCACAATCTTCCTGGAAGTTCATCAAATTCCCACTCTATAACACAAACCACAAACAACAATATGAATACAACCATATCACCACAAACCACTCATGATTTTGTTATAAAAGATTGATTCTTGAACTCCACGAATGAAAGGATCCATGGATTAACACTACGCATACCTTAATGGCGATGAAATTGTTGAAAGACTGGACCTTCAAGCTTGATTATGCAACGCTAGTTGTTTTTCTCCTTCTTGTGCTCTTGGATAATGAACTTAAGATGTTAATAGGGTTTTAATGTGATTAGAAGCTATAAATTTCGTGAGTTTAAGTATTGGGACGTTTAAGGAGTGTTAAAAGACTTAATTATACTCAAAATAACTCAAAAACTAAGTGTTTTTCGTGGCTGAAATCATAAGTGTGCGTCGCACACCTCATCGCACATGCTAAGGTATACGCCGCAGATGCTATCGCATAAGCTAAGGTGTGCGTTGCACATACTATCGCACACTTGAGGGTGTGTGCCGCACAACCTGTCGCACACTTATTCCAGTAGCCATGTGCGATTGTTTATGCGTCGCACTCCTACTTTGCAGGGCCATAACTTCTTTCTTGGGTGTCGGATTTTTATAAAGTTGGAATCGTTGGAAAGCTAATTCGACTCTCTACAATTTGGTGGGTATAAATCTGCAAAAATGTCATTTATAAATCAAGTTATCCTCATTCAAAGGTCACTCTTGCGGGATCACACACTAAAACTTGATAGATCCCAAAATCTATTAGCTTGCCTTACTCTGAGTGACTCACATGATCATGCTTAACACATCATAAACTATCTTATCGCTAGGATACTCACTATAAATCATGTACTCAAATATGAATCATAGGATATGAGGTTACATACGTAGGATAACTAATTCATTTCCTAGCTTGGAAACATACGGGGTATTACAGGAGGCTACATTTAACATCCGAAAGTCAATGTAGCAGCCAACCGATATGAGGGTAGTGTCAGTGATTGATTGTATTGATGAACCTGGAGGATATTCCTATGGGTATCTTGATGTATTTTGAGCAGTCCAGATACCCGAGTCATGCTGCAAAATTAAATCATGCATGGCATGGGAGGCAACTTAACACCACCCAAATTGGGGCCTTATCGTAATGTACATCCCATGTCCAACCAGGACCGTGGACCACCCCCATTATCCAACCCAACCTCCAAACACATACCCTATGTCGGATGAATTCTGAACATATAACAATATATCTCTTTGTATAATTCCAGACTCTGGGATAGGTCTATAATCATGACCAATCAAACCAAGTCCAACTATCCCATACCCAACCATTAACCTGACCAAAACCAAAACAATAACCAAGTACGAGTCTATAACATAATAGGATGAAACAATCATAAATACAATCAAACGGTATCATCCCCAATACCACTGCCAATACATGACTAACACCGTTGTTGACACCGTCCATAAAAACCCATAGTAGTTCCACAAATCCTATAACCAAAAGTAAAACAATATCCGATTGGGACATGCCCCCAACCATAGCCAAAACTAATGTCTATGAAATAACCAGAGTATATGAAGACATCTATGACATAAAATAGAGCCTTCAAAAATATGGAAACTCACCACTTCAATCCAATCGAGCTGATCTTGAATCCAAGAGATGACTGAACCACTTTCTGTACCAATATACCACCATTCTCGGAGTCCAAAAGGTGAACTCTAAGATTATCCAAGCAGTGAATATCCTTCACCAACTCCCGCCTCTTGTTATCCTCGTGAGCTAAACTCCATATGGACATCCTACTAAGAGTATCACCAACAACATTATCCTTACCTAGAAGGTAGTGAAGACTCATATCATAGTCCTTGAGAAGGTCAATCCATCTCCTAAGCATGAGATTAAGTACTTTCTGAGTGAACACATACTGTAGACTTTTATGATAAGAAAATATGTCCATATACACTCCAAATAAATAGTGCCGCTAGATTTTCAATGTAAACACCATGGCTAATAGCTCCAAGTCATGAGTAGGATAGTTCCTCTCATGTACTTTCAACTTCCTAGAAGCATAGGCTATCACCTTCCTATGTTATATCAAAAAACAACTAAGCCCCACCCGAGATACATCACAGTAAACCATAAACTCCTCAATGTATTCAGGCAAAGTCAAATTCGGAGCCGAAGTTAGCTTATCCTTCAGTTTCTCAAAACTACCCTCATAAGCATCCGACCAAGAGAACATTACCTTCTTCTGACTCAACTTAGTCAATGGGGCAGCTATCATAAAAAAAATCTCCACAAACCTCCTATAATACCAAGAAAAACCCAAGAAGCTCCGAATGTCGATTGGAGTCATGGGTCTAGGCCACCTCTTAACCACTTCAACCTTTTGCGGATATACCATGATCCTCTCACTAGAAATAATGCAACCTAGAAAAGTTATAGGATTCAACCAGAATTTAAATTTTGAGAATTAGGTGCACAACTACTTCTCTTCAAGGTTTGCAACACAATACAGAGGTGATTGGCATGATCTATCTCAGTCTTAGAGTACATCAAGATGTCATCTATGAAGACAATGTCAAATAAATCCAAAAATTGATGAAAGCTTTGTTAATCAAATCCATGAATGCCATCGGGGTATTACTCAAACCAAATGACATAACCAAGAACTCAAAGTGCCCATATCGGGTATGGAATATCATCTTTGGGATATCCACCTCCATAATATTAAGCTGATGATACCCAGATCAAAGATCTATTTTTGAAAAATATTTGTCATATTGTAACTGATCAAACAAGTCATCTATCATTGAAAGAGGATACTTGTTCTTAACCGTCACCTTATTCAACTGTCGATAGTCAATACACATTTGAAGGGAACCATCCTTCTTACGCATGACTAAAACCAGTGTGCCCTACGAGGACATACTAGGATAGATAAAGCCCTTATCCAAAAGATCCTTAAGTTGCTCCTTGAGTTCCTTCAACTCAGTCGGAGCCATTCTATAAGGAGGAATAGATATTTGATGAGTGTTCAGAACCAAATCAATACCAAATTCAATCTCTCTCTCTGGAGGAACACCAGGAAGGTCATCAGGAAAGACCTCATAAATCTCATTCACCACCGAAATTGAATGCAAAGGACTTTTCAAGTTAGAGTCTTTAACACGGACTAGATGATATAGACACCCTTTAAAGATTAATCATCAAGCTCTAAGCTATGATATAAACCTCTTCTTAGGATCTAGGGAACCACCTTACCACTCAATAATTGGTTCACCACGGAACTTAAGAACAACCTTATGGGTCCGACAGTCTAAGGGCGTGTAGCATGAATATAGCCAATTCGTACACAGAATAACATCAAAATCCACCATATCTAATCCATACAAATCCACCAAAGTCTCCTTAATACCAACAAATACCACACACCCCTATAGACTCTTTTAGAAACCAAGAGTAACCTACCGAGGTAAAAATAGAAAAAGGGTCCAAAATAACCTCAGGACCAAACCCAAAATGCACAGCCACAAATAAGGACACATAAGATAGAGAAGACCCAGATCAAATAAATAATAAACATCCTAAGAAAAGATTTTCAACATACCAGTCACAACATCAGGCACTGCCTCAGACTCCTGTCGAGTAATAAGTGTGTATAACTGATTTTATCCTATGCCATTACCAAAAATTGAATCAAATATGAAAGCAACACTCTTTAGTGTAAGATCAGATGAGGAGGCAATGTAGACTCTATTCGCTCTTGCACAACCTTACCAACCGGACAGTTTCTAAGGATATGCCCTGGCTGACCATATTTGAAACACCTATCATTCCCCTCACCACAGAACCCCGATGTAACTGACCACAAAACCTACAAAGAGTACAAGATGAGGCCGACTGAGTCCCACTAGACTCATATTGGGCACCCTGTGCCCTAAATTTACTGCCACCCTGCGGACACATGTCACCCAACTTCTTTGGGTAAGAAGAACTACCTATGGAGAAAAAACCAGAACTCCCCTACTTTTTCTTTGGCAACTTGCCACCATCTCTACCACTTTGCTATTGACCACCCTGCTTAGAGAACCTAAACTTCTTACCTATCTTTCCCCTATCTCAGCCTGCTTTTTTTTTTCCTACTCCACCTGTTGCATATGAAAAACTAACCAAGAGATATCTATGTTTTTGATCAACAATACAGTCTTGCTATCAAGGATAAACTCACGAGATAGTCTTGAAGCAAACATTCTCATCCTGACCCTCATATCAGACACCAATTTTAAAGATACCTAGACAAGTGGTGAAATTTTAAGGCATACTCCTTGATCAACATCTTCCCCTATTTTAGATTAACAAATTCCTCTATTTTTACTTCTCTTAATTCCTGAGGAAAGAAGCGGTGCAAAAAAGCATTAGAGAAAGTCTCCTATAGAGATGAGTCACCCCTTACCCCTTGCTTAAACACATTCCTCATACCATTGGTACGCCACTTCCTTTAGCTGATAGGCTATAATATTCACCCCTTTCATATTCGTGGCCTGCATGACCCTAAAGATCTTTTCCATCTCATCCAAAAAACATTAACGATCCTCCTCTTCCTTAACACTAGTAAAACTTAGAGGATTCAACCTCATAAAGTGGATAACCCTTATGGCCTCAGAATATAAAATACCACATACACCACGCTCAGCCTGAGAAGCTACCAACTGAGAAATCACCTGAATTAACTATTGAAACTCTGCATTTATCACATATTCTTGAGGAGCCTGAGGAGATCTAAAAGGAACCAAAGAAACTCTAGAGAGATTAGTGACTGGACCCCTAGACCGAGTATGGATCCTATGAGTAGAGCATATCCCATCAACATCATCCGTAGTTGGGATAGAGAAGTCTCATGAACTTTAGATCGTTGAGGAATAATCTAAAAAGAGAAAAAATAGAATTAGAGTAGATTTTAGGGCTTAGATTCCAAGCTTGAAAATAAAACACAAAGAAAGAGAAACATTCATAAATGCCTTACAACTTCTCTCTTATGAGTGCGGTATGCTACACACCCTTGAAAAAGACTCTACTCAACACGGCTTTGTGGACTCCCAATTGACCATAAACCTAAAGATCTAATACCAACTTTACAAGATCCAAATCGAGACCTTATCGTAATGGGCATTGCAAGTCCAACCAGGATCGGGGACCACCCCTGTTACCTAACCTAACCTCCAAATACGTACCCTAAGTTAAATAAATTTTGAGCATATAAAAAGATAGCATTTTGTACAATTCCAGATTCTGGGATAGGTCCATAACCGTGATCAACCCAAGAAAGTCCAATCATCAAATACCCAACCAATAACTATACCAAAACCAAAACAATAACCAAGTATGAGTCCATAACATAATAGGTGAAACAATCATAAATACAGTCAAATAGTATTAACCCCAATTCTAATGCCAATACTAAGGTTGACTCTAATACTGATACCGCCCATACCAACCCATAGTAGTACTACAAAGCCTCTAACCAAAAGTAAAACAATATTTAGTTGGGACATATGCCACCAACCATAACCAAAACCAATGTCTATGAAATAACCAGAGTATGTAAAGAATCCATGACATAAAATTAAGACTTTCGAAATATGGAAGCTCACCACTTTAATCAAATCGAGTTGATCCCGAATCCAATCACTAAGTAGGAGGTGTAAAATGGTTGGTTCCTGTATCGCGTGGGGATCTAGCCACCCAAATAGGTTAGCGGGAAAATGCTAGCATGCACTTAAGGTAAAGATAGAATAATACCAACCTATAAAACCAAGTAAGAAATCATATGCATATACAACCATACATACATACATATTTATATATATATATAATACATGCTGGGAAAAGGGAGTTAGGTTTAACATGCCTTTAAAACCATTAACCTAGGTATGCGTAGCTTAATCATCCAAGAACCACCCATAGGCTATATGAGTCTAGTGTAACCCCATGAACGGTCCTCGATGCATGTAGCCGCACGAATCAGAGTTACCATAGGAGTAGGGGATTCCTGATTAACCTTCATTCTCTATGATATATATGTACAAGTGTACTTAGCGGACTCTCATGTACATCTTAAGTATCATCTATGGTCGCCATGACCAATCCTCATATCGGTAAACATGAGTTTCTAGTGACCTTATATTAGACTCAATCCTTTACGGTTAGCTATCACAACTTACCATTATTGCTTAATTAAAACTATTATCATACAACCAAACCACCATTTCCATTTATTATTAAGCAAGGCTATAAGTAAAGTATCATCATACTGACTATAGCTTACAAGCAATGTCCTTAGCTAACTTTCTAAAGAAGCAAAGGGATTCCCATATACCCATAGAGTACATTGTTAAGTAGACTTGAGGGAATCCCATGTACTCCATAAGTGATCATTATTATGTTTTCGTGGGGGATTCCCTTGTACCTCACAAGGATTTCAATTAGACCAACCATAACCACTAAGACCTTACCATTTAGCAATTCCAAACCATTTAAATTATTTATACCATTTAGGGTTCCATTACCAAGTTATACCATGCATAGTTCAATAAAAGTTCAACAATTTAAATAAAAACATTCTCATAGGCATTTTATCAAATATGTTCGGGGCATGGTATTTTCAAAGACAAAATAAAGTACCAATTAACCATTCCTATGCAACCAAATGTTCAAACCACCATAATAGTATGAAAATTATATGTAAAAACATGGGAAAACCATACCTAAACTATTTATAACCAAGTACCATAACAAATATTCAAGACCTAAAACCATACCCCAATTATTCTATGAAAACCATACATTAAATCATGCCTTTAGTTGAACTAACAATGAAGGAGGAGTAACATGCCTTAGATTATGAAGATGACAGAGAGAAATCACCCTTGTAAGCCCCAAATTAATCCTATTGATGAAACCCTAGCCTTTCTTTACCCAAGAGCCTTGAGAGAATTTGAGAGTGTTTTAAAAGGGTTTGAATGATTTTAAATAGGTTAAATGATATCCCACGAGTGTTATAAGTTGTGGGGCCTTAAGAGGTTATGAGAGGAAATATCTAAATTACCCCCAACATAAATTGCTTAAAATTCCCATAGGATGGTACAACTACCCTATACCAATTGTACCCTAAGGTATGAGTAGTACCTTTATCTCATATTCTAGGCCTCTTCTTGGACCCTAACACTATCCAATATATGACTATCCAAGCCAAACCGTACCAAACCATATGACTAGTACCATGAAACCTTACACAAGCCAGAATAGAATATACTAGGCTAAACTTAAGGCAACATACAATTGATATCTTACCAATCGTACCCTAATATACGACTTGTATGTTCCAACCGTTCCTTGAGCAGACCATCCAACCCACATTGGTCACTACGCAACCAAATCGTAGCTAATCAAATGAGTAGTACCCCAAGTCATATGATGTCTAGAAGCTAAAAATCAAGAAAATGTCTAACGTCAAAATCCATGGTGTTTCACAACCCATGGGCTTGTTGGTGAAGCTCAGTAACCAGCATAGCCTTGTCATACCACGACATTAAATTAAGAGATGCATTGGAGGCAAGCCATGGGCTCATTGGTGAAGTTTGAGTAATGAACATAACCACATTATGCTGCGACATTAAATCAAGCTCTGAGTGGGAGGCAACCCACTATTTTTAGTGTTTACATTTTTTCTTTTTGTAGGTATTTATTTCTTTGACTTTCCCAAAACTTGGTAAAAATTGCTACATTTATTGATTTCTAGGTATGGGGTTGTGTGATCAACCCATCATGGTCACAAGTCCTACACGATAAATTAAATAATCAGCCAAAAAGTTGAAATTTTGAGGTTAAAAGAATATATAAGGTTATGGGCTTTGGGATCTAATTTTCCCTTTAGGACATCAAACTTAGGTTACGGGACCATAAGTAGTTGGAAAAATATCAAAAAACCATGTCCTAATTACAGAAAAGTAGGCAAAATTTTTTGGCCCAGCACCTGCTGGCCGCAGGTGGTACCTGTGCCCGCAGCCTAACGTCAGGTGCAAGCCGTAGGTGGTTCCTGCGCCGACAGCTTGACCACAGGTGCAGGCTGCAGGTAGCTGCCGTGGGTAGGCTATTTGTGGGCCAATTTCTTAATTTAAATTTTGGGCCTACCAATACTTATATATGACCTAAAACAACCCTCACCTATATTTAAGCAACCTTAACCTCATTCTAACTTATTCAAATCTTCAAAAATTCACTTTTTTCTTTGAATTCAAACTTTTCTCTTGAAACACAAACTAAACCCACGCTTAAGAAAAGGCTAAATTCATACTTATTTGAGATACCAACTTGTTCCAACGCACTAAAAACAAGTTTCAACTTTGGTTTTCTTTACTTCTTTATTATTCTCTTTCAGTTCTTCAAAAAATAGGTAACTTTATTGGGTCCTAATGGTTATGTATTGTCTATCTATTATTTAAAAAAGTTGCTATATGTATTCCATTGCAAAATATATAGAATCTATCATGCTTTTATGTAGGAGCCTTGAAGTAACCTAAATACTTAATGTAGGTTCATGTTTAAAAGTAAAATCTAAAGTTAGGCCCCAACCAGAAGTTGAATTTGAATGAATAAATGTAATACCACTAGTTGAGCACTTTTGTTTGCTTCAAAAGCTGTGATTTATTATATTTGTGTACACAGTAGACTTGTTTGGATGTCAAATAGATTATAGGGGTGTGAAAATTAAGGAAAAATTTGAACTTTTCAAATTTTAAGTTTTTCTTCAACTTTTGCTATCCCTCACTTTTGTTGGAAATTATTAACTAATTTTTTATGTACATTTAGCACCTAAGAATATGAAGGAGATGAAGGGTGATACTTTGAGAAGATGGTTAGAGTCTCCCGATCTTAGTTGTTCAATTGAGAAGTACTTAAGGCCACGACAAAGATACTACAGTTGAGTGACACACAGAGTTACCAGAGGACAGATTCGCCAGGCTGCTCAATTAGTTACAGCCTGGCTTAGGATAAAGTCAGCCAAGATATCACCACCACACACTCTTCCACCTGATAATGACAATGAAGAAGAGACAGAGTGTAAGTCTACTTCATAAGTTGTTGTTCAGGACCGTCAGTCTGAGAAGGGGTCCTAGGATTTATTCGAGGAGGTAGAGAAAGAGGAGCCATTAATGGTGCCCTAGTATGAGGAGGTTACCACTACTCTTGTATAATAGATAGGTGTACCCCAATATGAGGAGGTTATAAAACAAGATACCCATAATAAGTCAGTACAGCAGAGGTAGAGTCCCATTCCCACACATGCCTCAGATGCATCTCCTGAGGAGGGACATCAGAGGTGGTGTATGGAAGGGAATCAAGAGATATTTACTATTAACAATCGTATATGGTTGGCAGGAAATACTATGAGGTAAGTTTATGAGGAATGCCAAATTGTCCTATCAGGGCTCTATCGAGTGCTACAATTGCTGGCAATATTTGATAGATATCAACTAGAGTGGATGACTAGGCCACTCAATTATTACATCCCAACAATGGTATGGGAATTTTATGCATCCTACAGAGCTACTATAGTCCTTCCTATACATAGACATCTAGGCCTGGTGAGATTTTCTATGCAGCCACAGCTTGAGCACACAGTGGTTAGAGAGGTCAGAGTTAACATTTTGATAGAGGCTATTTGCAAAGTTATCTTCAGCCCTGATAACATTACTTTTGTATCTACATCTAAGTTTGACCTCAGACTGAGGTCACATGTGATCGACATATCATGCGGGAGGCTGAGCATTGACCAAAGAGGGTTGAGATAGATAGATGGATATCTAGTTATATTCCACTTTTGGCTGATGTGATCCCATGTATTTAGGGGTATTCTATGATCAAGAAGGGACTTTTATTATTTGAGGTCGTGTTTTTGTAGTTATTAATTAGATACTGACTGATGCTCACTACTTTCGATAATACGTTGACGTGGGAGAGAGCTGCACTGGTTGCTTGTATAATAGCTAGATATGTTGTTGATTTTGCTGCCATTCTAAAGTATGAGCTACATCATAGATCCTTTAGGAAGTTGACTAATCTACTATTCCCTTGTATGATTCAGAGGTTATGCAATGAGGTTGGTGTGCTTGAGATACCAGGTGTAGAAAAGAGGGTACTTGCGATAAAGAATATGGAGACTAAGACGATGAGGGATCTGTTACGTCCAACCTCTTCCAGGAGATTGACACTATAGGCAGTGGTACCATGGGCCCAGATTAAGGGCCCAACAGTTTCCATAGAGCCTTATAAGACACATTGAGGTGATATAGGTATTAGTATTGATATGGAGATAAGGGAGTAGAGAAAGGCTCTAGAATCCAGTACGTAGGCCGATGGGACACTAACTACTTCTTATTCAACCCCAACTTTGACCTCAGAGCTAGTGGGTATATCTTCAGAGCCTAATTATCCATCCATTATAGTTCCTACTTTAGGTATGATCACTATATCTAGCAAGTTTTTGCAGATCTTAGTAGAAATCCATAAGGACACCGATGATAGTATGAGGGTTATTGATACTGAGTACACATAATTTTTATCACGCTTCAAAACACAGGCATATCACACAAAACTTTCGGGTTTCCTTGAATTTCTCAACTTCCACTCCCATTTAGGAAATGATTTTAGATTATTAATTAAATATAATGCCCTAATTTAAAATTTTAGGCTTAATCTAGGCTCCCACATACAAATTCATTTAATTTTACAAAATTTGTAAACTAATACGCATGACAACTAAATTATTTTTAATCATGCATACGAATATACTAATGGGAGAAAAGAAATTTACCTTCTATTTTATGAGATAGAAGTGAAAATAAAAAATATTAATAGCAACCCTATCTTGAATGCATAATACATGCAATTAGACTTGTTGGTATGAAGAGTAGGAACAGTTCTTTCCTTTTGGAAGGTTTGAATTTGGGGGAGTTATAAATTTTGAGATTTGTGGGGCTTCTGGATCGTGTTTTAGGATTCTAAAATCTTGGTGAGGTCATTTAGGGTTTGGTCTTTGTGTACTTGGCCCGAATTGAAAAAAAAATTACCAAAAACTATGGGCACTAACGGTGCCACTTATTGTCCGTTGGTGGCATTTACGGGCCATAGGTGCCACTTATGGCCCTTAAATGGTAGGCCGTAGGTGACCTTATTTTTTTTAAACTTTTTAGGATCTAAGAACTTTTTTTAATACTTATAATACTACTTACCAGGTCATATATTGTACTTAAGACACCATAATTAGGTTAGAAAGTAAGTGTTCATAGTCCCTAAAATCTTCAAAATTTCCCTGATATCATTTGTATAACGTACCTAGCACGAGTGTGACCTATAACCCATATAAGTGGGTAAATAAGTCCTCTTACCTAAACTTTTCTAAATTTAACAATGTTTTACCATGTTCCTGGTTACTCCCCATGTTGAAAACCTAAAAAAAGAAACAAAATGTGAACACTAAAATAATTAGTTACCTTCTATTTTAATGAGAACATCCTCGATTAGAAAATCCTTAATGAGAACGTCCTCGATGATTACTTCAAGATAGACTATAGTCTGGTCTAACAATTGGAATAGAACAAGCACAGTCTTAACATCCCTAAACATAAGGTGTTGAACATTGATAGGAGAATCAACTATATAGTTGCCCCCAAATCAATTAGTGTGTAGAGCACCTCGCTTCTATCAATAGGAATGGGAAGAGTGAATCTCATAGGGTCCTTAAGCTTTTTAGGTATCTTCTGTATTAACATAGAGCTGTACTCCTCAACGAGTGCTAATGTCTCAATATCTTACAGCTTAATTTTATTCATTACCACACCATTCAAATACTTATTGTACTGAGGTATTCCTCCTAAAACATCTAATAGAGAAAGGTTAATGTGATGCTCTTTTAATGAGCCAAAGAAATTCTTAAAGTATTCATCCTTCTTTGCTTTTCTCAGCCATTGTGGAAATAGTTGTGGTGGCCTATCCTTCTCAGCAACTTTTGTATTTGGATACTCGAACTTCCCAAATAATCAACAACTTTATCTTGCAACTAGTTGAGGAATCAATTCTTCATCTACCTCCTTATTTTTAATTGAAGGTATATCAATTGACTCTTTACCACCCTCAATGTTATTTTCATAACTTATTTAGAAGGTGCATTATCACTTGGAAAATTGCCTGGAGGCATATTATCTTGTGTCTACTATAAATGCCCCAACTTATGCTCTAATTACTTCTAAAGTACTTGCTAATTTTTGAGTTTATCAGTCATCTATTATAGGGTGTCCATGATCATAATTAATATATTATCTATGTTACTATCCTGTGTGTTTGGCTGATGCTGATATTGATGATTATTGTTCCACGAATAATTTGGTGTGTGATTCTGACACTTTTTGTTATTGGCATTATCGTAATTTGATCTTTGAGAATTACCCACAAAATTGTCTAACTCTGGATTTCACCTAGATATATCTGTAAAGTGGACACTTTTGCCACATACCACACAACAGGTTGTAGTCTATTACAGCACATTCACCAGAGCTTGAGACTACTATATACCCAACTTGCTGAATTTTGTCATCATTTGGATATGAATAATTTATAGTTAGGTGGATAAGGCTATAATCCTGTTAACTTCAATCATGACTGTAGCCTTTTTCATTAAGCCTCTTGATGCCAATCCATATTTCCTTGTGCAATCCAATTCAATATGGTGTATAGCTCATCATATGTTGTTTCCAATGTCAGACCACTTGAACCTAAATATAGAAAATTTTTTATGTATTGGTCAAGTGCTTTAACGAAGGTGTGAGCTAGTACATTATTAGACTGTTGATGATATGAAAAATCCTGAAGAAGATCTTTGAATCTCTCCCAAAAATGATATATTTTTTAATCTGGCCTCTATTTAAATCTCAAAATAACATTATGAAGTATTGAAGTCTTTCCAGATCAAAAGAAGCGGTTGAGGTACTTTTTGGCTAAGTCATCCCATGATGTGATTGAACCCGTCGACTCAATGTTTAACCACTTTGTCACTTTCCCTAATAGTTTAAAGGGGAAATGTGTCAGCCTCAAATAGTCAGTTGACACACTAATAGGGATTAGTATGTCACTGATCTCCAAAAATTTCAGCAAGTAAACTTGTGATTCTTCTTGGTAAAGCCCAATTAATCATCCATTACTGAACAAAAGATGCAACATGTTCTATTTCAGCTCAAATATACTTCCATGGGCCATTTTTGTAATGACGGAGGACAAATTAGTTGTAAGTAGGATTGCCACTTTGGGAACTATCCTGTGGGATATTGGATCCTCATCCATTGTAGGAAGAATATCTTGTTCTATATTGATTTGCAGGATACGGTAGAGAAGGAGTAATTCTCTAATTGTTTGTTATAAGAATTGTTAGGGCTTAGGGTCGAGTTCAACTATCTCCCTATCCCTTGCAAACTTGCTAGTCTGTTTACTTGTGACTGAAAATTCTCAACCAAAACCTAGGTAAAAGCATCAAAGAAATCTAAAAATTTAAACAAAAAAGAAAACAATTTCCAAATTACAAGTCCCAACAACGGCGCCAAAAACATGTTGCGCCTAAGATAAAAAACAAGTATATGTGGTCTCACCAAATAATATAGTGGACTTTTACAAGAAAAGTATCGATCCCTCAGATACTTTTGTTAAATACTATCCAAATCTTGTTCACTGCTAAGATTAAATTTGTGTAAAAGTAACAAAAAGAGTTTGAGAGTTAAAACTAAAAGTTACCATAAAAAATGCAGAAAATTAAGGTTCTTGGACAATCAATGGGGAGAAATGCAGAGTTAAGGCCTTGAACAATCTTACTATGCTGTTGAACTTCATAATATATGTTACTTATCTTGGTTGTTGATTCACGAGGTTGATTTATGATCATAGACTTTTGAGCCTCTAATACCCTATCTAACATAGATCCACAACTACACCGTTAAGAAGAGATGCAATATATTAGTTAAATGCAATAATATTTTATCCCATAAGTAGACCAAATAGGTCACATAGGTATATTTCTATCCTAAATGAAAATTATAACTTCATTCTGTAGAAGGTTACAATTCTACTCAATTAACCCTATGTTTTATTATCTTGATCCTCCTTTTAGCCTCACAAGATAAAAATGGATGTATTCTAAGGGTCATGAATACTTAAAATAGTAATAACAAGGATAAATAAAAAACAAATATGATAAATAAAAGAAATTAAATAAATTCATAACAAGAGTAATTATGTTCTTAGCCTTAACTACGGAAAATGGTGTTAAGCTGATCATGGACATAACAGTAATAAAAATGATTGAGTATATGTTAAAATACATATGCAAATAAAAGAAAAGGATAAAAACCCTAATTGAATTTTCTCTAGCCTTCCTCAATGATACAAGGTCGTATAAGGCATGCAAAAAAATATTTAAGGGTCCTAGTTGTAGGAGGACACAAGTTGCCGATTTGAACTTTGGTCTATGCCATGGTCCTTATAGTGGTGCAGGGTAATTTACCCATCCTTATCGCAGTGACTGAAACACCTGAGAATGTGACCTTGTAAATTTTTTGGTTGGATAGCAATGATCATGATATGTGTGTTGTGTTGTATCCTTATTATATGTTGTTTCCAACTTTTTTAAAGACATATTAGGTGTATATTGGGATGTTAACTTGTATCTATACTTACCTATCAAAGTTGAAGAGAGTTGAACAACTGATACTTGAACACTTAAAGAAGACAACAACCTCTTTAATATATCTGCAGTGGATACAGTTGGGGATACTTGAGTTGTACCCTAGGTCATGAATCGTACCTATAATGACCTCCACTTTCATATATTAGGAAGTAAGTTAGGTCAATATACTTTCCTCCAAACAACATGGTAATCCCTTATTTGTAACCATGCTTATGAGTCAAACTACTCACCATATAGAAGGAAACCTAACCTAGAACTAAACTATTTTGGTAACGAGTTGAGCTTACAACATAACGGGTGATTCATATATATTGTTTACAAATAAAAGGATCCTTTTCATATCCACAATTGTGTGGTTGACCAAGTAGAAGGCTAGGGTACTAGTTAGGGTAGCACTCGTTCTTTGGGTTACGATTGTCAAGTGAACTGTGAGAGAGGGTTGTAACCCTGCCATGTTTGTTTTCCTACTTTTAACAAAGGACCTTTTGGTTATTTCCCTAGCCTCAAACTTTAATTCCTTGACCTATATAAGTATTGGTAGCCTCTCAAGTCTTTATTTTCCATACTTAAATATCCTAAACATTCTAACAGCTCTTGGAAATAAGATATGAGGCTAGGGTTTAAAGGTATTCTTCTTGTGGAAAGAAAGAAGAGTAAAGATTATTGGTGATTCAAGTAGTTTATGGCATGCATCTCTTCCCCACTTTAAATAAGTCTAAACAAATATATTTAACACTTGAATTAGTAAGTGTACATGGTGGTTTTGAGTAAATAGAAAAAAGGTTTTTACTCCTAACAATGAATGATGATATTGCTTTAATATACTTGTGTTGATACATGTATTTGATGGTAGATTGAAGATGTTTCTACTTGTTGTATGTTTTTTAACATGAGGGTCTCGAGTAACCCAAGTCTTGATGATTTCTACCTTGAAAATTACCTTGTCATAAGTATGCACAAAATTTTTTTGTGAAAATATCTAAGAGAGTTGTTTAGTCAATTGTTGATGATGTGTTAAACTAGGAAAATGTCCTAATGAGTATGAATATTTGATAAATATTTTGATAAGAGTAATGTGAGACATTTAATGAGTAATTGATGATCTTGTTAAGCTAGTGGCTAATAAGATGATGAAGACCCTTAATATAATATGAAGATGAACTTGAATGGTATATTGAACTAAAGTGTGGCATAAGAATGCTATTGAAATGTGAATGTCTTATGAAGTTTTTTAGGACAATACAATAAATTATATGATGAACTTAATGAAGGCATTTATTGAAAATGTTGAGCAATGAAGTCTCCAATGTTGAGCTCCAATGATGACCATGAGGTCTTTATAGTGTTAAAATTGGCTAAATGGCAAAAGTCTCTAAATATTGTATTGAATGTGTGTTGATGTATAGATAAGAGTGTAAAGTTCCCAATACCAACAAATGATGGTTGTGATGGATTGAAGGTAAAGTCCCTTTACCATCATAAGGCTTGGAGTTAAAGTCCCTCGTCTGATAAAAATAAAAGGTAAAGATCATTGCTTAATAAGAGCTCTTGAGTTCAATCACCTCACCTCATGAAGAGGCTTATGGTAAAGTCCACCCAAGGCTTATGGTAAAGGCCACTTAAGGCTTTTTGTAAAGTCCACCTATGGCTTGTGGTCAACTCCATGTATGTGTATAGGTAAAGTCCTTTGTTTGAATAGCCTAAGTGTTTGGGTAAGGTCCTTTGTGTAGTGATGATGTGTATGGATAATGTCTTTAGTAAATTGAACATGTGTATATGGGGGAAGTCCCTGGTCTAATGATAATGTGAAGTCCCTGGTTATCTTAGGCACATGCAATAAAGTGCCCCATTCTAGCAGCTTCTTGAGCCAATAGGGTCTCTATTTCTAATCCCTTTACTCTCGTACTAAAGGGTGTTATGTGTGGTTCTGACACTAGTCTGAGCTGCTTGTATGCACTTGCTACTCGCCAGGATTCTAAGGTGTCTCCATATGTTATTATGAGTATGTTGAGACTTTTCTATCGTGATTTTTATTGCTTGCTCGACCTAGGGTCTACTCTTTCTTATGTGACCCCGTATATGGCTGTGCATATTGATTATAGTCCCGAGAGTTTGTCGATTCCTTTTTCTATTTCTATCCCAGTTGAAAATTCTATGGTTATTAAAAGAGTCTATAGTGATTGTGTTATATATGTTTGATGTAGGGATACTCTTGCTGACATGATAGAGTTAGACATCGTTGATTTTGTCAGACTAATAGAGTCAATTTTAAATTCCCTAATGAACAGGTTATTATATGGGAAGGTTGTTCCTTAGTGTCTAAGGGAAGGTTTATTTATTAAGTCTCGAAGGATGATTTAGAAGGGGTGTTTGTATCATTTGGTTCTAGTGAAAGATTCCAACTTGGAAAAGCCATCTCTAGAATCTATTCCCATGGTAAATAAGTTTCCTAATGTGTTTCCCAATGGCCTTCCCGGTGTTCCTCCTGATAGGGAAATTTATTTTGGGATTGATCTTATTTCGGACAGTATTCTGATCTTATTCCTATTTATAGAATGGCTCTGGCAGAGTTGCAAGAACTTAAGGAGAAATTGAAAGATCTCTTACATAAAGGTTTATTTGGCCTACTGTATCTCATTAGGGTGCTTCTATGTTGTTCATGTGTAAGAAGTATTGTTAGCTTTGTATGTGCTTTGACTATTAGTTGAACAAAGTGACCATAAAGAATAACATCCTCTTCCTAGGATGGATGATTTGTTTGATCAACCAAAGGTTGTGAAGTGTTTCTCTAATATTGATCTTAGATCTATTTATCATCAACTTAAAATTAGGGATGTGGATATCCCTAAGACTGCCTTTAGAACCCGGTATGGTCACTATTAGTTTCTTATCATGTCATTTGGGTTGACCAATGCCCTGATGGAATTTATGAATTTGTTATCTTCATTGATGATATCTTGGTGTATTCTTAGAGTGAGGCATAGCACACAGATCACCTCTATGCCATGTTGCAAACATTTAGGGATCATCATTTTTATGCTAAGTTTTCGAAGTGTGAGTTTTAGTTGAAAGTCGTATCTTTTCTTGGTCATGTCGTCTTTAGTGAAGGGATAATTGTAGATCTTTAAAAGATTGCAGCAGTTATGAAGTGGCCTAGACTCATGACTCCAATCGATAGTTAGGGCTTCTTAGGTCGAGCCGGTTATTATAGAAGGTTCGTAGAGAGTTTTTCCACTATAGCTTCCCCATTGAGCAAATTGACCTATAAGAGGGTTAAATTCTTGTGGTCTGATGCGTGTGAGGGTAGTTTTGAGAAGTTGAAAGATAAATTGATGACAACTTTGGTGTTGACCTTGCTCGAGGGTAGTGATGGTTTTGTAGTTTATTGTGATTCTTCTCAAGTTGGTCTTGGTTTTGTGTTGATGCAACATGCCAAGATGGTCGCCTATGCTTCTAGGCAATTGAAAGTTCATGAATAGAACTACCCCACCCATGACATAGAATTGTTAGACATAGTCTTTGCTTTGAAAATTTTGTGATAGTATCTCTATGGTGTTAGTGTTTATCTATTTTGTAATCATAAGAGACTTCAATACGTATTTACTCAAATGAATTTGAAACTTTGACAAAGAAGGTGGCTTAAGCTATTGAAAAACTATGATATGGGTCTTTATTAGTATACTAGTAAAGCAAATGTGGTCGCCGGTGCTGTTAGTAGATTGTCTATGGAAAGTTTGACCTATGTTGATATGTATAGGCGTGAATTGGTGAAAGATATTGGCTAATCTTAGAGTTCGATGTGCAGACTCAAATGATGGTGGTCTGTTTGTGCATCTATTATCTCA
Organism: Capsicum chinense; assembly: GCA_026120095.1. Lineage (NCBI taxonomy): Eukaryota > Viridiplantae > Streptophyta > Magnoliopsida > Solanales > Solanaceae > Capsicum > Capsicum chinense. The sequence continues at coordinate 139,886,365 of JAPEIP010000011.1, forward strand.
ATCGTCACTTGTTGGTAAGATAAAGGAAAAGCAAGTCTTGGACAATGAATTGATGAAGATCATGAGTAATATGGGTCAATACAAAGTCGTAAACTTTATAATTAGTGGTGATAGTATCTTGAGGAACTATGGTAGGCTATGTATTCTCGAGTCGATGGATTTAGATAAAGGGTCATGGCTGAGGCTTATAAAGCTTGTTATACTATTCATCCTATTTCCACCAAGATTTATCATTATCTTAGAGGGTTTTGTTGGTGGAATAATATGAATCATGATTTTGCTAGCCATGTAGCTATGTTTATGGTGTGCCAACAAGTAAAGGATGATCAATTAAGGCTCGGTGACCTATACCAAGAGATTGCATTGCCCGAGTGGAAGTGGGAGTGATTAATATGCATTTTGTTGCTAGTCTTCCTAGTTCTCAAAATCATTGTGATTCTATTTACGTCATTATACATAAAATTACCAAGTTTGCCCATTTTTTACTCGTGAGGACTAATTTCTCAGCAGAAGATTATGCTATGTTATTTCATGCAGAGATCGTAAAGTTACATGGTACTCTGGTGTCATTATCTCAGACCATCATCCTCCATTTTCATACCACTTTTGGAAGTCATTCCCCTAGTTTTTGGGTACTAGAGTGTGCCTTAGTACTGCTTTTCACCAACAAACGGATGGTCCATAAGATAGAACTATACAAACTTTGAAGGATATGTTGCGGGCTTGTGTAATCAAGTGTTGCGGTTTGGTAAAAAGGGAAGATTAGTCGTCGATGTGTTGGTACCTACATGATTGTGAATAAGGTTGGCAATGTTCCTTATGAGTTGTAGTTGCCTTATAGTATGAACTCCATTTGCCCATTTTTCCATGTGTTGATGTTCAGGAAATGTGTTGGTGATCCTTCCTTGGTTGTTCCCTCCGAAGATGTTGGTATTTCAAACTTTTTGTCCTATAAGGAGATCCCGGTGAGGATCTTAGTTTGGCAAGTTTTCCATTTGTGAACAATAGAAGTGACTTTGGTGAAGGTTCTATGGAGGAACTAAAATTTCTAAAAAGATACTTGTGAGGCGAAAAGGATATGAAGTCCCATTACCAGCATTTATTTTGCATTTCGGAATCTTGTGATGGAGGTATATGTTGATCTCCTTACTTTTATGTATGTCTTTTATAGAAAATGGAGTAAAGTCTCAAATAATTGAGATTGCTTTATGTTTGTGTTAGACAATTTATTAAAGTTCCCAATATGTGAAATGATTGGTGTCTTGTTATACCATGGATCAAAGTTCCTAACACTATGAAATGACGTGTGACTTGTTGTGATGGGTTTAAGTCTCTAACACTTTGACTTTATTCATATTCTTTATAAATAGTGCAGTAAAGTCACCAAATGTGTTGAGTTTCTTAATATCCTTGATGAGTTGATGGGTTAGAGTCCCTAAGTTATGAAATGAGCAAGTGTTAGATAAACAATGAGTTGGAGTCTCAAGACAAGTGAAGTGAAATGGTTGATTGATGATGATCATTATTTTTTTGTGTTGCATCATTGTTGTGTACTTGTTCTAACTCGTGTAATGGTTGGTTTTATGCATATTGATAGGTTAACTTGGGTTTATGCTTACCGTACTCATCATTCACGGATGAATGATCCTATGTGGGGGAGGATGAAACACCCGAAAATGTGACCTTGCAAAACTTTTTGTTGGATGGCAATAATCATGATATTTGTATTATGTTGTATCCTTGTTGTTTGTTGTTTCGAACTTATTTTAAGACTTCTTAGGTGAATATTGGGGTTTTAACTTGTATATATACTTACCTATCAAAGTGGAAGGGAGTTGAAGAAATTAGACTTGAACCCTTGAAGAAGACAACAACATCATTAATATCTCTGGGGTGGATACAGTTGGGGGTACTTTAGTCATATCGTAGGTCACGAATGGTTCCTACCATTACCTCCTCTTTAGTTTCCTAGGAATTAATTTATATTAATATACTTTCCTCCATATGAAAAGGTCAATCATTGGTCTTAACCATGCTTACGAGTCATAAACTACTCAACCGTATAAAGGGAAACCTAACCTAGTAGTGGACTGTTTTGGTTACGAGTTGAGCTTACGACTTTGGGGGTGAGTTTTACCCCTTGGTTACGACTCAAAGGTCCATTTTTGTACCCAAAACAGTGTGGTTGACCTAGGAGAAGTCTAGGGTACGATTTATGGTACCACTTATACCCTAGGTTACGATTGCCAAATAAACCGTGAGGTGAAGTCAAACTCTTGCACATGTGAGTTTACCAGATTTTAACCAAGGAACTTTTGGTAATTTCCTTTTCCTAAAAACCTAATTCCTTGGCCTATATAAGGCTTGGTATCCTACCAAGTCTTCATTAGTAAGACTTAAACATCCAAACACTCTAAAGGCTTTTGGAAATAAGATTGGAGTCTAGGGTTTGAAGGATTTTATCTTGTGCCAATAAAGAAGAGTGACTATTGTTGGTGATTCAAGTTGTTTAAGGCATGTATCTCTTCCCTGATTTAAACAACACTAAACCCATGTATTTCACACTTGAATTACTAAGTGTACATGGTGGTTTTGAATTAAATGTAAAGGGTTTTGACACCTAACAATGAATGATGATGTTTCTTGTATATACCTGTGTTGATACATGTATTTTATGGTAGATTGCATATGTGGGTTCTTGATGTATGATGTTTAACATAATGGTCTCAATTAACCCTTGTCTTGATGATTTATACCATGAAAATTACCATGTCATAAGAATGCACAGAAGTTTTTTGCGGAAATATCTAAATGAATTGCCTAGTCAATTGTTGATGTTGTGTTAAACTAGGGCCATGGCCCGATGAGTATAAATGTTTGATAAATGTTATGATGGTATTATTATGAGCCATGTAATGTGCAATCGATTATCTTGTAAAGCTAGTGGCTAATAAGAGGGTGAAGTCCCTTAATATAATATGAAGATGCACTTGAATGTTGTATTAAACTAAAGTGTAGCATGAGAATGCTATTGAAATGTGAATGTCTTGTAAAGGTCTTTAGGAAAATAAAATGAATTGTGTAATGAATTAAACGAAGGCATTGGCTAATTGAAATGGTTGATCAATAAAGGCTCCCATGATGACCATGATGGCTTGAATAGTGTTGAAATTGGCTAATTGACTAAAGTCCCTAAATATTGTACTGAATATGTGTTAATGCATAGAAAAAAAGGGTAAAGTCCCAAATGTCAATAAATTATGGTTGTGATGGCTTGAGGGTATACTCCCTTTCCAATAATATGGCTTAGAGTTAAATTCCCTCACCTTATGAAAATGCATGGTAAAGTCTATTGCATAAAACGAGCTCTTGAGGTAGAGCACCTCACCTCATAAATAGGATCGTGGTAAAGTCTGCCTAATATTTGTGGTAAAGTCCACTTATGGCTTGTGCTAAAGTCCACCTACTACTTTTGGTAAAGCCTACCTAGGTGTGTGGGTAAAGTCCTTTGTTTGAATAGCCCAAGTGTTTAGGTAAGGTCCCTTGTTGAGTGATGGCATGTATGGATAAAGTCCTTAGTATATTGAACATGTATACATAGGTAAGTCCCGGTCTAATGATAATGTGAATGTTGTTAAAGTCCTTGGTGTATTAAGCATGATGAATCTATAAGTGTGGGAGGTAGTAGACCTCTACTTTACGTCTAATGAATAAATATTTTAGAGTTTTTATGAACCTTGATAGCTTGGTTGATATATGCTATATGCATATATATGGATAAGTGTATGAATGGGATGAAATGTGATATTGATTTGTTGTTGAATGATGATTCTATCTTATCACTTATCCTTGAGTTACATGCTAGCGTTCCAACCACTAACCATCTCCGGATGCTATGTACCAGATATCGTTCAAACTACACCTCTCTTACAAGAATGTAAGCGATCGTTGTCAATATATAAACAAACTAGGTTGGGGTCGAATATCATAAGGAATTGGGTGTGAATTTGAGTTATTTATGGGTTAATCAACTGATAGTTACCAGTATCCTATGAATGGGGTTTTTTTGAAGTGTAACAAATAGTTAATTCTCAGTTCAGTGTTTGAAATCAATATGATAAGGAAAACCAGAGTTATGTTCACTATGGGTATTGGGATTTGACAGACGCTAGTAACGGTTCAAGATTCTTATGGTAGGTAGGAACAACAGACTATCCTTGTCGAAGTTATGTCTAAATTTTTCTCAACCTATTTAGACATTTAATTATCTAATTCTCTCGAACCTAGGGAATTAGTATTTCATAACACGATGTTATCCCAAGTAAATTAATCTTGTTACATCATTAATTATTAAATCGAAGTTTAATTCTTCCAAGTCTCTATTGATAATTCACTTCTTACTAGGGTTGATTTCTTATCTCAAGCAAATCACCCGTAAGCAAATTCTATTGTTTGCAACCAATATTCAGTATGTAAAATAATGGAATTAGCAAGAAGTTCCTACCACCGTTAGAATCTTGAACACTTAGTTATGTTACATACCCAAACCCATAGCTCCTATAATTCGGGTTAGGGGAATTTAGTTACTCATAATAAAATAAGCAAGACAACAAGCCGAATTCAAACTTAGATTGATGATCTTACAAAAACATGAATAACAACAAGTTTTTCTCAGATTTGATCCAGTAGAAAATTGCAAAACAATTTTAATAATCTCTCTAAAGAATTAAAGTCAGAAGATAGAGACAAAAGTGCTAAAAACGTGAGTTCCAGATGTCCCTTATCATGAATGAAAACCCTAACATATGTTTTAAATAATTCAGTCTAATTATGGAAATAAAATCATAGATCACGGTAGCCTCTCGGACAGGTGACAACGTGTGTGATGTCTTATCAGGAGTCTAACGGCTTATCAGGAATGCCGTCAGCTGTTGTTCACTTTTATAATCTCTTCCTTAGACTGACAATGAGGCTTGACAGCTTATCAGACATGTGATGACTTATCAGAGATGTCATCACTTCTTCACTTCAAAATCCATTCCCTGCATGAGCCTGATGATAAGTCTGACGACTTATCACACTTCTGACGGCCTATCCTAGATGATGTCATGCATTCCAGCTTAAGGCCATTCTCTGTCTAAGACTAATGATGAGCCTGATGGATTATCACACTTCTGACGGCCTATCATATATGTCGTCACATATTTTATCTGAAGGCCATTGTCTGTCTAAGCATAATAGCAACTTTGATAGCTTATCACAAGGCTGACGACTTATCAGACAAGTCGTCAGCTATTCTTCCTTCTCTACTTGCTCAGAAATCAACATTTTCACTCCCATAATTGTTGATTCTCTTATATCTCGACTTTTAATGCAATATCAAAGAGAAAACAATCAAAAATGACAAAAGTTGCTTAACACTTTGCAATTATTCTCAATTAAAAGCCTCAAATTTGTTAGAATCTGCTCACACATCAGCACCCTCAACTTAAAACAATTGCTTGTCCTCAATTAACTAAAACACAACCAAGAGGATACAATGCACATTCAATAGTCAACCATCCATATTATCTCGAAACATCTCCACCATCTCCAAGGTTAATCAATTTAAAAGCAACTGTGTATGTTATTGAAGAACAACAATGTGACACACATGAATCAAGATATGGCATCAGTTCAGCAACCACAACCATGTATGTACCAATACTACACTATCCAAACAAGTTATCACTTAGCAATGTAACTATTGTTCCCTCACTACAAAGAAGTCCCACTTTACTTATTTCAGACACCACCAATGTAACCATGGGGACAATCAAAAGACACTCACTGTCAAAATGAGGATCCAATCAGTGTATGACGAATACCATAGGCTTGCCCTTATTTTCATTACCAAAATTTCCAAACAGGTCAACTAGGATCACTATAGGTCTTCTCTTTGGCTTGTAATGTAGGCTAGGGGCTGGTATGATACTCGATGATACTTAAAGTGACTAAGCCTCCTTGAGACTACACTAGATTTTGGGGTCTCACCCATTAGCCTTTTTCTATTCTTCTCTTTTTTTGATCACACATATTCAAGATGGGTGCGTTCCATTATACAATCACTTCTTTTTTTACAACTTTTCTTTTCTTGCTTTTTTCCACCGCACCCAGCTTTTTATTATTTTCATTTAATTTACTTTTATTCATACTTATTTTACATCACACAACCCTATGATAGCCACCTTCAACTTAGGCCATTTTTCTAAGTCAAGGTGCACAATGTCCAAGAAGAACTAGGGCCAAAACAGGTTCATTATAATATAAATGGGATGGTGGTAGGTGTTATAAAAAGAAATAGGCTATTCAGACTCAAAATAGGGATCAAGGGATATTATGCATATAGGAAAGGTCATTTAGGCTAAAGTGGGCTAATATTAAAACGGCCTATGATCCTTTCCTAACCCCTATCCTTTAACCTAGGTAAGACTAGCCGGGCAAGTTCTGGATTCAATATACAAAGGGAACTAAGTAAAATCTCACACGCACATGGAACACAAGTATATCACAAGTTACTATTCATCCAATTCATGCAATTGTTTAGCAATGTCTATCAAATCACAAGAACTAATACCATACAAAGATGCAAAGTAGTCACAATTAGATGCAAATCACACAGTTAAGGAATTAGACTATTTGAGAGGTGTTCACAAAATAACAAAACCATGTTAAGTTCCTCAGGTACTTGTATTTCTCCTAGTCAGCTATAAAATGTGACAACAATAACTCACCCTACACCCTCAACTTAACTCAAAGAAAAATTGAACTAAGAGTTAGGGGATACTTGGAGTAGATAAAGCTTAGAGATTTTAGGTCCCTGAGCTGCTGCTACATCCTCAACTGCCATATCTCCAGCGAGAGTCTCTCTCCATTCGGACACATCTGGCCTAGTAGTTGTTGGAGGCCTACTATTTGAGGCACCTACGGCTCTCTCTTGGATGGTTTTCTCCAATTTCTTATTGTCAACTAAGGACTCGATCATTTCCTTCTTAATCTCCTTTTTTTCATCCTTTATTCTCACCCTTTTCTCTACTTTCTTTCTTTGTTGCTATCAAGCCTCTCTGTCTTACCATTACCTTTCTTATCGCCCCTTTTCTTTTTTCTTCACTGGTTCTTCTATGAGATCAAGCAATGGTATTTCACCTTAAGACTCAATAACAGTTGGATCTGCCGACACGATAAGTTGGGGCTGCTGTAATACCTCAACATCTACCTTTACCCTGTACAGGGATGCTCTAAATTGTGCAAGGTCTGAGACCGATATTTCTCTTACCCGTGTATTGAAATGGATTTCTAACTCATTAATCTGACCGGGCAAGGCTGGGAAGGGCTCTAGTGTGACCTTAATCCTCTTTTCTACAACAAAGGAAAATTATTTGGCAAAAAGTTACAACTGAGCCTCACACCACTTGGCTTGTTTTGCCACTCTCCTGAAATTCATCGGGTTGAAGACAAATTTTGTGGTAGACATAACAACTGATGGATTTGTTTTATTTCTAGGAACTGATTCTGCTATTGTTGAGGATATCGGTTCTACAGCTTTAGAATCCTACACTGCAATATTAGGTGCTGAACTGGTACCTGTAATTGGTGGATCTATTTCAAACCCTGCACCTCTATTAAATGTTAGCCTCGACTAATTTTTATCATATTGGATGGGGTTGTGGGTGTTCTTATTAGAAAATTCATTGTCTATCCCTAAAACATCAGGTACATTGGCTGCCTGACACAACCTCGTGATTAGATAAGGGAAAAGATATGTCGTGTTGGGTCTTGAGACCCAAATTTTTATCTCCTCAGCAATGATCTCTTTGTAGTTCAAACTGAGTTTAGCCATAAGACTTGCAACCAGTATCGCTCTATCATCTCCAATGATGTTATCTTTCTTAATAGGCATCAAATGGGTATGCACTACACCTAAACAGAACCTTGCCTCTAGAGTCAGGGAGGCCTTGAAAATCCTTGAATTTGGGTTGGTCAGCCATTCATGTTTCCCTTCAGCTATAAAAGTGGCTTACCAAGACCATTGATTTGCATGATGCTTTAACTGAGCATAGAATGCAGGTGAAGTGGCCTCAGGAGTGAATTTGGGGCCATGAAGAAATTTGTTAATTGTTGTTTCTAAGAGATCCACCATCATACCCCATACTAGAACTTTATCCAACAATGTTTGATCTGCAGATTTCTCTCCTTATTTGCACATGTTCTCCAGTCGAGCCTGATAGTTTACATAGACTCCCTAACTTGTGTAGGGAAAAATGATCTTTCTCCTTTTATGGTCCATCCCAAGTTGTAGTCTCGAAATTTTTGCTCCACTTCAGTGTTTTTACTCAACCCAGTAGTGATGATCTTCTTTTCGTCAAAGATTGGCCTTTTAACTATTTTCTTTTAGTTCTGAGAAGCCCATCATAGAAGGTTTTCTATGCCATGGGAATTTACCACCTAGCACTGTCTCAAACTCCGGGGTTCTTACATTTAACTGGAGTTCCTCGAATTAGAGATTCTTCATCATCCTGTTGATCAGTAGAAAGGGACTCAAATAATGGTCCCTCAGAATTAGGTTGCTCAAAATCAGCATGCTCTGACTCAGGCTCCCTAGACTCAGAATACTCAGGCTCAGGCTGCTCAGAAGTTGTACTGTCAGGTGTTGTTGTTTCTTCAGTATCACTTTCTTCACTCTCCTCTACCTCAATTGGTGAAGGTGGCTAAGACTCTTCTAGGCTTTACTCTTTCCTTATCTTCCTGAGAAGTGGCTCCGCCTCCTCATAATCGGATCCTTCATCGAAGAGTCTTCGAGGTACACTCCCTTTTGTCACTTTCTTTATAGGTTTGGTGCTCTTTTCTTTGGGTTCCATTATAAGACATGTATCAAAATAAAAAAATCATTTTTCACTCATGATCATATAACTCAAGAAGTTCAGTCATTATATTTCCACATACCTCAAAAGAGGTTCACAATTGTATTAGAGAAAAGTTGTGGTGACATATTCTTATAAGTCATCATAAATATGATAGCTTATCAGGCGTGTCGTCAACCTTAAATAGAGCATGATTATTTTTCCTAACTTGGGATGACATAGTCTAATAAGCCATCGTATTCGTGATATCTTATCAGGTATATCGTCAGCCTTAAATAGAACAGGCCTATTTTTCCCAATTTGTGACGACATAGTTTGATAAGCCATCCCATGTGTGATAATTTATCAAACACATCTTCAGCTCAGAATACAATCTCCAACTAAATTTTAGTCTTGATTATCAAACCATTTTCTTTTTAGATTCGCATGGAGTTGTGTTCTTGAGCTAAACCCTGGGTCCTTTCGGACAATGGAGCACTATAAACCCTAGATGCCATTTTTCACACAATGGCAAGTTATGCTTGCCTCAATCCCTTTGAAACTAAGATTTACATTAGTTGCATCACTTACCAAATGAAGGGAAGAGTTAATTGTTGAGCATACTTGATGAACGACTTTTACTTGGTTACTCAAGTGAAGAAGAGTTCACAGGTGAAAGAGGGTCCTTGATTTTATTAAATTTAAACCCACTCTCAGAAGAAAGGATATTTTTTTTGTTTTACTTGGAAATATTTTTGAAAAATAAAGGTAATAACCTAACTATGGAGAGAAATAAAACTTAAAGGAGAGAAAAAGGAGTATGCGGGAAGGTCAAAAGGTTAACTAGGCCGGGTTGGATCTTTTTTTTAATTCTGGGGCCAAATTTCACCTGCCAGCTTATCAGATGTTTGATAAGTCATCAATGATGTCACCAACTCAAGGCAGTATGTTGCCTCATTTTGAATTCTCTAATTCCATCTCTGACGGCTTATCACAGGTATGATAGACTATCACAAATGCCGTTACCCTTATCAAAACATGTCTCAACTTTCTTGAGCTGAATACATCAGTTTCACCTTATTTGTACTAGAACCTAACTATAAAAATAAAAAAACTTTGCTTGAAAACATAAAAATTTTGGGTTGCCTCTCAATAGCACCTGATTTAGTATTGCGGCATGACTCGGTCATGTTGACTACTCAGACTTTGTTAAGACAACCTACGGATACCTCTTTACCATCTTCATAGAACACATCCACAATTGAGAAAACACTCTTCTTATTTTGCTGTGTCATGGGTGAGTGTATTGCAAATCTTGCTTCTTTGTCATTGAGCAGGCACTTCAGCTCATTCAGCTCTATGTCTACTATCACTCTCCCAGTCGCGAGGAATGGTCTACCCAAAATAATGGGTACTTCAAAGTCCACATCACAGTTAAGGACTACGAAATCAGGAGGAAGTGTAAAGTTGGCCACATTTACCAATACATCATGTAGTATTCCTATTGGCCAATTTACAGACCTATCCGCCATCACCAGCCGCATATTTTTTAGGGTCAGATCTCTCAAACCCAACATTCTATACATGACTAGTGGCATCAGATTTATGCTCGCCACTAGATCGCATAGGGCCTTAGCAATATAGAAAGACCCGATTGTACATGGAATAGTGAATGGTCCAGCGTTAGTCTTCTTCTATACTAAGGATCGTGTAGAAACGACATTGCAATGGTGGAGATTTTTCACCAGCTCATATCTTACTGCCATTTTATTTTTCAATAGATCCTTCATAAACTTAGAATATCCTAGCATTTTCTTTAGTGCCTCAACAAATGGCACATTCACTGTCAATTGCTTGAGCATTGCCATGAACTTGCTGAATTTTGCCTCATCAGTTTTTTTCTTCAATCATTGAGGAAAATAAGGTGATGGTTTTTGAGTAGTGGTAACCACTACCTCATTTTCCTTCTCTTTTTCCTTTTTTAAAGCATCAGAAGGATTGTCCAGCTTCTCAGCCTCCACTGGACCACCTTTTTCTGGTTCATCATCAACTGCCTCATCAACTATATTTTTGCCCACAAAAGGTCCAAATAATATCTTACCACTTCTAGTGGTAATCACCATACATGAGCTATCATTCCGCGAATTCTAAACCATATTATTAGGTAATGTTCCACTCTTTCTCTTGTTCAGCGTTGTGGACAATTGGCTTATTTGCTGTTCCAATTATTTGATCGTAGTGGAGTATGAGTTTACCAACTGACTAATAGAGGACAGATCGTTTTTCATAGTAGTCACCCCTGGGTTGGTAGCCTGTACTCTCTTTAACAATTTAGCCATCATGTCCTCCATGGAAATCTTTCTAGAACTTGTTGTAGCAGCCTCATAATTTTTTGGAGGGACATATAGCCCGCTTCTATCATTATTGCTCCTCTAATTTACTTGCTCCTGATTCTTATATACAACCTTGTCATAGTAAGTAAGACCTTGATTTCATTTTATATTGCCTCGGAAAACCCCCTGATTGTTTACATAGTTCACCTCTTCTTCTAAGTCAGACTCCACTTTGCCTGTGATCCCACGCCTTTCACTTTCTTAGTTTTACCTAATAGTAAATGCTTGGTTAGCAAGTCTATCTATGTTTTTAGGTGAGCCATGTCTTGATCATATTTCTCGTCTATTCTGTGTTATTTCCCAGTCATACCTACAGAAACAGTGGGGCTTGCTACCACAGAGTCTCTGGTATGTCATACGTGACTCTATTTTGTCATTTTCTCTAGCATTTCTGAAGCCTCTGGGAATGTAAGATCAACAAACAAACCACCAGCAACATTACCTATAACTGATTTTGTCACAAAGTTAAGAGCCCTGTACTAAGTCTCCATCAAGTATATGTCCGTCATATTGTGGTTTGGATACTGTGTCAGCTTATTTTTGAATCTCTCCCAGGTTTTATGCAAGGCTTCAGTTGGGAGCTGTATAAAGTTACTGATCTCATCCCTAAAATGTACCCTCCTGGAATGTGGAAGAACCTTTTTAGGAAAGCTCCTTTCAACTACCTTCAGTTGGTGATAAAATCGAGTGTTAGCTCAATAAGCCACAATGTTGCCTCCCCATACAGAGACAAAAAAAATAATCTCAAACAAATAGAATTCTGACCCACTCCAGGGTTATC
>JAPEIP010000011.1:139898517-139912985 GCA_026120095.1 Capsicum chinense
ATTCTAAACCATATTATTAGGTAATGTTCCACTCTTTCTCTTGTTCAGCGTTGTGGACAATTGGCTTATTTGCTGTTCCAATTATTTGATCGTAGTGGAGTATGAGTTTACCAACTGACTAATAGAGGACAGATCGTTTTTCATAGTAGTCACCCCTGGGTTGGTAGCCTGTACTCTCTTTAACAATTTAGCCATCATGTCCTCCATGGAAATCTTTCTAGAACTTGTTGTAGCAGCCTCATAATTTTTTGGAGGGACATATAGCCCGCTTCTATCATTATTGCTCCTCTAATTTACTTGCTCCTGATTCTTATATACAACCTTGTCATAGTAAGTAAGACCTTGATTTCATTTTATATTGCCTCGGAAAACCCCCTGATTGTTTACATAGTTCACCTCTTCTTCTAAGTCAGACTCCACTTTGCCTGTGATCCCACGCCTTTCACTTTCTTAGTTTTACCTAATAGTAAATGCTTGGTTAGCAAGTCTATCTATGTTTTTAGGTGAGCCATGTCTTGATCATATTTCTCGTCTATTCTGTGTTATTTCCCAGTCATACCTACAGAAACAGTGGGGCTTGCTACCACAGAGTCTCTGGTATGTCATACGTGACTCTATTTTGTCATTTTCTCTAGCATTTCTGAAGCCTCTGGGAATGTAAGATCAACAAACAAACCACCAGCAACATTACCTATAACTGATTTTGTCACAAAGTTAAGAGCCCTGTACTAAGTCTCCATCAAGTATATGTCCGTCATATTGTGGTTTGGATACTGTGTCAGCTTATTTTTGAATCTCTCCCAGGTTTTATGCAAGGCTTCAGTTGGGAGCTGTATAAAGTTACTGATCTCATCCCTAAAATGTACCCTCCTGGAATGTGGAAGAACCTTTTTAGGAAAGCTCCTTTCAACTACCTTCAGTTGGTGATAAAATCGAGTGTTAGCTCAATAAGCCACAATGTTGCCTCCCCATACAGAGACAAAAAAAATAATCTCAAACAAATAGAATTCTGACCCACTCCAGGGTTATCAAAATATTTATGGATGGTGACAAAGTTCACCAGATGCAAGTTCAAATCATCCCCAGAAAGGTCACCAAACAACCCCTTTAGATTAAGGATTTGAATTATAGTACTCATAATGTTGAATTTTTCCCCAGGTGATAATGGTGGAGGAATAAATTCACCCATTGCACCTTCTTCATACATTCCATCATCATCAACATTGACGTCATACTGGATCGGCTGGTGATCTAGCCTATCTCAGAATGGATGGTTCCTGTTAGAATTATGTTGTACTGGTGCAGCTATTTGATCTGCATGCCTTGGGTTACAGGGGTTCAACAACTCCTCTTCTATCAAATCTTCATCCTCAGGATTTAGATGCCGTACTTGTTGACCGACATTCTGCACATTCACCTGAGCTCTAGCTAAGGATGCTAACCAGTCAGCCTCTTGTTGGTCTGCCATTCTATCGATTAGTTGCGGTTCTGAATTAAATGGAAATAATGGTCCTTCGAAACTTTTGGTTCTTATCATACATAACAAAAGTCCTACTGAAAACAAAAACAATAAATAGATGTAAAAACTAGAAAACTTGACTAACAGTCAGTTAGCTCACACAAACCTTAATTTACAACCGTATTCCCCGGCAACGACGCCATTATTGATAATGCTCAAACTATACCTCTCTTATAAGAATGTAAGAGATCATTGTCAATATATAACCCAACGAGGTTGGGGTCGAATACCACAGGGAATAGGGTGTGAATTTGATTTATCTGCGGGTTAATCAACTGATAGTTACCAGTTTCCTATGAATGGGGTTTTTTGGAAGTATAACAAATAGTTACTTCATAGTTCACTATTTAAAATCAATATGATAAGGAAAACCAGAGTTATGTTCACTATGGGTATTGGGATTTGACAAACGCTAGTAACGATTCAAGATTCTTATGGTAGGTAGGAACAACAGACTATTCTTGTCAAAGTTATGTCAAAATATTTCTCAACCTATTTAGATATTTAATTACCTAATTCTCTCAAACTTAGGTTATTTGTATTTCATAATAGGATGTTATCCCAAGTTAATTAATCTTGTTACAACATTAATTATCAAATGGAAGTTTAATGCTTCTAAGTCCCTATTGATAATTCACTTCTTACTAGGGTTGATTTCTTATCTCAAGTAAATCACCATAAGCAAAGTCTATTGTTTTCAACTAATAGTTAGCATGTAAAATAATAAAATTAGCAAGAATTTCCTACCATCGTTAGAATCTTGAACACTTAGTTACGTTACAAACCCAAACCCATAGGTCCCACAACTCGGGTTAAGGGAATTTAGCTACTCATAATAAAATAAGCAAGACAACAAGCTTAATTTATAGTTAGACAGATAATCTTATACATGATGGATAGCAACAAGTGTTTCCCAGATTTGATCCAGTAGAAAATCCCAAAAAAATTGTAATAATCTCTCTAAACAATTAAAGTCAAAAGATAGAGAGAAAAGTGCTCAAAATATGAGTTCCAGATATCCCAGATCATGAATGAAAACCCTAACATATGCTTTAAATACATCAGCCTATTATGGAAATAAAATCATAGATCATAGTAGCCTCTCAGACAGGTGACAACATATATGACGGCTTATCAGGAATGTCATCAGCTCTTCTTTAATTTGATAATCTTTGCCTTGGGCTGATGATGAGTCTTGACGGCTTATCAGAAATGTGATGACTTATTAGAGATGTCATTATTTTTCTCTTCAAAATCCATTCCCTGCCTAAGCCTGACGATGAGCCTGATGGCTTAACACACTTCTGACAGCCTATCACATTTATCGTCATACATTCTAGCTGAAGTCAATTCTTTGTCTAAGCCTGATGATGAGCCTGCCGACTTATCACACTTCTGATGGCCTATCATAGATGTCGTCACACATTCCAGCTGAAGGACATTCTCTGTCTAAGCCTGACTACAACTTTGATAGCTTATCACAAGGCTGATGACTTATTAGACAAGTCATCAACTATTCTTCCTTGTCTACTTGCTCAGAAATCAACTCTTTTACTCCCATAATTGCTAATGCTCTTATATCTCGACCTTTACTGCAATATCAAAGAGAAAACAATCAAAAAAGACAAAATTGTCTTATGAGTTTGCAATTATTCATATTTAAAAGCCTCAAATATGTTAGCATCTGCCCATACATCAGTCCCCACGTGACATAGGCGTTAGCATCTTCTCATACATCAGTCCCCATGCGAAATAGGTGCTAGACCATCTTCTTTATTTCTTTCATAGAGATATGACAATCAAGAAGTTCATGTATTGACTTGAAGGGGTGAGATTTGATATGTCCAGAAGATCTTCATCTCTTAGTCCTTATCTTTAGGCTTAGTGTCTTTAAGACAACCAAGGTCCGTGGCATGCCAATGACTCGAAAACAACAATATTTTGTCTAATCTTGTCATATAATTTTGTCCATCCATTGCAAGCATTATGGTGATATTTTGAATTTACTTAAATCTTTTGTATCAACCATATATCATAATGATAAACTCACCAATCATACCATAGCCACAAACACCATGGATTAGAGCTCAAAACAATATAAGATTCAAGATGATGAACTAGAAACTTAAGCTAAGAATACTAGTTTTATCCTTTTGATATTTAACTTATTGTTTTGTCTCATTAGTTTTTTCAATTGAACCTTAAACAGAATACAAAAGTTATTAAACACATAATTACACATTCATACCATTAGGAATTCATTACCCATACTTCAATCCATCGAGATAAACTAGAACAACTCATAGTTGAAGCTAGTAACATTAGTTTTCCCGTCTAAACTATAAATGATCGAATTGTTTCCAGACTTATTTGAAACAAAATTTAAATATTATCATGATCCTATTTAACACATAATTCTTAATTATATAATTAAAAACACATTAAGCATACAAAAATTCCTCAAAAAAATGCTAAATACATCCTAATAACAACACTGAAGTGGATAAATCCATCTGAGATCATTCAGATAGTTGGTGAGATGGATTTTGAGTTAGACTTACACCTAGATTCTTCAGGTTTCAATATAGTCATCCATGTTTCTGAATTGCAGTGATACAATACTGACCCTTTTCATCTGCTTAGATGGGAGTTGGTTTTCCAGAATAAGTGGTTGGCCTTCGGGGAGGAGCCTATGCTCATATTGGCTAGTGACGTTAGGCAGTTGCACAAGAAAGACATTCCAATAGTTAAGGTGTATTTCAGGCACCCCTAGTAGAGGAGGCTTCTTGAGAGATAGTGAGCGATATATGAAACAGTATCCTTACCTGTTTGAGGCTTCAGGTACATCCTATTCCATTACCTTCAAGTACTGAAGTTCCTTCAATAATGTATATTTTAATGACCCTCCATGTCAATTTTTATATCAAATCCTTATTCCATTTAGAACGTTATAATAGTTGTCCCAAGTTATTTATGTATTGTTGGAACTTATAATTTAGGTACCGATGTTAATCATTTGATTTTTAAAACCAATTTTCTATTTTGAAGTCTTCGTTGGTTCAAATTGGCCACCTGCGAAAACCTTAGTCAAATAATCTCCTAAGCCTATTTTGACTATTCCAGCAACTCTAAAACATTTATTTTAGGTTAGGTTTACCCTTATTTTGAGTCTCGAGGCTCTCAAACTCATTTTAAGGTATTGGCAGGAAGTTTTGAAAAATTGTAAGAGGGTGTGGGATCCACTTTTTAATAAAATGACCCCAGATTGAATTATTTATTATGCCAGTGATTTCCAAACATGGAATTTTATTGGATAGCATAGTTTATTTACATATACTAGATTCTAAATTAATTCTAAGGGATCGGCAGAGACTTCGAAAATTTAAAGTCTCAGTTGGTGTCCATTACAATGCTTACATAGCCAGTTAGTCTCTTAATCGACCTGGCTTGCCCCAATAGTATTACATAAGAAAGGATCTATCAGATAAGTGAATTCCTCTTAGGTGATACTAGTGTTACTCATGAGACTAATGCTTAGACTACGAGTGTCACTTAAGCGACCTGATGTCATCTTAGGTGACATCTGTGGTTCTAGAAGGGTATAAATACCCCACTTAGCCTGATTTTCATAATGCTTAAATATTTTTCATCCATTCTCAATAATTATGAACCCTGAAAAAGTACTATAAGTTAAGGGAATCATTTATGGGAGGTTTTGGAGATTCGCTAATGTCAATATAAGCATTTCCTCTATCATTTTGGATAAGCTTCCATTAATTTATAGATTAGACTCTCCATCTAATTCTAAAAACACTAGAATTACGGTGTATTGATTATAGCACCCTTAGAGCTCGAATATTATGCATTGTTTAGAGTAAATGCTCCTTGATCATTTAGGGGCATTGTGTTGGTTTTGAAAGTGCAATTTTGCAAATGGGCACCACATGTGATTTTTATGTAATTGTACCCGAAGAACTATATTTCAATGTGGATATTATTGTTCTCATTTTGATGGGTTGATTGTGATTTTAACAGGGTGGTACATGGTGAAAGATTCTTTAAAAGTGAATTTGATGGTTTAGTGGTTTCTTTGGTTATTTCTTTGGCATCTAGTAGGCTAAGTTTACCCTCTTTATGGATTGATCTATTTCATAGTATGCTTATGATATTATGCTTTAGGTGTTATTGAAAGTGTTTTGGTTAGTTGGAATTTTTAGGCTATCTTGGAATTGTAATTTTTGTGTAATCAACTTTTATTTTCATGATGTAGGGAGAATTGACATCTTAGGTAAAGTTATCACTCATTTGACATATACAATGAGTTTAGATACCATAGCCTAGTCTGGGGTAGAATTCTCCTAAAATGGATTTTAAGGATTAGAAGTAGGACTCGCTGACCCATCATAGGCTAAGATTGTTTTAGCTTTTTTAGACCCTTATTCCTGAGTTTTACCATTATAAATGATTATGTAGGGCTAATGAGGATATCTACTATAAATGAGTACATTAACTTTTTAGTTGGAGTTGAATTTAATTTCCAACGTCAATGATATTGCTTATAAATATGATTATTGATTAAAATTATATATATATGACTATTGATATGGCTCTTAGATATTATTATTAATATGGCTATTGATGTCTTATAAATATGAATAATGATAAGTCTTATAGAGGTAATTATATATATGGCTTATAGGTATGATTTTTTATATAACTTATTGATATGATTAATGATATAGCATAAAACAGTTATTATTGTTATGGCTTTTTGATTTAATTATTAATATTTTGAATATTCATGATTAATGATATGGCTTATAGACTTTATTAATGATGTGTCTTATAGACTTGATTATTGATAGTACTTATGGATATGACTTTTGAAAAGCGCTAAAGACATGATTATTGGCATGACTTAATAGATATTGTATTTTTATGATTTATGGACATGAGTATTGGTATGACCTATGGATATGATTCTTGGTATGACTTATAGAGATGAGTAAAATGGCGGTTTATTAATTTATTTTTTGGAGGTAGTTTATCAACAGGGCTTATTTACATGATTAATTTGTACAATATATAAATATAAGTTCTAGTTCATGTCTGACAATTGATGATAATGATGATGATATTGCTAATATGACTTCCATTTAATATTTGGCAAAATTAGATAATGTTGATCATGCTATAGAGTTCCATTTCAAGTCGAGAATTGTGAGTTACTTACAACATGATATTGTTCAGATGGATTCTCAGTTAAGGCATGGCGAATTGTTAAATTATGATTGTTCAACTATTTAGTGTCCTAGATTGTACCCTCCTAGCTTATGGAGTCTTGCGTTGGGTTACTTACTTTCCATATTTTTGGATTTTACGGGAAAATTATGTAGTTATAGTTATGTGATCTTTATGTTACTCTAATGATGCCTACTGAGTACCCATTGTTTTGGTACTTGTACTACACTTTTGTTGACCCGAGCACTAATTATTGTTGCCACTAATTTAAAGATCATGGTGAGTTGATTTTAGTGATAGTGATAAGCTCTTGAAGTTAGAGTTGCCCTTTTTTCCTTCTATATAACTTTATCCAATCTTTTATTTTTGAGATATATTGTATATGACTATTCAATACTTATAGTTCAGTTATAGATGCTCCTGTACTGGCATTACTAAGTCTTGGGATACATGTTTCTCTTTTTTCTATCTGTACTTATTATTCAGTTATAGTAGATCTTTTACTAGCATTACTAAGACTTGGGATGATTCTTGCTTTTTTATATATCAATTAGACTGTTATGGATGCTTTATTGATTATTTAACTCATTAAATGTTGACTTTTCAGCTTTTAGGCCATTTTCCACCATGTTATCCCATTCTTTATAGCTCTGGGCTACAATTCAGCTTACCTACTAGCGGTATAAAGTAGGTGCCATCATGACTCATAAATTGGGTCAGCACAGATTAGCTTTATGATTTGGTACTTCAGACTCTTTACTATGAAGGCTATGTTGACTAGTTGCTGCCTTTGTAGAAGATCATCAATTTTGACCATCTCTATTTATGTATCATGGTAGCACTGTACGGGCTGATCTTCGTGCTTACCATTTTTGATTATTGGTTGATCAACATTAGTTCTTTGATGTTAGGGAGATGGGGTTATTTGGATGGGTATTGGATAACTTTTTCCATGGGATGGAGTAGATATTAGGTTTTGAAAGGCAAATAAAGGTATATATTTTGATAATAGAGTGGTTGCATGATTCATGACTTGGATTACCTTTATCTTGGATGAGTTCCCACTTGGTTGTGTTTGTTTCAAGGTGATATCAATGTGTTGAAATGTTATTATCATGCTTCATCCATTCTCAGTTTGGCTGGAGATAAGTTTGTTGTTGATTTTGAGTTCTTGCTCATTTGAAGGTGAAGTAAGGGAGTTTGTTAAAAAAGGGATACCTATGGAAAAAATACTTTAAAAGCATTGTCTCTCTATGTAGGTTATTTGGAGAGTCATATTTAGGGCATGCATGCCTAATACTTCATTCTTTTGAGCTTTTGGACTCTTTCTATCTACTAACTTTGGCAAAAAAAGTCCTTTTAGTAATGCATATTTTAATGACTCTCAAGGTGATTTCCTTGTAGCATTCAAGCCATCCTGCAGTGGCTATAGGTCATTTATGACTTATTGAAACTGTCAATTTATCGCAGTTTGTTTGTGTTTTAGGATCATTTCCCTGTAGTAGGGCTATCACTTTTAGGGGTTCAGTATCAAACCAAAAATACGAGTAAACAAGCTTTAATGAGAAACCAACTGCATCATCTGCTCCAGAACATTGATTTTAGACTGGAGGTGCTTTGGTTCATGTCCCAAGGCTTGGAGACTTGTTTTAGTCTATTGGGTGGATTCGATGCAAAAAGAAATCATAGGTGTAGACACAATATTTAGTCTAAATAATATTCGATGAATGTTTTGATGGTTTCGTTGAGTTTGAAATGTCATATATTGTATGGTAGCATAGTTTGTTTGCATGAATGGGGTTCCAAATGAATCTTGACCACTCGGTCAATGTTTTTTTGGACATAGAAAAATATGATCCTCAAGTTGTTCGTACCACTGCTTAAGCAGCCGACTGATTGCTTATGTGATAGTCGAATTTTCGGTTTTAAGTCACTTTTATAGCCTTGGAAGTTTTGTTGAGTTCTACTTAAGCACTTCTTGACCACTGTAGTGGATTTCTCTTTGGCAGATAGGGTACTGCTTTGCCGATCCCTCTCTTTCCTTGCCTGACCTTTTTAGAAACATGTGTTAATTAAGAAGGAGTCTCTTAAGCAACCAAGTCACTACTTTAGCGTCTTCTAAGGTGTTAAATCCCCTTTATTCACCTAATTTTCTCCTCATTTGTTAACCCCTTTCAACCATTTTAAGAGCTTAGAGTGTGGGAAGTTTGGGGAATAATCCATTGAAGGTAAATTAAGTTATCCCAACTCTACTCAGTCGTTTCACATTATTTTTCCTTATCAAATTTCATCCTTTTCATTGTAAATTCTTAGAAATTAGATCTTAAATCTCTTAGGCTTTTGGGATCATTTTGGCCCCAATTTATGCTATATTGGTGCTCAACTTCTGAGCACCCATTCCTTGTACTTCAAGGGACCTCGTAATGAAATTAATTTTTGATTCCATTAATGGGCCTTCCTGACCCTTTTTTAACCCAAATTTTGACTTGACCATTATATAGCAATCTGGGTCTCATTTTAATTCTATTGATGTGTGGGTTATTTTGTTGATAGCAATTCGGTGTTTTGGGATCGTGGAGCAAAGGAAAATTCATTGTGGATGATTCAAGACATGCAATTTTGTTATCAAGCTAGGCGTCGGTCTACTTTTCTTTAAGATATCATGTATAATATATATTAAATAATAGATAAGCATGCTAGGACATGTTTATGACTAGTGTATTCAATACCTTGGGAAGATATGTGACCCATACCTTCATTTAAAATAATTACTATGGCCATATAATTCTGTCACCTTAGAAGCATGTTGATCAAAGTTTATTTTAAGGATCCTTTAGTATAAGGTTTACTATTTGACTTCGTTAATTGGATCAGAGTTTCGCCGATTATAGTATTATTAATATGCTAGTTATATGTTGTTCCGCCTGAAACCTTATTCATGATACCAGTTGGACACCAGTTTTCATGACTCGATTCACATGTAATGATGGTACCTACTAAATCAAACTAGTAGGAAAGCCAATACCATAACCCAGAGCTATCACAATGGGTTAATTCAGTAAGAAATGCCAGCATAGGACAAATTTAATGAACACAAGTAAAAATATAAACAAAGTGTTATAAAATAGATAAACATCCACCGTAAAATACCAACCCCACGACTTGGTAGAGCCAGTACAAGAGAATTTAATGTCAATAATACAACCCAAAAGACGTAAAATATAATCAATGTATCTATCTCAAATATTAAAGACTAAATATAAATGATATAAAGAAAATGAGTAACTCGAACACCGTTAGCTCATCTT
This sequence comes from Capsicum chinense, assembly GCA_026120095.1. Classification (NCBI taxonomy): domain Eukaryota; kingdom Viridiplantae; phylum Streptophyta; class Magnoliopsida; order Solanales; family Solanaceae; genus Capsicum; species Capsicum chinense. Next base: position 139,908,586 of record JAPEIP010000011.1, read on the forward strand.
ATATCTTGAAGATCAACCCCTCACGAACTCGAATCAATGGAGGCAACTGTACTCGGATCTATACCAAAAAGGTATAAAAATATAGTATGAGTACCAAAACAATGGGTACTCAGTAGGCATCATCGGCCAGCTGAGCTAAGTCATGATATAATGATGATATAATGCAAGATAATCCTAAGTATGTCAACGCTTAGAGTTGAACCTAAATCCTCTCCCTCATCACTATATTTAATAAGTAATTAATCAAAATAACAAGATAACATATGGAATCAACACATACCAATATGGTCATGCATAAGAAATAGACAATTCAGAACTATAACGTATCACATGGCACATACACAAGCAAACATAAGTAACAAGTTAGCTCCCATATGTCAACTGATGGATAAAGTAAAGAACTCATCACCGCATCCCAAACTATGGGAGAGTACACCCAAGAGATATAATAATAATAATAATAAAGAATTTAACGAACAATATATCTAAATTTCATAATTATTCCACCATATTTCATATTTAACATAAATTGTATATTTTATCGAACCTCCATTAGATACCAACATTGACCATTTAACCATATTCCATAATATTACCATCATTTTCTAATGATCAACAATACCCACTAGCCAGTATTCATTAGCAAACAAGAATCATTAGTTTGTCCATTAGGTTTGTAGCCTTCACATAGTCATAGTCAAATCTTAGGCACTAATCACTCCATAGCCATTTTAATAGCCAACATTCCTTTACTAACTAGTTTAACACTTACCAACTAGGATTGATTAATCATGTAGACAATATCCATCACCAAACTTTAGTTATCACTAATCATTAACTACTTAACTTTATATGCATTTAACACTAGTGGGATACAATTGGTATTCAAATGTCAACAACCTACTCACATCACATATAAGAGGTGTATATAAATATGAGTATAAAATGGCCATACATAGGGCTAGACGGACCCAAACCCGTAGATGTACACATAGAAATATCAATAATCATCCTCTAGCCTTACTGGTTATATCATCATCATCACCCTCTATCGTTGTTGGGGGTTATCATTATCATCGCAATATCCTCCATCCTTGATGGGTATCCATATCATTATCGTAACCTCCTCCGACCTTGCCGGGTATTAATATCATCATAACCTACTTCGTCTTTGCCGAGTATCAATTTCATCACAATAGGAAAATTAATATTTATCATGAAGAGTAAGCCCTACAAGGGCTAAAGTAAATTGCAAGCCCCACAATGACTAATGTAAAGTACAACCCCCACAGGGGCTAAAGTAAAGTACAAGCCCCGTGAGGGCTAATGTAAAGAACATAAAAAGAGAAGCAAAAGAGCATACCTTCATATTTCCTCGTTCATCTTTAATGTGATAATATAAATAAGTGTACATATATAGGCAAATTAACTATTATATAATATACAATAATAATCTAGTCCATTAGACCATGAGCACAACCATACGCATTATCAAGAGCAATGGTGTAATGCCCCAAATCTAATACCCAAAATGATACACGGTGCTAGCAATATCAAAAGACCACAAGCTAACCCATGACTGATATATGTAACTGAGAACTGCATAATATACTATATAAATGCGGAATAAAAGGGTTAAAAGGACATAAGGTTCAAGCATCTGATAAAACATAACATTTGGAAATACGGTATATCAATTCCAAAAATGAAATAAACTTTCTGAGCATGCTAGTCTAAAAGCCTCTAAACTATCTGAAAACTGTAGAGTTGATGGGAAATGTCCCCAACTATGTCCGTCTATTAAAACAAAAATAATGAAGTAATGAAATAATCATGTTATCCTCAAATGATGAGGACTCACTTAAAATCTACTACTGCTGGCTGAATCTGAAGCTAACTGTCATAGGGAACTTGAGCGTCCAAACCTATTGTATAAAACACCATTGTGTAGAAGAAAAATATACATCAGTATATATATATGTACTGGTATGCAAAGTGAGGGTGGCTAAATGCATGGGGTTCATATGCATTAATAATACTAACTAACTGAATAACATGAATGTGAGAATACATGCATTAATATGTAACTGTAAATGAAATCATGATAATACTAACTACTGAGTCTGAATACTGATAACATGAGTTTTGTATAATTGATATACTGTTAACTGAGTGACTGTATTTGACAGTCCTGATTCTGATGGAACTAACTGAGTTCTGTACTAAACAGAGTGACTGTATCTGACAGTCCTAAATCTAAAGAACTATCTGAGTTCTTTTACTAAGACTGAGACTATAGGAAGTAATCATCTAATCGTCATGCCCTAAATCTGAAATGGTGGGGGTCCAACCTGTAACCCCAGCTAGAAGGGTGTCAGTACCATGCTATGGGTAAATACAAGCTGTGAGTTAACCCTCTTTTACAGGGAGCACTTCTGTTAACCCTTCCTAGTAGAAAAACTCAAATGAGATGTATAATACCGAGAATCATAAGGGTATATCTCAACCTACGCTAGTTACGTAGTTCTAGACACTGAACTGATTTCCTAGTTCATACTAGGCTTGACTGAGTTGTGACTAATCGTGTTACTGACCAAACTAGACTGATTTCTCTAAGTTTCGTTGACTGACGAAATACTACCGAGCTCTGATAACTGATTGGGATTACTAAGATTACTGAGTACAGTAAAGGATAGGACTGATACAGAATTTACTGATTTTTCCTGAGTCATGTGACTGACTGAATTTTATGGATCATGTCTTGACAGAGAGTATATTGAAAAATGACCCTGACTCTAGGAACATAGCTAAATTGTTGAGTACATGTACCCCCTGGACTCGATAACATGATACTAAAAAGACATGACACTTCTTGAACATATGACCATAGTCAACAATTCATAGTAAAAATATTAGGGATTTTTATAAAGTAGTTATATGTCAAAAGCTTACACATGAATAGGAATACATATAAATATGTCAAAATTTCATAAGTCTAATCTCATGAGCATTCTACCAAACCATTAAAATAGATAACATTAACATAGAGGTCATTGTGAACATAAGGGAAAAGCATGGATTTATCAATTTGGTCGCAATTGAGTCGTAAAGTACAATTTTTATTCTTTTAGTTATTTTATCAAACACGTTTCATGCATAACCTGAAGCTTAGGCATGAACACTAAAATAATACATCATGGCAACATTTTTCACTTTAGATACAAAAATTCCAACCGTATGCTAACATAATTTTATTATATGTATTATAGATTTCAACTTGGTAATCATAAAACAACATAAACATGGATATGATTCAATTCATAACATGGAATTCAAAATTTATATTTTTTGAACGGTTTCTTGAGCTTCATGGGTGAAAGGAACCCATTAATCAACACTTTACATACCTTAGATAGAAGTTTATTAAAGATTAATGGTGGAATTTCCAAGATTAGAACCTTCAATTGAAAACCCTAGACTTGTTCATGAGAGAATTTGAGAGAAACAACTATATTTTGGTGAAAACCTAGATGAATCTTGTGTTATAGGATTATATAAGGGTGGGAAGTTAACCCTTTTTCCCTTAAAGATGTGGACGTTTAGTGACTGAAAATTGAGCATCGACACAATTGGAGACGTCGTGCATCAAAGGAACCAATGCGATACTCGATGCATCATTCCATGATCGTGCCAAGCCTCAGTACTTTTAGCTCTGGCAACTTAAAAAAGTGTTAACCAAATCACTAGGAGATATGACTTGCAAAGATCGCATTGGTCCACTATTTTGAGACACCAAACGTAGTCTAAACGAGGTCTAAAAATTCCAAAACTTATTTGGGAATACCTATTGACCTCCCTGATAATGAATTAGCAATAATACCGACCATCAAAGGATATAAGTGTAGTGGAATAAGATTGACAACTTTTGAAGGCCAAAAATAAACTAAATCTGGGAACTTACCTAAAATTTTCTAAGTCTGAGACCCTTTGACAAGCCTAAAAGGATGAATTAAGCTTAGAAATTTTGCGGGGTTTTAAAATATCTCCCCCTTGGGAAAATTCATCCTCGAATGAGACTAACTGAGATGGGAGAAATGATAAGCTGAAGTACATACTGAACATGAACAACTGAAAGATGAGTACATGACTGACATGACCGATAAGTTGAATATATTATACTGAACATGCATATCTGATGCATGAATACATGACTGAACTGAGACATGAACATATGACTGGATATGAAATGGTAATTGATATGAAGTTTATAATAGGAATCTGAGCATGGAACTGAGTGAACTCATGGAAGACTATTACCTTAAACCGAAAATACTGATGAACCCGAGATCACTTACTGGGCATGTATTAATGGGAACATGGGAACATATCTGAGCTTGAAA
>JAPEIP010000011.1:139913085-139947523 GCA_026120095.1 Capsicum chinense
TTCTTGAGCTTCATGGGTGAAAGGAACCCATTAATCAACACTTTACATACCTTAGATAGAAGTTTATTAAAGATTAATGGTGGAATTTCCAAGATTAGAACCTTCAATTGAAAACCCTAGACTTGTTCATGAGAGAATTTGAGAGAAACAACTATATTTTGGTGAAAACCTAGATGAATCTTGTGTTATAGGATTATATAAGGGTGGGAAGTTAACCCTTTTTCCCTTAAAGATGTGGACGTTTAGTGACTGAAAATTGAGCATCGACACAATTGGAGACGTCGTGCATCAAAGGAACCAATGCGATACTCGATGCATCATTCCATGATCGTGCCAAGCCTCAGTACTTTTAGCTCTGGCAACTTAAAAAAGTGTTAACCAAATCACTAGGAGATATGACTTGCAAAGATCGCATTGGTCCACTATTTTGAGACACCAAACGTAGTCTAAACGAGGTCTAAAAATTCCAAAACTTATTTGGGAATACCTATTGACCTCCCTGATAATGAATTAGCAATAATACCGACCATCAAAGGATATAAGTGTAGTGGAATAAGATTGACAACTTTTGAAGGCCAAAAATAAACTAAATCTGGGAACTTACCTAAAATTTTCTAAGTCTGAGACCCTTTGACAAGCCTAAAAGGATGAATTAAGCTTAGAAATTTTGCGGGGTTTTAAAATATCTCCCCCTTGGGAAAATTCATCCTCGAATGAGACTAACTGAGATGGGAGAAATGATAAGCTGAAGTACATACTGAACATGAACAACTGAAAGATGAGTACATGACTGACATGACCGATAAGTTGAATATATTATACTGAACATGCATATCTGATGCATGAATACATGACTGAACTGAGACATGAACATATGACTGGATATGAAATGGTAATTGATATGAAGTTTATAATAGGAATCTGAGCATGGAACTGAGTGAACTCATGGAAGACTATTACCTTAAACCGAAAATACTGATGAACCCGAGATCACTTACTGGGCATGTATTAATGGGAACATGGGAACATATCTGAGCTTGAAACGTGGTATATAAACTTAATATTATGATCTAAACTGAGTACCTTGAATACATAGGTTACGACTGAAGTTGGAGTTTGAGGGTCAACTTATGAGTACCCCTTACTCCTAATTATATTCACTATGAGAAGAGAGAATGACGTGTATGTCATGAAAGTTTGGGGGATTATAGTGTATCTCCTCCTTGGGACACTAGGTCCCTCAAAGAGAACTAATTTCTCTGAGATAATAAGGAAAACTAGGGCGATGCATAAGGCACCTACGAACTGAATTGTGACTGAGTATCTAGGATCTATAACTAAGACGTGATATATGAACTAAGTTGAGCATGCAACTACCCGATTGGTCCATCTTAGAATGATCACATTCATGGGACTTCAGATAGTCCGATTAGATGGACCGAAGGGAAACCATACCATTCGAACTTGTTCGCCTGACAGCTAAACTGAATTACTGGTTGCTTAAACTAACTCATACTAAAAACTTATACTTAACATAAGTAATTCCCTACACTCTTTCAAATATACGCTCCACCTTAGTACAACACGTCACTCAAGACTACCAAAAATATTCACATGGGTATTAATAACGACTGTTTAAATATACTGCTCATCTGATTAACTGAAGGACTGATAACTGAATACTGGGTCTGCAAGACTTAACTAACCTTAATCTGAACAACTAAACTGATACTGTAAAGTATAATACATAGAAGGTAATAACTGACTGGGTGATATGAGGTAAATGAACATGAGTGAGTGAAAACTTTATTACCTAAAGAATGCAAGATCAAACATCTAACATATTTTGGAAACATTCTGTAAACTGCGGTATTAAAATACTAATAATTAAGTAACTGATGGCCATATGCTACGGTTAAAAAATTTTGAAACTTAACTGAGTTACTGAACTGATTATTGGGTTAAGACTAGGACTGAGATTGTAGCTAAGATAGTAATTGAGACTGTAACCGTAACTAAGACTGTTACTGAAATTGTATATAGTTTTTGATAACTGAGGTTTAGACTAGTACTGAAGTACTGAATTCTGATGGCTAAGTAACTAATAACTAAAAGTCATGGTCCTATAGGACTATCTGAGTCTTTTACTGAATATTGATTACCGAACTGACACTATAACTGAGCCCTGAGGGATAGAGCATCAACACAATGGATTCACCGAGGGATCCAAACTGATAGTATACGTGATATAATCTGAGTTTAGATGATCACTAGGAGTGGACCATGAATTATGATCTATATGACCTGAGCCTAGAACCTTTGTATTTATGGGACATGATTCGTAACATTGGGTAACTAGAACTCTTCATACTAGGAACTTGAAACACACACTATTCTATGAACAACGTGTGGATATAAGTAGTATTCGTGAGACTAAAATGTAAAGAATACATAAGTATCATGATGGTTGAAGAACAAATCTTTGCACTGAGGTAGGAATAGGTCGGGAATCATCTTCCCTTATGGATTTCCTACACATACTGGTATTACTACTGGAACCTGAAGGCCTGACTTTCTAAGCTATCATAATCAGATAGTCTTTGTATACCTGCCGGGCTATGATGGGCTGACCTAATAATTAGAGATTGAGAAAGGTCCTGTTAACATTTGGTCTGAACTTAAATTTGACTACTATGTAAAGATTTACTAAAGAAAAACAAGCTCCTGAATCTGAAGAAATGTGAACATATAAATGAGGGATTAGTAACATACCAGTGGCTACATCGGGAGGATTTTCTTGATTCTGTCGGGACTGAGGAGCATAGAGTCTGTTTGGGCATTGCCCACTGATTGCACCAAAATTTGCACCCTATTGATTCAGGCAATCGGACTAGGATAAAAAATGACATGATGACTTTGAGGGCCAGGTTTAGGATAGTCTTATATCTTGTGACCTGACTCGCCACATCTGAAACACACATCACTGTCGTATTCATACCCCATTATGATACTTACCATACTCTTTGCAAAGCAGATTAGTAAAACTCCTTCTCTCATTACCCTAGGATTTGGAGCCTGGCGCCATATCTCTATGGTTATTTTTGAACTTTAGTACTGGCGCACTAGCTAAGGATGGAACTATGGATGAAAACTTTTAACTATGCACAGAACGGATACCACTCTGCGACCCTGGCTGAGAAAAACTATAGCTACCTGTTCTAGCTCTCTTATTCTCTATCTCCTTCTTCTTAAGCTTCCGCTCATCAATTTGTTGAGCATGGACCATAAGCCTAGATATGTCCATATTTTTAATCAGCATCACAGTCCTGTACTTCTTAATTACTCTACCTGATACCCCAGACACAAACTTTCTTATTCTAGATCTACAGTCTACTACTACATGGGGAGCATACTTGGCTAACTGAGTAAACTTGAGGGAGTATTCTTTAACACTCATGATACCTATTCTAAGATTAATGAATTCTAACACTTTGTCTTCTTTTTGCTCTAGGGGAAAGATTCGGTCTAGGAAGTTATTAGCAAACTCTTCCCACTCTATGGGCTCTGCATCTATACCCTTGTCTACCTTCCACTACTTTAACCACGTATGAGCTACATCTTGTAGTTGATAAGCTAACTCAACACTCTCACTAGAAGTTATTTCCATGACATATGTGAGTTTCTAAACTTGGTTGAGGAACTCTTGTGGATCCTCTTCAGATTTAGAACCTGTGAATAGGGGAGGATTAATTCGGGTGAACTCCTAAATCCTAGCTGCATCAGTATTGGCCAATTAGTTGGCTGGAACAGTAGATAGCCTTTTATTCTAACCTGTGACTAACTTGGCTAGAGTAGTAAATAGAGTCCTCAATTTTGCATGTGAGACATGCTCGTCCAAGGGATCTGCCTGAAGGTGCTGAGGGGTTGACTATTTTTTGTTTCTTCTTTTAGGAGGCATTTCTATAAATATAAAGGGAGAAACTGATTAGACTGAGAGTTAAATTTAAGCTCATACTCACTGGCATAACATGAATACTAAAAGAAGGGAAACTATTCCTAAAACATCTTATAGCCTCCTATACATAAATGTGGTGTGCAATATATCAATGCACAAGACTCTACTAGAAATGGCTTTTCAAACTTCCTAGGACTCTATTGAACCTTAGGCTCTTATACCAAGTTTGTAACGCCCCAAATCTGATACCCAGAATGCTACACAATGCTAGCAATCCCGAAGGACCACAAGCTAACGCATGACTAATATCTATAATTGTGCACTGCATAATATACTATATAAATGTGGAATAAAAGGGATAAAAGGCCATAAGGTAGTCAGTATTTTTCTGATTGCTTTCCTTTCTCTGGTAAATTACATTGTTGGTAGTTATTTCATTGTTAGAAACTTATAGTTAGGGTCGTGATTATGTTATCACTAGTTTTACCTTATTGTTAGGATGCCTTGAGATGTTAGGTTTGTTACTTTAGGTCATTAGCTTGAGTGACCATATATATATATACATATATATATATACCCCTAACTTATTTGAGTTTTCATGCTGTATATATATTCTTGGCATTTTATACAATTATATAACTTTCCTTTAATCTTATATGTATGTTGACATTAGATATATGGTATCCCACTATAAAATCTAATCATTATTACACCAATACAATTTTATCCTTCTTTCTCTCATAGCATTATCATGTTTAGTTTGTTCGATAGTTTTCTATATATTTTATTCCTACTTTTATATGTTATTTATGTTCTTACTATTTTTTAAGATTAGCCAGTCGATGCCTATCAAGTACTAGATTTTTTATACTCATACTATACTTTTGTATCATACAGATCATATGAGTCTTACCATTGTTGTGTGCATAGTTCAGAGCAACTATGGATCAGATATTTTGTGTGTGTTCTTGTCATTTGTTGTATTAATTCACTCTTTCTTACGAATTAGATAAATTTGGATGTTGTTTTAAAAGAGAGTTGGTACTTATATTTACTTTGTACCTCACTTTATACACTTTTTATATTATAAGATCATATACTAACTTTACTAGGTCTTGTAGTTGCTTTAAATATATTAGTCTTTTTATCATATCTATTTTTCTACTTTCTTTTATTTCATCTTATAGTTTGTTTCTAGTTATTCTGGACTATGGGTTTGCTTACCTACTGGTTAGAATAGTAGATGCCATCATAATCTAAGAAATTAGGTCAAGACAAAAAAGGGACTGAAACTTCACTTGTGATGATGCTTATGCACATGTGTGCCCGCTTGTCTTGTCATGTACACTAGCATGTGACCAATGTTGTTACATTTTAATAATTACTCGAAACATGACTTTTGATCTATAAAAGGGATTTTATAGATCTATAAACTAATACCCTACCCTTGAAAAATTTTTCTAAGTTCTTAGCATACTTCGTTGACTACGATGCACCCTACGGGTCATAAGGTGTCTTGATGGTTACGTGACCCTCATCATAAGGACTTAGATGAATAGTGCTTAAGTTTCTGTCTTGGGTGTGACTTGGTGATAAGATTCATAAAGACTCATTATGAGTAGTTGGGATCAAATTGCACATAATCATAAGTTAAGTGGCTATGTTCTACTCTGAATATAAAGGGCTCACTATAAGCCGTAAGATATTCTTACGAGTCATTATGTGCAAATCGTAGGATATCCAGTTTTTACCTAATTGAGTTTTGTGTTGAATATAACTGGACCCTATGAGTCTTAGGGTCTGATTATGAGTAGTACCAATTATGTCGCATGGCTAACAATGTGTAGGGTCCTCAGGACTTTCTGGTTTATGAGTTGTAAGAAGTGTCTACAAGTATACGATTGACCCATAGTCAATGGTGTCACTTTTATATCTTGCAAGTTAAGGGCATTTTGGACATTTTCCCTCTTACCTAAATTGAAACCCACATCTTGTAACCCCTTTAGGGTGTTATTAGCACTCAAAAATATATCTAAGTTACTTCTCAAACACTCCAAAGGGCTCTCTAAATTCCCTCAAACAAGCCAAGGTAGGGTTTTATCATGTTCATCATATAAGGTTTCATGGTCGATTCCTTTAAAAAATTCTTGGTGTTTAAGGAATATTACTCTTCTGTCGTACCCTAAATTTTTGCTAAGCTAAATTTCTCTTTGATAAGGTAATGACGTGACTTCCTAAGTGTGTATCATTTTAAACATATATAATTTCCCTATTTTTGACTTTTTATCATATGGATAATTTGATAAGCTTTCCGTCGATATAAGATTCGCACAAATCTGATGCCCGGGCAATATGTTATGGCTAATTTAAGTCCTAGTCATAAAAAAACGTCATTTTAGTTCTTGACGTATTACAAAGAGGGTCTATTTGACAATTGTTAAATTCTAGTAGAACTCCGTGATAGTGTCACATCACGGAGGACCCCAATTTCCCAATATTCAATTTTTAGTTTCCTAGCGCGATTGTGACCCATCACGCTGAAGTTCCAGGTCCCAACCAGTTGGATAATGTGATGGCTCCACATCGCAGTGACTCCCAAATAGTAGCGCATTATGGTGACCCATAAAATTGGGTTCCCAGTTTAATTTTTCTAGCTTCGTACAGAAGTTAAAAAGGGAACTTTAGATTTTTCCAAGCCTCTTAAACCATACAAACACCAAATTAAGGTCATTTACAAGATTTTTATGAAGTTTTTCTCAAGTTTTCTCTCAATAAAAACCCTAAGTATCCAAAACCACTTCTAAGAATCTCAAGAATCCACCATAGGTTTTCTAAATTGAGTCAAGATTCAAGGTTCCCATGTCAAGGTCTTCAAGAACCCTCATTCAATAGTACGAATAGAGTCCTACAAGCGAGAGTTCATCAAAAGCTTCTAATTCAAGGTATGTGGGGTTTGAACAAGAACACTCCTTTCATTCTTATGCCCAAATTGTTGATTTATTTTAAGGAATTTCATACTCTTTCAAGTAGGTTTATACCTAAATTACTTTATTTTGAGATTATGAGATTAAGAGTTTTTCAAGTCTTGATTTGCATGACTATTTCACTATTTTATGACATAAGTTTAGAAATTATGCTATTAGTTGCACATCCTTGCATCGATTTGATGTTTCCATGATTGATGTCTTGATTTAAGCTTTATTAAAACTGAGATTATTTGAGCATGAGTATACATTTTAAATCAAGTATGAGTTTTGATGTTTCTTGAAGAGTATGTTGTTTAATATGATTCAATCAACAAGTAGTTTGGTTTTTAAAGGAAGATTACTTTTGAGCCAGAGTTAAGATAGGAATCCACATTAGTCAATCTTTATGATTTAAAGCTAAGGGAATTATAATTTGGTCTTCACTAGACCCTTGAGTTGTTTTGATGTGGATTCCTAAGAGTTCTGAGCTGAGTATTAGAGTTGTATTTTACACCGAGTTGGGTATGATTCCAAGGTCTCATACCCCAGAACTACGTACCACTGTAGGATTGAGATTTATGGGCTCGAGACCGAGATAGTGATCACTGAGTTGAGGTTATAGTCCTTGGCAATAGAATAACGCCTCTCCCCAATGTGAGGCTTCTTTCTTAGGAAGACAAGACGTTGGACCGCATGTAGTTCACATGGTTTATGTTGGTTAGAAGAAACTCCCGAGTGTCCAAAGTTATGTAATTCCAAGAGTCATAGAGTTCCCAAGTCTTAAAGTTTCAAAGAGTCTTGACTCCTTGAGTTTCAAAAAAGTTTTACTTTCCATGAGATAAAAATAAGAGTTTGAAAGTATTGTTTAAAGTTCCTTTAGTCGTCAAGTATTGAGAATAAGAGGAGAGTAGAGATTTTAAAGTTAAGTATAATGACTCATGAGATTTGTATTTTATGTTTCACTATTTGTGATTCATGATAATTATATTTTAGATTTATTCAAACCATGTGAGTTATTCATATATGTATGCATGATTTTATAAAGAGTAATGATAATGTTTATTTAAATGCATACACCCCCATATACTCAGTACATTCCCAAGTGCTGATCCACATATACATGTACGTGCTACATTGTCTTATAATGTAGGTTCAGTTGCTCAGTCCTAGCCTCGTCAGTGAATTTAGAGGACCCTTGTCTACATCTCCGCAGTAGTGAATGCTCATGGTTCGAGGACCTATCTTCAAAAATTTTAGTATTTTAGTAAATATTATTTTTTTTGCTTTCAGTACAGTTTGAGTCAGTTGGGGACCTGTCCCAATGGCTCTCTAGTCATGGAGTAGTAGAGGCTTTGTCAGACTAGTTATTAGATTGTTAGTATGTTAAGATTTCCAGTATTGTAGTCGTTTGGACCGAGTGTTTTCTTTGCATTTCCTATCATAAGATATGACATTTCTAGTGTTTTGTTTATTTCATCTCCAAATATGTTATTATATATAGTATTAGGCTCAAAGGGTTAGGTTGGGGCTACTTATAGCCTTAAGCACCGTGTGATGCTTCGGGGCATTATATCTTCCCTCATTGTTAATTTTTAAAAAACATGTAATTAAAAGTATTGTTCATAAGATATATGTGATTTTTTTGAAACAGGGGATGGGGATTTTGAATGCTTTTTGTTGAACAATGTTTTCCGATGATTTATATATTATTAATAATGCTTTATATGTGGTTTTTAACTTGTGGGAGAATGGGTATGGTGAATGAACTAGGGAGTTGCAATTTTCCCAAACTTATGACTTTTGAAATGGTTATGAACCCAACCCCATAATATGAACTTGGTTTTTTTAATTATGAAAAATGTGGGAATTTGTAATATTGAGTCAAGGGGGTTGTTAATCTCCCTAAGTGGTGTAATTGTAATTGCATATTTCATTACTTTGCAAATATAGTTGTTATGACCATACAACAATGTATGCCTTAATGTGAAATATGGTTCATTGAATGAAATTGTGTGATGAATGTTTTAATTGGGCTTTAATAAGGTTTGTGTATTTCTATCTTGAAGTGAAGGTCTAAGTGAATGGCAGTTGGAACTGCGCTAGCCGATGCGAGGGTCATTATGGCTTAAGGGTTTGAGTCCCCTTACTTATGACCTGGTGGTTCGAGTTTGCCTTATTGATATAATTATGATTGGAGGGTTTGAATTCCCTATATTAGATTTCCTGATTGGGTGCTTAAGTCACCCTAGTATATGATTTGAAGATTTGAGTCCCCGTGCATATATATATGATGTTTCTATAGATCGTACGACTATGTGCACTGGGTCCTATCCAAGGGGTGAGAGATGGGGCCCATATAGCCTGTGGGTATTATTATATGATGGTCGAGCTACAAAATCTAGTCTAAAGTTTTAAATTCGTATAACGCCTTGTTCCCCATCCCATCTTGTGATAGATATAGGTATATGCATTCTATATTGTACATAGGATTTAATCTATGGATTATGACATTATTTTATCCTTATCCTTGAGTTTCATGATAGCTCTCCAACCGCTAAACGTCTTTAGATGTTGTATCCCCACGCAATGGAGGAATTGGTCATACTTCTGCTCCTCTTACTTAGGGACTAGGATTTGGGATTAACTCGTGAGTTGACATTAAAGTGGTGAGCTTCCATAATTCGAAAGTCTATATTTTATGTTTTGGTCTCTTATGTCTTAGACTATTTAGATTATTTTTCTATAGTCGGGGGCTTGTCACGATACTTTATGGATATAGTCGGCTGTTTAGTGAATCATCAATCGTCAATTGTAGACATGTATTAAATTTTCTTAAGCTTATTTCACGTTATCCTTTTATATGTTCAGAATTCATCTGACCTTAGGTTATGTTGTATTTGTTTTTGTTAGGTATATGGGGATATCACCTATCAATTAGGACTTGAGATACCCGTCATTGCGATGCCATGGTTTGGGTTTTGACAAAGATGGTATCAGAGCCTAGGTTTTGTGTCATTGGGGATCCAAAAAATCCGTGTCGAGTAGAGTCTCTTTTATGTTTTTGTAGCAAGCCACACTTATAATAGATAGATTATGAGTCATTTAGGAATGTTTCCCTTCCTTGCTATTGCATTTCAACCTTTAGAGTCTAAGATCTTGAATATATCTAATTCTAATTTGTTTGTATTTCAGATCATGCCTCCAAGACGATTCGAGATACGTGGGAGCTCTTCTATCCCATATGAATACAATATGGTAGAGCTTATCCCACTTTAAGAGTTCAGATCCGGTCTAGGGGTCGTCACTTCTGATTTCCCTGATGGAGCTTCATTGGTTTCTACTGTTCTTCTTTATGAACCTCAAGTTGTTGTGTCTAATGCAAAATCTCTCCAGTCGATTTATTTTCTTACCTAGTGAATGCTCTAAAAATCTTTCCTGAGACGTAACACACAGTGCTTAGGACCACAAGTGATCCTAAGCTAATCCTTCTACCAGCATAACTCATAAGCAACTAAATAACATGATTAAAATGACTAAATTTACTGTGCAGAATCATAAAATGATAGAATCTTTAAAATACAACACTGATACACTTATACATTTTGATAAAATTGAAGGACGAAACTGAAGTTTACATAACTGACTCTTACTGACATCTGTGAAGCCACTACTATACTGACTATCGATAGCTAGGATGCGACCCCAACTACCACTAATCAATACATATGAGAAAGAAAGTAATGAACATGAATAAATCTAACTGAAGTCCCCAAAGTAGGAGGACTCATCATCTCGCTGGCTGGAAGCTACAACTGTCTGAGTCTAAATATGCATACTAAAACTTGTACCAACATTATGAGACAATGTATCACATAGAAATATATATGGATTAGTACTTTGAGGATGTACTTAGTAAATGGGGGTGAAGTACAATAAGTAAACAATATCTTCATAGTTCATAAAATCATGTATGCTAAATGTAAATGACTCACATAGGCTTGAGTAATCCTAAATCTGGAAGTCAAAATCATGAATAATTAGCGTATAATCTAAATCTTATGAGCCATTACACTTAGTTCTAGAATGTATATTATGTTCTCATACGTAAATCATATAGGCTAAAAGAAGTCTGAAACTTATTCTGCATATTAAAAACTTTATCTAAAGATTTTAAATAATTAAAATTGTTTTTAGAGTAGGGCACATCTATTTGGGAGGTTCTTCTAGCTGACATGTACACCGTGGGAGCATCCATGGTGTCCCACGACCAGCCCCTGTAAGGTTAGAGTTGTTCTACCCTTTCCATCCGAATAGACCAATCTTATCTCTGTGATCACAATCTCAGTCATCCACATAGAAGTAGGAATAATCTAAATCCTACGCTGGCACGTAGTTCTGGGGTATGAAACTGTAGTCACGTACCCATCTCGGTGCTGAATACTACTTCCAATCTCATTCTCAAGATATCTAATAGTTTATAATGAAAACCAACTGTAAATCTATAATATGAATCTGTAAAGTGGATTTCAAATCTATTCTAAGCCCAAAAGGTCAAATGTTTCTCAATAATCTAAAAATATTATAATCATGGGCCCACTTATAGCACAAAAATTCTTTGAATAAATATCTTTAATCAGGGATGAATGACCCATGTATTAATTTCATTATAAAAACATCTCAAAATTCATGCTAGATAACATAAACATTCATAATTCATCTTAAAATCTGAAAATTTCAGCAGTGTGCATACAAAATAAACATACTCACGTAGTTCAATTTCTAAATCATTGAAAATCTCATAATCTCATGAATAGCAATATGGGGGTATAAACACAAATTTCAAATTCATAGGAAAACATATAAAATCAAATAACTTTTGTAATAAAATCATGTTTTGGGCAAAAGGACGAAAGGATTGTCCTTGTTCATAACCCCACATACCTTAATTATTCTTGAAATGTGAAGAAAGCTTGAATCTTTGAACTTGAATGATGAACTAGGGAAAGAAACTTTATTTTTGATATCTCTTGGAGAATTGTTGAACTTGGAAGATTGAACTCTTAGATTTCTTGGAGGAATCTTGAAATTTATGTTTCAATTCTTATGTTCTTGAGAAGAAAAGCTTGAAACTCATTTACGGGGGAAGGGAGAGGGTTTATGTCAGTTTCTGAGGATGAAAAGTCGGCAAATAATGCCCTTTGGGGTGTTATAAATCGTGTTTGGATAGCTGGGGATTGGGGAAAAGGACTATACCACCCCTTGGCCTCTCTCTTTCATGAAATGACCATTGTGGCGCGACCCCTAGAAGAGGAAATGAATCTCATGTCGTGCCTCCAAGAAATGGCAATGAAATTCGTGTCGCGAGCTTATCGCGAGAGCTCACTGCCTCACACAAAAAATGACATACTTTTTCACTCAGGTATCATATTTTTGAAAATTTTGTATCATTGGATAGCTAATTCAATTATCTACAATTTGGTGGGTTCTAAGAAGATAAATTCCATGTATATAAAAAATTATACATGTTTAAAGTAGACCCTTGTAGAATCGAATACCAAACACTGGGAAAATCAAAGGATCTTAGCTCAACTTGGCTCTAAATGATTTCTATGAACATTTTTAACCACATGAGAATTTCACACACTAGTGTAAATATCATGAAACTTGTATCCATATGGGGATCATTTGTATTAGAGCTTACGCGTGTAGGAATGACGGTTCATAGACTATCCCAAAAATATGGGTGGTTACTTTATCTCCCCCTTGGAATCATTAGTCCTTAAATGATGGATAGGAACTTGTTGAAGCCTTATAGGTACGGAATAATTTGGAAATGATATGTCTTCTGAGAAAGGATATAACTGATCTAAAATATTTAAACTTCTATCATGAAACTGAATTCTGAGCTGTCTAGACTTTATTGACTATTAGGAACTGATTCATACAGAGAGTTTAGAATTCGCTTGAAGTGTTCATGACCCACTCATACATATTGAATTGGGAAGTGATAACTTATGCAAGTACGAATCATGAGACAATAAAGCTTAGATCGTACAAGGATATTACTCTGTCTGAGCTAAAATACTTGGAAAATTGAGATTATGCACTGAACACTTATGAACTGAGTCATGATTAAATAGTTGAATCTGAAACATGATGCTTAGAATGAATTGAATCCGTAATTTACATGTTTGGAATATATTATCTCTCGGAATTCTCATATGCTTGAGACTTCAGATAGTAGGACTGGGAGAAAAGATGGAAAACCACAGAAATATGTCTGCTTGACTGTTAAACTGAATTTCTGGCTATATTGACTAAATTATACTAGAAACTTATACTTAACTGGAGTATCTCTTCAACACTCTTTCTAAAGAAGTTCTAGTAATACTAGGGAGCAAAGAATCTTGGACATGATTTAAACAAGACATCTGACTAAGGAATCAAAACATTGACACTACTCTATAGCATGGAATATAGACATATAACTCAAAATCTAGTATAGAATTACCAGGCCTTAGGCAACAAAACTTCTTACTTTCAAACTTAGCAACACTCCTCTAATACTCCCTTAACTATACTTTTCCCTTAAATACCATACTTATTTGATTCAACTTATAATTCTGACATGGGCATTGATAAATCTTTCTACTAATGTCTAACATAAATTAAATCTTCTCACCGTGATCAAGCCTAAATCCAAATCAAAAGATACAACATGCCACACCATAATACTAGTCAAAAAAATATGATCCAATCATCTATATCTTTTTAGACCTCACAACTTAAGCATAACAAGCCTTACCACTGTAATGACTAACTCTGAACTCTTGCTATGGATTCACTAGCACGTATTGTGTTCCTCCACTTAAATCCAAACATGTCATTCAAGCCTATATTTATAACAACATATGAACTTCAAGGAAAACACCCATAACGTTATACTTAACATATTTTTTAAACCACTAACAATACAAATCCCACGCGCTACCCCAAGAACATACACACACAAATTTTAACTAACCACAATATATATTAAAGAATTTGCCCCCATCTTACTTCACACTTATGGCCTTATATAAAACAAGCATACGATGATCTTTCATCAACCAGAAATATTTACTCATCACAATAATCATTACATAAGGAGAAGTCACTAAAAGGTTAAAACATGAGACCTTGAAGTATGGAACGGTACTATACAAAACTTGACGCTTAACTGAGGCCTGGGGAATAGCAAATCAACATCATGGATTTAAAAAAGTGATTTAAATTGAGGGAATACATGGATATAAGCTAAATCTCGCCGATCATTAGGAGCGTAGCATGAGTTATGCGAACTAACCATACTATAAAACATGAGTACATGAGTCATGAGCTGCATGACCTTAATTTATAGTGGAAAACCCACTACTAATACTACCTTCTGAGATACACTCTATCTTTCTATAGCCCCAATAGTCATCATATAATACTTAAACACTTTCTAACTTTGAATCTTCGTGAGTACCCCCAGAGTCGGAGTGCACACCAGCTTGTGCTTCAACTCTAATTTTTATTAGCTCAACCTTCAAATTTCAATTTAGATTCCAACACTTGACACGGATATCTTCAACCCTTAATAAACCATAATACTTCTATCATAGCCAACGAGTATTGCATCTCCAAACTTATATATCCAGACCAAGAGAATTGGGATCATATTAAAAGGCTCAATACTATTAATCAAGACTCCTTAACTTGGATATTTAGAGCTCCATATACTATCTAACTAGTTTTTCTCCACCTAACAACTCAACGATACTACTAGTCAGATATAACATGTAATAGACTTAGAAAATACCGCAACTCCATAGCACCTTGGTCATACTTCTACGTCATACATACAACATCATACTTAATCATATATCAAATAAACTTACATTCTTGCATTCAATGTTTCAAGGCTATTATTTCACCTCTATATAACTAGCATCACTAACCAAGAAATAATTATTTCCACCTAGATGATTATCTACTATTAAAATTTGTGTCTAGTGCTAGGCATGATTAAAAACAAAACCTGATGTATTATTTTCATTGTGAAACTATGATAACGCTCAAATTACACTCTTGAATAGGTGTAAGTGATCGTTGTTAATAAAAAACCCACCTAGGTTGGGGTCGAATCCCACATGGAATAGGGTGTGAACATTAATTTGTTCACGAAATACTTTACTGCTAATTTATCATTTTCAAAAGTAGGGGGTTTAAAGTTCACAATGTATCAATCTTTACTTTCTGAATTTGTAGAGTTGTTATCAATATAAATGGGAAACCAGGGTTATGATCACCAAAGGTTTTGGGTATTGACAGATACCAAGTAATGCTAGAGATCCTCGAAATGAGTAGAACAACAGAATATCCCTGACTATGATACTATCTGACTTATCTCTCAACCTCAGCAGATAATTTATTATCTAATTTTTTTGAACTTAGATAATTTATCTATATCCAATCGGATATTATCTCAGGTAGATTAATCTAGTTACGACATTAAATATTAGATAGAAGGTTGGTATCTTCCGAGTCCCTGTTGATAATTCCCGCCCTCTAGTCCATTTCTCCATTAGAAGAAAATAAAACCTAAGGCGTAATCTAATGTTTTCAACCACTAGATATCTGTTAAAACCACAGAATTTTAAGATGTTCTACTACTTTTTGAATCTGCTAAACACCAAGCATCATATCAAACCCTAATCCTTGGATCCCATAACCCCGGCTAATGAAATTAGCCACTCATGATTTGATAATGATAAACTTACGTATAGATAGAAAACAACAAATAATTTCTTCAATTAAATCCCAAGTTAGAATAATGTACGCATTTCACCCTGCAAAATTCTTGTTCTGAATAATGAAAACTTCTTTTTTTTAAAAACCCCAAAAACTGCTATTTATACTAAATCCTAATTAAGGAAATAAAATAACAAAATCACAGATGGGCTCGGATTAAGGTGACGCCATATTGGTGTTGGTCGTCAGGCTTCTGACGGCGTCTCAGATATGTCATCAGAAGTCATGCCATCTTGACCTGTTCTACCTCACTCTGATGATGTCCTATGATGGCTTACCACACTTATGATGGTGTGTAGAAAATGTCATCCGACCTTCAGCTTATTTCACCATGTTCTGCCTTACTCTGACGGCATATTATGATGGTTTACAACACTTGTGATGACATATTGAGAATGTCATGACTCTCATCTAGCAACTGTTCTCCACTGTTCTTCTTGACGCCTTTTTATGGTAGCTTACTACATCTCTGACGGCTTGCAAAAAATACTGTCAGACTGATATCAGCTCACTTGTATAATATTTTACTTATTTTGTTCATCTTTTCTATTTTTCCTCCCATCCTTGCTACAACTGCAATATCAAAAGAAAACAATCAAAAATAACCAAAAGTTACTTAAGACTTTGTAATTATTTAGAGTTAAAAGTGTCAAATGTGTTAGCATCTGCTCACATATCAACACTTTCAACTTAAAACAATTACTTGTGCTCAAGCAACCAGAACACAACCAAGAGAATACAACGAACATTCAGCAGTCAACAACTAATTCTTAGCTCAAAACTCAGTTTACCACCTCAAAGGTCAACAAACTCAAACTACTGTGCAATTTATTGAAAAAAAACAATGTCACACAAAGGCTTCTACCCATGGCATCACTAAGTGCCAAAAATCATGCATGTGATGTACACTACCAAGACAAGCAAGTAACTTAGCAAGATACCAGTGTGCCCTCACAATAAAGAAATTCCCCTTTTATCTCATTATCAGTAATCAAGGTATATTCATGGGGATAATCACAAAGACTCTCGCGCTCATAATGAAGTTCAACCAATGTATGCCAAATACCATATTCTTACCCTTATCTTCATTACCGAAGTGTTTAGACAGGTAAGCTAGGATCACTATAGGACTTTCTCAGGCATGTAATGCAGGCTAGGGGATGGTATGGTGTTAAACAACATTTAGAGTGACTAACCTCCTTGCACTACCTTATCTTGTGGGGTCCACTTATTAACCTTTTTTTCTCTCTTCTACTTTTCTTGATCACACTTTCAGGATGGGTGCACTTCTTTTTATTCAAACAGATTTTCTTTACTTGCTCTTTTTCACCAACACCCAACCTTTTATTTTTTTTTCTGCTTTTTTCTCTTCTATTCTACCCCTTTTCAAACCCAACTTATATCACGCACCCCTATGATAACCACCCTCAACTTAGGTTGTTTCCCAACGTTGAGGTGCAGAGTTTACAAGGAGGACCAGGGCCAAAACAGGTTCATTATATTTAAAAAGAAAAGGTGATGGGTTTCATATAAAGAAAATGGTCAATTAAGGCTTAAATGGGTATCAATGGATGTAATGCAGTACAGGGAAGGTCATTTAGGCTAAAAGTGACTTAAATTCAAAAATGGCCTATGATCCTTTCCTAACCCTTATCTCTCAACCAACGCAAAATGAACTGGGCAAGTTCTAGATTCACCAATACAACAGGGAACACAGTAAGATCTCATACACACTTGGAAAACAAGCATTTCACTAACTACTACTTATCTGGTTCATGTAGTTATTCAGTTGTGATTGTTAAGAACAAAAATAATGCCCTAACCATATACTGAATAGTCACAATTTGAGGCAATTCAGATAGTTGTGCAAAACAAACCTTCGATGAGGTGTTCAAAATAAAAATAAAATTAGTTGACTACCTTCAGAACGTGCACTACTCCTAGTAATTTATAGAATATGCTAAAACAACATGCTACCCTACATCCTTAACTTAAAATCAAAACAAATGAAACTAAGGGTTTAGGGCATGCCTAGTAGAGATCAAGTATGAAGATCATGGGGTTTTATCACCACATCAGTATTTCCAATTATGACACTTATATCTGGAGCCTGCTGTTGTGCTGGCTAAGCTACCACTGCATTTGAAGGAGGTGCACTAGATGAGGCTCCTACGGCTCTATCTTTGAGTGCCTCTTCCTTTCTTAAGTGGTCCTCTAGGGAAACTTGTATTTTCTATTTTAGTTTTTCTTTTTCAGTGGCTACTACCTCATTACTTTCTTGCGTCGTCTCTTCTTCTCCTATTTTTTAAGCCTTCTTCTTCTTCTTTGCCTTTTTCTCAGCTTTACCCTTATTCTCATCATCATCGTATCTCTTTCTCTTTTCTTTTCTCTTTTCATCTTTCTTTTCTTTGTTTTTCTTCTTCTGCACTGGCTCTTCAGTAAGATCAAGCAACTCTAATTCACCTTCAGGATCATCAGCCACATCTTCTGTTACTGTAATGCACAGGAGCTATCTAATTACTCCTAACTCTATCTTCATCTGCTTAAACTTAGATCTGAACTGTTTAAGCTCTGTACTCGACATTTATCTTTCTCGCACATCAAACTGATTCTCTAAGTTGAAAAACCTAATAGGCAAGGACTCATAAGGCACAAGTGCAGCCCTGATTCTCTTTTCTACTATAGTTGCAAAATGCTTGGCAAACTGCTTCAACTGAGACTCGTACCATTGAGTTTGTCTAATGATTTTTCTGAAGTGTGGAAAGTTGAAAGAAAGTCCTGCTAGTACTGCAAAAGCTAATGGAGCTGACTCAGTTGCAGGCACTGAACCTGCCTGTGCTGAAGGTGGTGGTGGTACTGCTGCTGCCTCGAGAGGTTGTGCCTCTACAGTAGGCACTGAACTAGAATCTGGAATAGGGGGCTCAACTGATACCTCTGCTCCCCTCTCAAGCCTCAATGTAGGTTGATCTTCATCACTTTTAATAGGGTTGTGAGTCTTTCTAGCAGCAACATCCTCATCCACACCTGTGATCTTGGGCATATTTTCTGCTCTACATAGCTTAGTGATCATATGCGAGAATGGATATGCAGTGTCAGGCCTACACACCCAAATCTTTATCTCCTTAGCAATAACTTCACCAAAATCCAAGGATATCCCAGTTACTAGACTAGCAACTAGTATGACCCTTTTATTTCTGAGTAGATTATCATTTTCTGTAGGGATCAAGTGCGTGCACACTACGCCCCACTAGAACATTACCTCAGGTGTTAGAGAAGCTTTGTATATCCTTTCATTCGGGTTGGTCAACTAAATAGGCTCTCCCTCCGCTATATGAGTAGCCAACCATCTGTGCTGGTTCGCCTTGGGTGAAGTGTCCTAAAAATTAAAGTTTGGCCCATGAAGAAACCGATTGATTGTTGTGTCTGAGATACTCACCATCACTCCCCTCACTGTAATTTTCTCCAATAATGGCATGTTTGATATTCTCTTACCTTCCTTGTATCTATTTTCCAGGTCCGCTTGGTAGTTTGCATAAAACTCCCCTACTACTGCTGGACTATAGAAATTTCATATTCTGGTAGTCCACTCTAGGCCATGATATACCTTCTTTTCCCCCGGAATGAGCCATCTGAAAGTATCTTTAAACCTCCACGTTTTTGTATCTCACTACAACTCTCTGAATAGGATAATTATCATTACTTTGCTTTTCTAAGGATGGTGGTCCCGATTTTGTCTTCTCAGACCCCTGCTCTTTAGATTCTGCCTTCTCAGACTCAGGCTATTCAGAATTAGTTTTATTGGCACTCTCTTTCTCAGAGGACTCACTCTCAGTTGGGGTAGTAGTTTCAGTATCATCACTATTTTCTATCTGAATGGGTTTAGGTGGAGAAGATGACTTTGGGGTTGGTTTCTTTCTCTTCCACCTGAGAAGTGGTTCTTCATCTTCATATTTGGAGTTCTCATTAATAAGCTTCCAAACTACTTTTGGCTTCACCACTTTCTTTTGAGTGTTAGGACTATTTCTTTTGGGTGTCATTTTTATTCTTGCAGCAAGTTAGAGTCAATTTTTAGTGTTCTAAATCATATAAATAAACAAGATGCATCAGTGGTTGCTTAGAATCCCTGAAAAGGGTTCAATTTAGTTTTAGTTTAGAGGCTTGACGGCATCACTTATAAGTTGTCATATTTGTAACGGCTTACCATAGACGTCGTCATCTTCAAGCAGTGATGATTGAAATTTCTCAACTTTTGATGACATTGACTGGTAAGACGTCACACCTTTGACGACGTATCAGATATGTCTTCAGACCTAAACAGAACCTCATTTTTTTCTTTAACTTATGATGACATTTGTGGTAAGCCATCACAGATGTGACGTCCTACCATAAATGTCGTCAGCTCAGAACACAATCCTCAACTCTCTTTTTCATTGATTTTTGACTTCAATTTCGGCTTGATTTTAACTTAAGTTGAGTTCTTGAGCTGCTCTTTAGATCTTTTTCAGTTAGAACCTAGCAAAACCCTAGATTCAAAGTAGCTTTTAGTTCTTTAATCCGCTTAAGCTCCTTTGAACCAAGGTTGAACTTCTCCTATTATACATACCTAAAAAAAGAAGAGTATTAAGTATCGACCATACCTAATTGTCGAGTTTCATACTTCCTTAACAATAGAGCTTAGTTCGTATGAAGTGTGAGCTTGAGGTAAGAGAATTTAGATGAGAGAAGAAAGTTGGTCACTTTGCTTTCAATCCAATCTATCAAGGAAAATGTTTTCTTGCTTAGTTGTGATCAAGTTGAAGAAAGAAGAAAGATATTATATATTCTATCTAAGGAAGGAAATAACTAAAAATGGAAACCAAATAAGCTACCGGAAAGGTAAAAAGTTTAAGCCTGGGCCGGGTCAGATCCAACTTAACATCTAGGCCCGTAATACCTGACGACATACAAAAATACCGTCAGAGTTGTGGTAACTTGTTAGGCAATATCGTTAGGGTTAGGTAGACACTTCTTCATACTAGACCTCTCTGGCGTAATTTTCTGGTAAGCCGTCACATGTGTCATGTCTTACCATAAAGTTTGTCAGGGTCCTTTTTAGCAGATAATCTTAATTTAACCTTCTAGGTATTAAAAACCTAACTATAAGAATAAAAACTAACCTAAAAATGAATGAAAATAAAATTTTGGGTTGCCTCCCAATAGCGTCTGATTTAATGTCGCGGCATGACTCAGTTATCTTGGCTACTCAAACTTCGCCAAGACATCATACCGATAGCATTTGTCATCCACATAGAATTCCGTTATTGTGAATACACTCATCTGTTCTTGATTAACCATGGATGAGCACATTTTAAACTTTGCTTCATTTTTGACAGCTCAAAACTTGAGCTCATTGAGCTCCAAATCAACTAGCTCTCTCCCTATGGCTAATAATGGACTTCCTAGAATAATAGGCACCTCAAAATCAACATCACAGTCTAGAACCATAAAATCCTTAGGGAGAATGAAGTCGGCCACGTTTACCAGCATGTTATGTAAAATACCCACAGGTCTTTTGATTGACCTATCTGCCATCACGAGTCACCGATTTGTAGGAGTAGGTTCCCCTAAATCAAGCCTCTTATACACGGCCAGTGAAATCAAATTAATACTTGCACCAAGGTCACACAAAGCTTTCTCAAATTTCACGGGTCTTACTGTGCATGGAATAGTGAAAGCACCAGGATCAGGCTTTTTCTGTACTAAGGACTGTGATAAAACAACACTGCAATGGTGGAGATTGTCCACCATCTCATATCTTACTTTCTTCTTCTTCGTCAGTAGATCCTTTATAAATTTAGCATAGCTCGGCATTTTCTCAAGTTTCTCCATCAATGGCATCGTCACTGTCAGTTGTTTCATTACTTCCATAAACCTGTTAAATTTTTCATTATCTTTTTTCTTCTTCAACCTCTGCGGAAATGGTGGTGTTGGTCTTGGAATTTATTTCCATACCACTTCCTCTTTCTTTTCATCTTCTTTCTTTGATATGTCAATAAATCTATCCACCTTCTCAGACTTCACTGGATTTCTACCTTTTGATTCATCGACACGTACCTCTTTCTCCACAGCTTTTCCCATAAAAGGGCCAGATAATATGTTACCACTCCGAGTGGTAATTGCCAAATAAGATTCATCAGTCTGTGGGTTTTAAACCGTATCACTAGGTAAAGTGCCCACTTTTATCTTGTTCAGAGTATCCAAAAGTTGGCTCATCTGTTCCTCCAACTGCTTAATAGAAGCAGAGTGTGAGCTAAGTAACTTACTGAGGGTAGAAAACACACTTTTCATGTTAGTTACCCCCGAGTTAGTAGCTTCAACTCCCTTCAACACATTTTTTATCATGTCCTCCATAGACATCTTGCCAGAACTAGTAGATCCAACATCCCGACTTACAGGAGGAACATACAAACCACTCCTGTCATTATTGTTTCCCCAATGTCCCTGATCCCTATCTTTATAATCAGGCTTGTCATATAGAGTTCGACCTTGGTTCCCTTGGCTATTTCCTCGAAAACCCCCCTGATTACTCACATAGATGGCCTTAGCATCAACACCTACAATATGGTACCTTGAGCATCCACAACCTTAATTATTTTGGTGTTACCGGATAGCAAGTGCTTATCTAATAAGTCCATCTGAATCTTCAAGTGGGCCATATCCTGATCTCACTCCTCATCCCTTCTACACTATTCTGTAGTAATACCACCAGTAATCGTAGGGCTAGACACTACAGAATCCCTAGTATGCTAAGCTCGACTTTGCTTGGCTATTCTATTTAGCATGTCAGAAGCATCCAGAAAAGAGACATCAATGAACGAACCACCTGCAGCGTTGTCGAGTATTGTCTTTGTTAAAGAGTTGAAAGCTCGATACAAGGTCTCCATCAAATGCAAGTCCGTTATTTTGTGGTTCGAACATTGTGCAAGTTTCTTCTTAAACCATTCCCAAGTCTCGTACAGTGCTTCAGTCGGAAGTTGTCTGCAGTTGCTAATCTCGTCCCTCAACTGTAACCTTTTGGAGGTTGGAAAGAACCATTATAGGAATGCATTTTTCAACTGTCTCCAGTAGGTTATAGTATCAGGCTCTAACTCATTCAACCATATTGTTGCCTCTCCAGATAGAGACCATGGAAACAACCTCAATCTGATTGCATTCTGGGTTACTCCCAGATTGTCAAAGGATTTGTAGATGGTGATGAAGTTCACCAAATTTATGTTAGGATCATCAGCAGGAAAGCCTCCAAATAACCCCTTCAAATTCAGGATTTGGATTATGGCACTTGTTATGCTGAACTTTGCACCTGGTGACAATGGTGGAGGGATGATAGCACCTGTTGCACCAGCTCTATCCATTCCTTCATCATCATTATCAGCCTCATAGTGCATAGGCTGTTGATCATATCTATCTCGAGCTGGATGATTTTTATTGACGTTTCACTACACTAGTGCAGCAACTTGCTTCGCTCTCCTTGTGTTTTGAGGATTCAGAAATTCCTCATCACCCAAGTCCTTATCATTTGGGTTTCGGTGATTTTCTTGGTGACCCAAATTTTGCACATTCACCTTAGCCCTGGCTAAAGCAGCTAATCTTTCTGCTTCCTGTTGTTTAGTCATTCTTCCAATTAGTTGAGGTTCTGGGTTGATTGGTAATAGTGGTTCCCTGGAACTTCTCATTTTTGGCATAAACAAAGCAGTACCTACAATAAAGAAAAACAACAAATAAATGTAAATCAAGGAAACCTAACTATCAACAAATTTTTACGCACAAAATTTTCAATCTACAACCGTATTCCCCGGCAACGGCACCATTTTTAATAACGCTCAAATTACACTCTTGAATGGGTGTAAGAGATCATTGTCAATATAAAACACAACTAGGTTGGTGTCAAATCCCACAGGGAATAGGGTGTGAAGACCAATATTTTCACGAAATACTTTACTGGTAGTTTATCATTTCTAAAAGTTGGGAGTTTAAATTTCACAATCTATCAATCTTCAATTTCTGAATTTGTAGAGTTGTTATCAATATAAATGGGAAACCAGGGTTATGATCACTAAAGTTTTCAGGTATTGACAGATACTAGGTAATGCTAGAGATCCTCGGAATGAGTAGAACAACAGAATATCCCTAACTATTATACTATTTGACTTATCTCTTGACATCACCAGATAATTTATTATCTAATTCTCTCAAACTTAGATAATTTATCTATACTCAATCGGATGGTGTCTAAGGTAGATTAATCTAGTTATGGCATTAAGCATTAAATAGAAGGTTGGTAGCTACCGAGTCCCTATTGATAATTCCTGTCCTCTAGTCTATTTATTCGTTAGAAGCAAATAAAACCTAAGGCATAATCTAATTGAAACCACTATATTTCAGTTAAAACCATAGAATTTCAGGATGTTTACTATGCTTTGAATCCATTAAACATCTAGTATCATATCAAACCCTAATCCTTGGATCCCATAACCCCGACTAATGAAATTAGCCGCACATGATTTGACGAAGGAATTAATAAATTGAATTCATGATGATAATGATAAACTTATGTATAGATAGAAAAAAACAAATAATTTCTTCATTTAAATCACAAGTTAGAAACCCAAGAATAGTTGATAAGAAAGAAACTAAAAATAATTGGCCAAAGAGAATAATGTATGTGTTTCTCCCTCGAAAATTCTTGTTTTGGATAATAAAAACTTCTTCTTTTTAAAAACCCTAAAAACTTCTATTTATACTAAAGCCCAATTAAGGAAATAAAATAACAAAATCACTGTTGGGCTTGGATTTTGGTGACGCCATATTGGTGTTGGTCGTTAGGCTTCTGACGGCATCTCATATATGTCGTCAGAAGTCATGCCATCTTGATCTATTCTGCCTCACTCTGATGATGTCCTATGATGGCTTACCACACTCGTGATGATGTATAGCAAATGTTGTCAGACCTTCAGCCTATTTCACCATGTTCTGCCTCACTGTAACGGCATATTCTGATGGCTTACCACACTTGTAACGACATATTGAGAATTTCGTTACTCTTATCCAGCAACGCTTCACCACTATTCTTCCTGACGCCTTTTTCTGGTAGCTTACACATATTTTACGGCTTGCAAGAAATGCCGTTAGACTCATATCAGCTCACTTGTACCAGATTTTACTTATTTTGTTCATCTTTCCCACGTTTTCCTCCCATCCTTGCTACAACTGCAATATCATAAGAAAATAATCAAAAACAACCAAAAGTTTCTTAAGACTTTGCAATTATTTAGAGTTAAAAGTGTCAAATGTGTTAGCATCTGCTCACACGTCAAACTATAAAATAAAACCTAAAGAAACACTAGTCCTCTAAAACCTCATAAAAATGGTAATGGATCAAGATCATATGGCCTATCGTATCATGAACCATTAACACATTCTCACTCTAAACATCACTACTATTTACCCATAAATACACCTAAACATCCTTCGTAGGTCTATAAGTTTCAACTAAACTTCTTTTTGCAACCTTAAGGGAAGCATAAATTAACAATACTGAACCACAAAGTAATTTATTAATAATCCATACTTTTCTAACACAATAAATACCATCAATAACTCCTCCCGTACTTTAAGCAAACCAAAATTAACCTTAACTAACAACTCCTTCTTCACCCTCCACTAAAATAACATATAAGGACAGATCACTTTATTACTAACTCAATCACAGGAAAAAATTTGGCTATATATATATTCAATAAATCACCCTTTCCACCTTTCTTATCACTACACTTCTAAACCCACATTCCCAACTATAAGAAGGTTTAACTGCTTATGAATCATAACACTCTAGGTTGTAATATCTTATAAATACAAACTCTATTCATCAACCTATATTCACATTATTTTCTCTAATGAGAACTATTCATATTAATAGGTTAATAAGGAATATGAATACATATCGTATACTACATTTACTGAGTGACTCATAAGAATAAGGACATAACTTTAAAATTAAGGGAATTATAGCACATTAGAGAGCTCCTCTCAAGCCCCTTTGTATGACTTCTGAAACTTCTGCTAGTAAATCTGATAGCATTATCTAGGGCGGAACTGGAACTTACTAATTATGTTATCTTAAGGATAATACATAGATGAGGAATTTTAAGGTAGCACACGAATAAACAGCTGTATATGAAGGAACAACTTTACTGTATGATTTAGAGTATGAAAGAAGGGAATCTTTTCTTAAAAGCCTTGTAGCCTCTCAAAGAAAAGTACAGACGCCTCTCAAGCCCTATGAAACTTGAAAATTATGCTCTAATACCAAGTTTGTATGCCCCAAATATTTGTCTTGTCATGCCACACGGTGCTTAAGACCACAAGTAATCCCAAGCTAACCCTTCTACCAGCATAACTAATAGGCAACTGAATAACATGTTCAAAATGACTAAATTTACTGTGTAGAAACATAAAATGATGGAATCTGTGAAATACAATTTTGATACAGCCTATACATTCTGATAAAACTTAAGAACAAAACTGAACTTTACATAACTTACTCTGACTTACATCTGTGAAGCCTCTACTATACTGACTATAGATAGTTAGACGCGACCCCAACTACCACTAATCAATATATATGAGTAAGAAAGTAATGAACATGAATAAATTTAACTGAAGTCCCCGAAGTAGGAGGACTCATCATCTCGCTGGCTAGAAGCTAGAACTGCCTGAGTCTGAATGTGCATACTAAAACTTTTACCTACATTATGAGACAATGTAGCACATAGAAATATATATGGATCAACACTTTGAGGATGTACTGCGAATATGGGGGTGAAATGCAATAAGTAATCAATATCATCATAGTTCATAAATTCATGCATGGTAAATGTAAATATCTCACATAGGCTTGAGTAATCGGAAATCTGAAAGTCAAAATCATGAATAATAAAGCATATAATCTAAATCTTGTGATCCATTACACTTAGTTCTTGAATCTGTATTCTGGTCTAATTCTCAAATCATATATGGTAAAATAAGTCTGAAACTTATTCTACATAGTAAACACGTTATCTCAAGACTTTAAATAATTAAAACTATTTTAAGAGTAAGAGACATCTATTTGGTAGGTTCTTCTCACTAAAATGTACACCATGTCAGTATCCATGAAACCCATGATTGGCCCTCATAAGATTAGGGCTATTCTACCATTGCCATCGGAATAGAAAAATGTCATCTCGGTGATCATAATCTCATTCATCTATGTAGAAGTAGGAATATATAAATCCTACGTTGGCACATAGTTTTAGGGTATGAAAAAGTAGTCATGTATCCATCTCGGTGCTAAATACTACTCCCACTCTCATGCTCAAGATCTCCAGAAAAAAATCCACTTTAAAGTAATCTAATGATTTATTATGAAAACCAACTGTAAATCCATAATCTAAATCCCTAAGTGGATTTCAAATCTTTTCTAAGACCAAAAGGTCAAATCTTTCTCATTAATCTGAAAATATTCTAATCATGGGGTACTGATAGCACAACAATTCTTTGAATAGCAATCTTTAAATTGGGGTTAATGACCCATGTATTAATCTCATGGTAAAAATATCTCAAAATTCATGCTAGATAACATAAACATTCATAATTCATCTTTAAATTTGAAAATCTTAACAATGTGAATAAAACATAAATATACTCATGTAATTCAATATCTAAATCATCAAAAATATCGTAATCTCATAAACAACAATATGGGGTATAAATCCAAATTTAAAATTCATAGGAAAACATATAAAATCAAATAAGTTTCATAATAAAATCAAGTTGTAAGCATGAAGATGAAAGGATTGTCCTTGTTCATAACCCCACATACCCTAATTATTCTTGGATTGTGAAGAAAACTTGAATCTTGGAACTTGAATGATGAACTGGGGAAAGAAGCTTTATTTTTGATATCTCTTGAAGAGTTATTGAACTTGGAAGATTGAACTCGTATATTTCTTGGAGGAATCTTGAAAATGATGCTTGAATTCTTATGTTCTTGAGAGGAAAATCTTAAAACTCATTCATGGGGGAAAGGAGAGGGTTTACGTGAGTTTTTGATGATGAAAAGTGGGTAAATAATGCCCTTTGGGTAATATAAATCGTGTTTGAATAGATGGGGATGGGGGAAAAGGACTATACTACCCCTTGGCCTCTCTCTTTCGCATAAATGACCATCGTGGTATGACCCCCAAAAGCATAAAAGAATCTTGCATTGTGCCTCCCAAAAAAGGGAATGAAACTCGCTTTGCGAGCTTATTGCGAGAGCTCACTGTCTCACATAAAAAATGATATAACTTTTCACTCAGGTATCAGATTTTAGCAAAATTAGTATCGTTGGAAAGCTAATTTGATTATCTAAAATTTAGTGGGTCTTAAAATAAGAAATTTCATTTATATAAAAATTTATACAGATTCAAATTAGTTGCATGTATTATTAAATACCAAACTCTAGGAGAATCAAATAATCTTAGCTCAACTTGGCTCTAATGATTTCTATGAACATTTTTAATCTCATGAGAATTTTACACACTAGCATAAATATCACAAAACTTGTATACATATATGGATCATTTGTATTAGAACTTACATGTGTAAGAATGATGGTTCCTAGACTAGCCAAAAAATGTGGGGTGTTAGACCTAGTTGGTGGCCTCCCAGACTGAGCGCATTACTTCTATTGCTCTATTATATTATTCTACTAGGGTTATCCAATTTATAAGGTTGAGTCCTCTTATTTTTACTAGTTCTAAAGTTGAGAAAGATCCTCAAAACTTTATTGATTAGATGGAAAAGGATTTTTGTTTGATGCATACCACTAATATGGAGGGCATGGAGTTTTCCTCTTACAAATTAAAGGTTATGGAATATCAGTGGTAAGACTAATGGAACCAGCATAGGGGTAATAATGTTGAGTTAAATCTATGGGATGATTCCTCTTGTGCTTTCCTTCACTGTTTCTTTCCTTAGGAGTTGAGAGAGGCAAATGATGAGGAATTTATGAATCTAATACAAAAGAAGATGCTAGTAAAGGAGTATTACTTGATTTTCCATCAATTTTTGCATTATGCTCGTTAATTGGTATTTATTATTAGGTCTAGAATGAGGATTTTCACTTTGGGTTTATCTCATAAGTTGCTTTAGGAGAGAAAATTTGCCTTATTGAACAAGGATATGGACATCTCTAGAGTCATGTTTTGTATGCAACAAATGGAGGAAGAAAATAAGAAAAATTAGAGATGAGTGAAAGGTAAAGTAAGAAGATTTGCTATTCAGATAGGGTGGCACAAGCAATAGAGTAGGTATAGATGGTGGAAAGTAGTTTAAGAAGAAGTAGGGCAATTCTGGTTCCTACTCTGTAGCTTGTGCTCCTTATCCAAACACATTGGGTGACCATCATTCTTAGTATGATAGTAGTTTTAGAGCAACATGGGCCTAGTAGGAATTTAATGGGGTTCAGTCTACTCTGTTGTGTCCTCCTTGTAGTTTTTGTGGTAAGGTTCATTATGGTTTTTGTTAAAAAGGGAGGAAAAAGTGCTTTAAATATGGCCATATTCATCATTTGCAATGGGATTGCCCTTCTAAGGTTTTTTTAAGGCGAATAAGATTCCTATTGCTACCTCATTAACTTTTACACCAAAGGGTTATACTTTTGCTATTGGCTTTGGCAATAGATAGAACCATTTGTATACTCTTGCCACTTACCAGGATTCTGAGACATCCCCCAATGTTTTTACTGGTATGCTTAAACTCTTCATGTGATGTATATTTTCCACTTGATCCTAGGTCTACTCTCTCTTATGTGATCCATTATGTGGCAATCCATTTTTTTAAATCCTACGTATATTTCTGACCCTTCTTCTGTGTCCGTCCTTGTTGGTGACTCCATTATGGCTATTGGGGTTTATAAGGAATGTCTTATGTTGGTTTATGGTAGGAAATCCATGGTGTATATAATAGACTTGGACATGACAGACTTCGATGTGGTTTTAAGAATAGATTAGTTGCATTCATAAAATGTGTCACTTGATTGTCAGTCTCGAAGGATCAGTTTACATTTCCCAATTGAGTCGGTAATAGAATGGGAATATAGTTCCCTAATGTCTGAGGAAAGGTTCATCTAATAACATAGAGCATAAATATTGGTTTCCAAAGGATGCCTCTATCAATTAGTATATGTTAAGTATTCTAAAACTAAATGTACTTTTTTGTAGACTATCCCTGTGGTCTGTGATTTCTCCAAAGTGTTCAATGATGATATTCCTATGGTACCTCCCAATACGAAAATAGAATTTAGGATTGATCTTCTTTCCAACACTCGTTCTATTTCTATCTCGCCTTACTGAATGGCTCCGACTGATTAAAGAAACTCAAGCATTAATTCAAAGATATTCTTGACAATTTTTTTATCAACCCTAGTATGCCTCTATGGAGTACTCATATTTTTTTTGTGCATAAGAAAGATAGTTCCTTCGAATGTGTAATTATTACCGCAAATTAAATAAAGTAATCATGAAGAATAAGTATCTACTTCCAAGAATTGATGATCTCTTTGATAAGATTTAGGAGGCTAAGTTCTTTTCAAAGATTGATCTTTGGTCTGGGTACCATCAATTGAAGATTAGGGAGCCAGATATTCATAAGACTACTTATTGAACTTGATATAGTCATTTTGAGTTTTTGCTGATGTCTTTTTGTTTGTCCAATG
Source organism: Capsicum chinense (assembly GCA_026120095.1). Classification (NCBI taxonomy): domain Eukaryota; kingdom Viridiplantae; phylum Streptophyta; class Magnoliopsida; order Solanales; family Solanaceae; genus Capsicum; species Capsicum chinense. The sequence continues at coordinate 139,943,618 of JAPEIP010000011.1, forward strand.
CCTCATCCGTATTTAAGGATATTATGAATCGGGTTTTTAGTCAGTTCTTGGATTTTTTTTCATTATATTTATTGACGATATTTTGGTGTACTTTAAGAGTGCAGCAAATCTTGTTGATCACCTACGCATTGTGTTGTAAACCCAAAAAGATTTGTCTTTGTATGAAAAGTTTTCTATGTATGAGTTCTAGTTTAATTTTTTGACTTATTTAGATCATAATGTTTCAAGCGAAGGGATCATGATGAATCCACAAAAGGTTACGATGATTAAAAAGTGGGCAAGACCTATGACTCCATTTGATATTTGGAGCTTCTTTGGTTAAGCAAGCTACAATAGAAGGTTTGGAGAGATTTTATCTTCTATTATGTTCCCGTTGACTAAGTTGACTCATAAAAAGGTGAAATGCTTGTCGTATGACCATTGTAATGGTAGTTTCGAGAATCTCAAGTATAAGTTAGCTTTAGTTTTGGCCTTGACTCTACCTGAGGGAGTAATAGTTTTGTTGTCTATTGTGATGCTTCCCAGGAATGGCTAGGTTGTGTGTTGATGTACCATGGCAAGGTGGTTGCTCATGATTCCAGGCAGTTGAAAGTTCAAAAGAAAAGTATCCAACCCCTGACTTGGGATTGTTAGCTATGGTATTTGCATTGAATATTAGGCAACATTATTTGTATCGAATCCATATATATATTCATTATGATCATAAGAGCTTACAATATCTGTTCACAAAGAAGGAGTTAAGTCCCAAGCAAATGAGTTGGCGTTACTTGATAAAATATAAAGACATGAGTGTCCGCTATCATCCAGATAAAGCTAGCCTGATTGCTAATACACTTAGAAGGTTGTCCATGGGAAACTTGTCTCATGTGGATAGGGCGAAACTGGATTTAGTGAAGGATACTCACCATTTACCTAATCTTGTAGTTTCTCTCTTGGATTCAAATCAAGAATGATGTGAGTATGCACAAAGTAATGATTTTGAAGATTTGTGTTAATGGTATCTTGAGGTACAAAGGTAGATAATGTGTACCCCACATTAATGGGTTGTGAAATAGGATTTTGGCTGAGGATCATGAGTCATATTATACAATTCATCTTAGACCAAAGAAGATGTACCATGATCTTAAATGATTTATTGGTAGAATAATATAAAGCGAGATTTTGCTAATTTTGTGCGTAAATACATGGTGTATAAGCAAGTGAAGGTGGAACACTTGAGGCCTGGTGGGTTGTCTAAAGAGATTGAACAGTTAATGTTAAAAGTAGAGAAAATTAATACAGATTTTGTCACCAATCATCCGAGGTATTGCTAGAAATTTGATTCAATTTGGTTCATTGTGGATACGATGGCTAAGCATTCTCACTTCTTACCAATAAGGGCTAATTTCTCATTTGAGAATTATGAAAAGTTGTTCATCAGTTAAATGGTGAGGTTGCATGGTCCTCAAGTTTCCATCATATCTGATTAGGGTACTCAGTTCTCATCTCCTTTATGGAGTTCATTCTAGTGAGGTTTGGGGACTATGGTGATCCTTAGTACCACTTTCCACTAGTAGATGGATGGCCAGGCAGAAAGGATAATTCAGGTCTTGGAAGATATGCTTTGAGCTCTTGTATTTAATTATGATGTTTTTTGGGTTAACCACCTGCCTCTTATAGTATTTTCCTACAACAACAGTTATAACTAGAGCATTGGTGTAATACCCATACCTTTTTCCTAACTAAAAATTATCTCAAAGATTCTAGGACTTACATTAAAAATGCAAACCTATATTTTTTACATGTGGTAGTTTTGAGATTTTCACTTTCTATTGAGTAGGAAATTAAGTTAGCTTTTAAATGGTACCAATTTTGTTCAAATCCGACATCAGACGAGGAAGTTATAGACATTTTACTTGGAACTGTCAGAAATGCCCTAGTATGATGGCCAAGTTGACAGACCGGAACATAAATGGTGATCCATCACTTTGACCGTCACAACCAAGGTAGTTGAGCCACGTACTGGATAAGGACTTACGAACGAGTTGACGAATCATCAAAGTTGTGACAGACCATCATCTAGGCCATCGACTCTTATCCAGTGAACCCCATTTCTAGTCTATGTTTGACGGGCTAAGTGACGGACCATCAAGTGTCTGATGGACCATTAGTCGGACCTTCACACGCCACGTTTAGTTTATTTCTAGGTCATTTTAACAGGGATATTTTTGTAACTTACCACTCCCCTATATATACGCAGATAAGTCCAAATTCAGCCATTATACTCATTATTATTACACAAAAAAACTAGGGTTTCTCTATGAATTTAATCTAATAAGAACAAGACCCAACCTTCTTCAAGAATCAAAGGATTTCAAATCCTTCAAGTTCGAAACCATTAAGAACCTTGAGTCAGGTATACGTAGTGTTGATCTATAGATCCCTTTCACTCATTGAGTTCAAGAACCATGCTTCTAAATGAGAAACTTTTATTTACTTGTTGTTATGCGATGTTTTTTATGTTAATGATCATTGTTTAATCTTGAAGACATTAATTTAAGTTGATTTCCATGATGTATGCATGCTTGTAGTTAAAACCCGTGAATTTGGGTGGTTCAAGATGATTAAAATTGTTGAGAAAACCTATGCTCCAAGGTATGCATGCAAGGTGTTTGTTAAAATGGCTAAAATGCTAAAAATCATGTTCCCATGACACCATAGTATTTAAATGACAAGCTATGTCAACTCTTAAGATGATTCCACATGAACTTCCATGCTATTGATATATGTTGCTAGTATGATTATGCAATGAACATGATATTAAGGTTGTGCAAGTACTTCCATGTGGCATAAAATCCTTTCCATGAAATACATTATTGATAACCATGCTTAGTATGAAATCCCTTATGTACGATACTATGAATTGTGGACTCAAATCTTGTGATCAAGTCATGTCATGTGTGTCAGTTTCCTTCTATCGAGTCTTGGGGGTAGTCGTACCCAAAAAACATAGCTATGTTCCTAGAGCCATATCATGTCATCATGATCATCTGAGTCAAACCACAATATATAGAACTCAGTCAATCATGTGTCTTAAGAAACCTCAGAAATCTCATGATCTTAGTAAATTATCAAAGAGTAGAACTATTCCATCAGTCAACGGATATTAGTTATTCAGTCCATGTACAGTCAGTTAAATCATGTTTTGTCTCTTCAGATGGGATTAGAAGTTATCACCGAGTGAACCCAAGGATGGGAACTTATGTGATGCCTCAGAAATTTTTTTTGTTAAGATCTTAAATGAAAATGTGTTGAATTATATTCTTTATTGTGATTAATAATTTTTTTGTGTGGAATTTTTTGATATTCAACCTGTCATCGCATAGAGAATCGAATAAGCTTTCCAATGATATGTGGATCATCCATAACGGACACTCAAGCAATGAGTTATGATCATTCTGATCTAACCGTGAATAGTAGTGTACAGTAAATGTGCAGGAAAAAAATACTGAGGCCAGGTGAAATTTAGGGTCAACTTCAAATGATCATAACTCCTTGTACATAATGATCTGGGTGAGCTACTATATTTAAACAGGAAGCTCTGAAAGTTCTCTTTTCAATGAATTGGTTCATCCAATTTGGCCATCAGAGCAAAAGGTTATGTTTGATCTATTTCAGCCTATCAAAACATTCCACCAAAGGATAGATTTGACATTATTTGATTTCTAAGGGTATTTTGGTCATTCCCACTCCAATCCATTTGGGTAAATCATGGATTTAAGTCCATTAAGAGCATTCAATAGCTCATTTTTCTCCAAAATTTCCTAAGGCTCAAACCCCAACCCTACTACTCCAAATTTCATCCTTCTAAGTCTCTTGATTAAACCGTAGAAATTTCAAATGGATTTGGGATTCGAGTTGATCATG
>JAPEIP010000011.1:139947623-139963436 GCA_026120095.1 Capsicum chinense
GCTCAAACCCCAACCCTACTACTCCAAATTTCATCCTTCTAAGTCTCTTGATTAAACCGTAGAAATTTCAAATGGATTTGGGATTCGAGTTGATCATGTTAAGGGATTCGAGAAGCACCCTTTATTTTTATGAATAAAGTTTCAGAGTCGGAAGTTCATACTCATCTTCTATTTTTAGGTATGTAGGGCTTTGAACAAGATTATCCTTTCAATCTTATGCCTAATATTTTTGATGAATTCTATTAACATGAGATTTTACATGTTTTACCATGAATTGAAAATATGGTTGTATATCTTATATTATTTTTCATGAGCTATGGGATTATGTCATTCGGTATGTGTATGATGCTGAGATAAAATTATGTCCAAAAAGTACTTAATTATGCGAGTATGATGATTTAATTTGTTAAGCCTTGATTTATACTATCATTCCACTATTTCCTTATTATGAATTTATAATTGATATTGGAAATTCTATATCCATACTATGGGTTGATGTCTCAAGTACCTTTAAATGAGAGTTGGATTGCAAATTGAGAGATGTTGATATTGAAGTTTCAATAAGTTTGGGTAATTTCTGGATGGTTTTGGTGAGTTAAATTGTTTAAAATAATATGTATTGAGTCTTCATATCCTTGTGAAAATGTCAAGTCGATTTTGGTTTTAATCATTAATACCTTGTTGATGTTGAGAAAGGTTAAAATGTTTTGAGCTAAAATGTGTTTAGTTAGCAATCCACAAATTTATATGATTTGATATATGAGAAAGAGATTTGATTTGGTCTTTATGATAGACCATTGTGATGTTATGGATTTCCTAACGCGTTCTGAGCTTGTCGGGGAAGAGTACTTAGCACTGAGAGGGAAATTTGGTATTTCCCCAAACCTATGTGTCACCGTAGGATTGTTTGATGATGATATTATTTTCCAGAGAGCTCAATTGTAATTACTATAGTTTTAAGGTCGTATCCCTGGCAAAGAGTATGACTGTCCCACCAACGGGGGTTTCAAGCATTGGCATTCCATGTAGCTCAGGTGGGGTTGTCGGTTATAGGAAACTCCCCTGTCCATAAGAGTCATTTTTATTGAATTACCATGTCACTCCGAGTTTTGATGTGGTAAGTCAAGTTGCCTATGATGATCTATAATGATTTATGAGGTTTTTCTCCTATATTTCCTATCTAAGATGTTATGAGTTGCATAATTTAATGTCACTCAAGCCAGGTCTGTCATTATGGTCCGTATGTACGTTTTTATGAAATTTATGATATTATTTATATTTTGCATGCGCCCTCACATACTCAGTATGTATCTTGTGCTGACCCACATAGTTCTCTATGGGCTACATTTTTATCATGATGTAAGTTCAGGTACTCAGCCGAAGCCACAACAGTCATATCTGAGTGCCGCATCTACATTCCTTTAGTGGTGTGTCCTCATGGTTTGACGACCAAGTTTCTAGTTTTGGTATTGTTGTTTTGTGATACCTTTGGTCTATTGAGTCAGTTGGGGGTTTGTCCTAATGGCTCATTGATCTTGCTGTATAGAGGCTATGTCAGACTAGTGTATTGTTGGGTTGGTTTGTGTATAGACATTCTATATATTTACAGTCTAACAATATTCCGTGCCATGTGCAATATGATATGATATGTACTTATATATATATACTTAGCGTAGTATGTATGTTGTTGTGTTGGAACCCAAGGGTAGGGTTTTGTCTTAAAGGGTTATCTTCAGGCTACGTGTAGCCTTGGGCACCATGTGATATCTCAAAATTATATTTCGGGGTGTTACAAACTTGGTATCAGAACCTAAGATTGTGAACAGTCCTAGGGAGTATGACCGGCCGCGTTACGTAGAGTCTTGAGTATCGGTGTGTATCACGCCACACCTATGATCAAGAGAGGCTGCAGGGAATTCTAGGAAAAGTCATTTCTTTCTTTCTACAAGAGTATATCATGCTCACAACTATTTCTTTCTGCTATTAATTCATGCATTCTTTTGACAGAAAATGCCTCTACGTCGTGCTCGTGGAAACAACAACCAACCTCATCCCGTTTATCCATTAGATGAGATGGTATCCTATGCCAAATTTTGAGCAGCTTTTCAGATGCTAGCCCAGGCAGTTACCGCCAATACTCAGGCCAACGCTCTACCTCCGTAGGAAATAATTCGGCAGCAGCACAAATTTATGATTTTATGCGAATGAATCCGCCAGAGTTTCATGGGCCGAGAGCAGGTGAGGATCCGTAAATGTATGTTGATGAAATGAACAAAATTACACAGATTATGTACATGACCAAAGAAGAAAGTGTGGAGCTGTCTTGTTATCGGTTGAAGGATGTTGCCTATGACTGGGTGCAGATGTGGAATAAGGGTAGAGAGAAAGATACTACTTCGGTGACTTGGCAATCGTTCCAAGATGCTTTTTTGGATAGATTTTTTCCTCTTGAGTTATGGGAAGGTAAAATAGAGGAGTTTATGAATTTGAGACAAGTGTCGGTTAAGGATATCATCTTAAGTTTAATCAGCTATCAAAGTATGCTCCAAATATGATGGATGACTCGAGGACTGGTATGAGCAAGTTTCTAACTGGGGTGTCGAGTTATGTGGTGAAAGAATGTAGATATTCTATGATCAATAGGGAGATTTATCTTCCTAGGGTAATGATTTTTGCCCAACAGATTGAGTCAGACAAGATAAAGGAAAGAAAAAGAGTAAGAGGGATTAAGAGAGTCAGATCGGAGCAACAGGGATCTGGTAAGACTAGATTCTCTGAAGGGAGTCTCCCTTAGTTTCATAGACGTCCATTTATACCTGCGCATTTCTCAGCTAGTGCTCCTATATATAGGAGCAGGCAGGAGCTCGGGAATAGGTCGGTACCCACAAGAGCTTGCAGTATGTATTCACCCAAAAGGAGTTGAATCTTAGGCAGAGACGATGGTTAGAACTATTGAAAGATTATGATATGAGCGTGCTATATCATCCGGGCAAGGCTAATGTAGTAGTAGATACCCTTAGTGGGAAGTCCATGGGTAGCGTAGCACATATGGAGATTGGTAAAAAGGAGTTGGCCCGTGAGGTACATCGTTTGGCTAGATTGGGGGTTAGGTTGTTTGGTGATGCTGAGGGTAGTATAAGAGACCAAAGCAATTCCGAATCCTCTTTAGTTTTGGAAGTGAAGGAGAAACAAGACAGGGATCCTACCTTGGTCAGGTTAAAAAAGTCAGTTAATGACCAAAAGCTGGAGGTTTTCTCACAAGGGGGAGATGGCGTTTTGAGACTCTAAGAAAGATTATGTGTTCCTGATGTTGATAACTTGAAGTAGAGGATTATGGTGGAAGCGAATGGTATGCGATACTCCATCCATCCTGGTGCTACCAAGATGTACCATGATTTTTGGGAAATCTATTGGGGGAACAGTATGAAGAGGAACATAGCAGAATTTGTAATGAAGTGTTCCACATGTCAACAGGTTAAAATAAAGCATCAAAGGCCCAGTGGCGTGATGCAAGAGTTTAGCATTCCTACTTGGAAGTGGGAAGAAGTGAGTATGGACTTCATAGTTTGTTTGCCTCCTTATCGTCGCCATCATGATTCGATTTGGGTTGTCGTAGATCTGCTGACAAAATCAGCTCATTTCTTGCCTGTGCATTCATCATATACAGCTCAATATTATGCTAGAATATATATTCGGGAACTCGTCAGACTTCATGGAATCCCTTTGGCTATTATTTCTGACAGAGGGACTCAGATTACCTCTCAATTTTGGAAATCTTTCCAGAAGGATCTCGGTACCCAAATTCATTTAAGTTTTGTTTTCCATTCGCAAACAGATGGTCAGGCCGAGCAGACCATTCAGACTTCAGAAGATATGTTGAGGGCTTGTGTGCTTGATTTCAAAGGTAATTGGGATGAGCACTTAGCATTAATCGAGTTTGCTTACAATAACAGTTTTTATGCTACTATTGGAATGGCCCCATTTGAAGCTTTGTATGGTAGAAAGGGTAGATCACCCATTGGTTGGTTTGAAGTTGGTGAGGCTGCCGCTACTGGACCAAATGCGGTGTTAATGGCCATGGAAAAGGTTAAGTTAATTCGGGAAAGGTTAAAAAATGCCCAAAGTCGTCAAAAATCATACGCAGATATAAGGGATTCATCAGGCCTAGTGTATCCCCATGGGGCGTACAAGTCTTATTCGTGCGCAAGAAAGATGGTTCTCTTAGGATTTGTATTGATTATTGTCAGCTCTACAAAGTCACGGTCAAGAATAGGTATTCGCTTCCTAGAATAGATGACTTGTTTTTACCAACTTCAGGGTGCTGGTTATTTCTCTACGATAGACCTCAGATCAGGCTATCATCAGCTCAAAGTTAGAGAACGTGACATCCCAAAGACAACTTTCTATACTCTATATGGTCACTTCAAATTTCTAGTCATGTCCTTTGGTCTTACCAATGCCCCTACAACTTTCATGGACTTGATGAATCGGGTGTTCAAGTAGTACTTGGACATGTTCATCATAGTCTTCATAGATGATATTCTGGTCTATTCTCGAACAGAGCATGATCATTCAGACCGTCTCATAATTGTTCTTCAAACTCTCAAAGACCGTCAGTTTTTTGCCAAGTTTAATAAGTGCGAATTTAGTCTAAGATCAGTAGGATTCCTTGGCCATATTATTTTTGGTGATGGCATTAGAGTTGATCCTCAGAAAACTAAAGCAGTAAGAAACTGGCCTTGCCCAATCACTCCATCTGATACCAGGAGTTTCTTGCATTCAGATGGCTGTTACGGTTACTTTGTTGAGGGATTTTCTTTTATTACATCTCCTATGTCCAGATTGACTCAGAAGAACATTAAGTTTCAGTGGTCAGATTCTTACGAGAAGAGTTTTCAAGAGTTAAAGACTCGACTCACCTCAGCCCCAGTTCTACCTCTTCAAGATGGTTCAGACGGTATTGTAGTCTATTGTAATTCGCCCAAAGTGGGTTTAGGTTGTGTCCTCATGCAGCATTGTAAGGTCATCGCCAACGTCTCCAGATAGCTAAAGCCCTATGAGAAGAATTATCCTACTCATGATCTTGTGTTAGCATCTGTAGTATTTTCCTTAATGATTTGGAGGCATTATTCATATGGAGTTCATGTAGATGTCTTCCTAGATCATAAGAGTCTCCAGTATGCCTTTTCTCAAAAAGATCTCAATCATCATCAGAGAAGGTGGTTAGAGCTCTTGAAGGATTATGACATGGGTGCCTTTATCACCCGGGAAAGTCCAACATTATGGCCGATGGTCTCAGTAGACTCTCTATGGGTAGTGTTTCTCACGTAGAGGATCGTAAGAAGAAGATAGCCCAGGAAATTCATTAGCTTACCAGACTAGGCGTTCGCTTAGTCGACTCTTTAGAGGGTGGTGTATGTGTTAAGAGTAGTTCAGAGTCATCTCTAGTTTTCGAGGTAAAAGAAAAGCAAGACAGGGATCCCAACCTTGTCAGGCTTAAAGAGTCAGTTCAGAATCAGAAAGTAGAGGCTTTCTCCCAAGGGGGAGATGGTGTTCTTTGTTGTTAGGGTCGTCTATGTGTTCCAGGTGTAGATGACTTAAGGCAGCAAATTCTTGCAATGGTGCATGGTGCACGATACTCTATTCATCCAAGGGCCACTAAAATGTACCGCGACTTGCAGGAGATCTATTGATGGCGTGGGATAAAAAGAGATGTTGTAGATTTTTTGGCTAAGTGCTCTACATGTCAGCAGGTTAAGATAGAGCATCCGAAACCTAATGGATCCATGCAGGAGTTCACCATTCCTACTGGGAAGTGGGAAGAAGTGAACATGGATTTCGTGACAGGTTTGCCTCGAACACCTCAACTACATGATCGGTTTGGGTCATTGTAGACAGAATGACCAAGTCAGCTCATTTTCTTCCAGTTCATACCTCTTATTTAGTTGGGGATTACGCCAAAATCTATATAGGGAGTTGGTCAGATTACACGGTCTTCCATTTCATATCATCTCATAGAGAGGTACACAGTCTACCTCTCACTTTTGGAAAGAGTTCCTAAGGGGTATGGGTACCCAAGTCCATCTCAGTACAGTGTTTTATCCTCAGATAGATGGCCAAGAGAGAGGACCATTCAGACTCTTAAAGATATGCTAAGGGCATGTGCAATTGATTTCAAGTAAAGTTGGGATGACCACTTGCCCTTGATTGAGTTTGCATACAACAATAGCTATCATTCCAGTATTCAGATGACTTCATTCAAAGCTCTCTATGGTAGGACGTGTAGATCTCCAGTCGGTTGGTTTGAAGTTAGTGAGGCCTCAGGAATCGGTCCTGACTTGGTATTTGACGCCTTAGAGAAACTTTAGTTGATCAGAGAGATACTTTGGGTTGCTAAGAAATGACAGAAGTCTTATGCATATGTTCGTAGAAAGGATCTCAAGTTTGAGGTCAATGACTATGTCTATCTCAAAATCGCTCCCCTAAAGGGAGCGAAGAGGTTCAGCAAGAAAAGGAAACTTAGTTCCCACTATGTCGGTCCCTTTAGGATTCTCAGTTATTTCTACAAAGTAGCTTATGAGCTCAAATTGCCTTTAGATCTAGCCTCAGTTCATTCGGTCTTCCATGTAACTTTGATCAAGAAGTACATAGGTGACCCAGCAGTTGTAGTCCCTATTCAAAACATTGATATTCAGGACAACCTCTCTTATGAAGAGATTCCAGTCAAAAGTTTAGACTATCTGATTCGTCCGCTGAGGAACAAAGAAGTCCCTCTAGTCAAAGTTCTTTGTCGAAATTAGTCTATTGACACAACTACTTAGGAAGCAGAAGAAGAAATGCGGACCAAGTACCCTCACCTTTTCTCTGCCAACCCAAATCAAGCTCAAGGTAACAGTCCTTCTTAGGCTCATTTAGTTTCACGTTTAGCATTTAATACAACTTGGTATTTTATTTTGTGTTCATGTTCCGTCACAAATTTGGTATCAAGTACCATTACATATTCAGTCATGCATACATGTATCAGTCCAGTAAATAATTATACATCAGATATGCATTCTCATTGCGAGGACCTCAGTAATGCATTCATGAATCAGTTACACACGCATCAGATCTGCATGTTTAGTATAATGCATTCCGTTTGTCAGTCATAAGATCATGTTCTAGCTCCACATGTTCAGATTATTGTTTCCCCTCTAAGTCAGTTCCATTTGAGGATGAATGTTCTCAAGGGGGAGATATTGTAATACCCATCCGTTTGTCCTAGCTAGAAATCATCTCAAGGATGCTAGGAATTACTTTAAAAATTCAAACCTATCTTTTTACACGTGGTATTTTTGAGTTTTTCACTTTCTATTGCATGGGAAATTGAGTTAGCTTTCCAATGGTACCAATTTTCTCCAAATCCAACATCAGATGAGGAAGTTATGGCCGTTTTACTTGGAACTATCAGAAACACCCAGGTATGAAGGCCAAGTTGACGGACTGCTACATAAGTGATGGACCCCCACTTTGACCATCACAGACAAGGTAGTTGAGCCACGTACTCGATAAGGACTAACAGATGAGTTGATGGATCATCAAAGTTGTGACGGACCGTCATCCAGGCTGTCAACTCTTATCCAATGAACCCCATTTCTGGTCCACATTTGATGGGCTATGTGATGGACCGTCAAGTTTCTGACGGACCATTAGTCAGACCGTCACATGCCATGTTTAGTTTATTTCTAAGTTATTTTAACAGGGATATTTTGGTCACTTACCACTCACCTATATATACCCAGATAAGTCCGAATTCTACCATTATGCTAAGTATTATTTCATAAACAAAAACTAGGGTTTCTCTCTGAATTTAATCTCAAAGAAAAAGACCTAATATTCTTCAAGAATCAAAGAATTTCAAATCTTTCAAGTTCAAAAACATCAAGAACCTTGAGTCAGGTATGTGTAGTTTCATCTATGGACCCTTTTCGTTCATAGAGTTCAAGAACTATGGTTTTAAATGAGAAAATTTGATTTGCTTGTTGTTATGTGATGTTTTTCATGTTAATGATCATTGTTTAAGCTTCAAGACAGTAATTTAAGTTGACTTCCATGATGTATGCATGCTTGTAGTTAAAACCCATGAATTTGGGTGGTTCAAGATGATTAAAATTGTTGAGAAAACCTATGCCCCAAAGTTTGCATTCTAGGTGTTTGTTAAAATTCCTAGAATTCTAAAAATCATGTTCCCATGACCCCATAGTATTTAACTGACAAGCTATGTCAACTCTTAAGATGATTCCACATGAACATCCATACTATTGATATGTGTTGCTAGTATGATTTTGCAATGAACATGATATTAAGGTTGTACAAGGACTTCCATGTGACATGAAATACTTTCCATGCAATACATTGTTGATAACCATGCCTAGTATGAAATCCCTTATGTATGATATTACAAATTGTGGACAGAAATTTTGAGATCAAGTCATGTCATGTGTATTAGTTTTCTTCCATCGAGTCCTGGGGGTATTCGTACTCGAAAAACATAGTTGTGTGCCTAGAGCCATATTATTTCATCATGATCATCTCAGTCAAACCATAATCTATAGAACTCAGTCAGTCATGTGACTCAAGAAACCTCAGAGATCTCATGATCTCTATAAATTCTCAGAGAGTAGTACTATTTCGTTAGTCAACGAATGTCAGTTATCCTATATATTTACAATCAGCTAAATCATGTTTAGTCTCTTTAAATAGGAGTATACATTAGTGCTGAAAGAATCCAAGGATAGGAACTCACCTGCCAGTTTAGGTTGTGATTCTTAGCACTCATCCTTGTGTTACAAAATTATGTATCTAGCATAGGTTGAGATATCTTAACTTGTTAGAATAGGGTTGATGAGATGGCTTAACCTATCAGTTGAGGGTTCCCACCATTCTTATTTGAGTACATACCAGTTTAGGGTCACTCACAATTGTCCTTATCAGTGGTGCGATATTGACACCCCTCTAATCGGGGTAGAGATTGGACCCCAACTTATCTATATGCATTATTGGGGCATGTCGGTAAAAGAACTACCTCCCATAGTTTTAGGCTCAGTCTCAATAAAAGAACCCAGATAGTTCTTCAGATATCAGTACACCAAGACTGCCAGATATAGTCAAATTCAGTTATAGTACGGAACTCAGATAGTTCCATCAGACGCAGGACTATCAGGCACAATCACCCATGTATTCAGAACTACAATATCTATCATGATTAGTTATTAGTAACTATGTTTTATTGTGCATATTTATCTATCATGCATTTGTGATCTCAATTTCTATGTATGTATGTTGGCACTCTTACGTTAATATCAGTCAATAGTTAGCATTGTTCATGCATGTAACCCTATTTATGTTCAATCTACCTCACTTGTATACTCAGTACTCTAGTTGAACTGATACATTCACGCTATGGTGCTTTCTCCTTATGTGACACCATAGGTTGAGAGATACGAGTTCCAGACCAGTAGTAGTAGTCGCATTCCAATATACAGAGTTGCGGTGAGTCCTCTTCATTCAAGGATGATATAATTCTATTTATTCATTTATTATTTCAGTTAGCTATCAGTTTATGGAGTTATTTGGAGACATGTTCCTTCAACTCCTTATTCAGACAGTGTTTAGAGACTTTCAGATTAGTTCACATTTGATTCAGTTTTCAATTGTTTTGGGTATCTTTCACACATATAGATGTTATTTTACTAGATTCTTTATTTAGTTGAACCTTATGGCCTATGTGTTCATGTTTTCTGCATTATTATGATATATATTATAGTGTACAGGTACAGATATTAGTCATAGGTTAGCTTGTGGTCCCTCAGGGTCATGAGCACCGTGTAGCATTTCGGTTCAGAAAATCAGGGTTTTACAATTAGTATGGCTCTATTTGAGGTCTTACATATTAGGAGGTGTCAGTTTTCAATTGGATGGTTTGAGGTTGGTGAAAATATATTATTTGGTCCTGATTTTGTTCACAAAATAATGGAGAAGGTAAATTTGATTTAGGATAGACATAAAGCTGTCGAATGTCTCTAAAAGTCCTCAATGGCTTTGAGGCAGAGGGAGTCAGAGTTCATTGTTGGTGATTGGGTGTTTTTAAAGGTATCCCCCATGAAGGGAATGATGCGGTTTTGTAAGGAGAGGAAGCTTAATCCTCATTATATTGGTGCGTAAATGGTTTTGAAGAGGGTTTATAATATTGCATATGATATAAAGTTGTACTATAGTTTAAACTCTATTCATCTAGAGTTCCAAATTTCATTGTTGAGAAACTATGACGGTGATCCTTAGATGACTATTCCTTTGGAGGAGTTGGCTATCTCAGATTCCTCATCTTAGAAGAAAGTCCCAATTGAGATTTTGTATTGGTATGTTTGGCAGCTGTGGACAAAGGATGTAGCATTGGTAAAGGTTCTTTGGTTGAACCAAAAGGTTGAGGAAGCAATGTTGGAATCTTAAGAGGACATGAAGTGAAAGTATTCCTTAGCATCTTGGTTTTCTAACTTTGATAATGAAAATTATGATTTCATTGCTTTCTATCTTTATTAAAGGAAAAATTAGAGGTATGTGGATGTCAAATTATGATAATAATTTTCTTGTCATATAAGTCTAAGATGAATGATCCTAAGGGAAGGAGTATTGGCCCTTGAAAATTTTCTGAGTTCTAAGTTCACTGCCTTGAGTACGACTAAACTTATGAGTTGTAGGGTATATTGATGGGCCAGGTGACACAAGTAATAAGTTTTCTAGTTATTGATACTTGAGTCTCTATCTTAGGTAATACTTGGGAGCACGAGCTGAAAAGACACATGATGAGTGGAATGGCACAAAAATAAAAAATTAAGTGGCTAAGTTCTATACTAGGTACAAATGGCTCACTATGAGTCGTAAGGACTTTGTATGAGTCATAAAGACTTGTTATGAGTTATTGGGTGCAAATCATAGCATTTTAAGTGCTTATCCAATTTTGTTTTACGTTGACTATGAGGGGACCCTACGAGCTATAGGGCATCATTATGAGTGACATAGTCGAGTTGTAGGGTTAACAGTATGTATATGTCCAAGAGACCATCTTGGTTACAACACATGGTGATGAGTCGTATAGAGTGGCAATGAGTCAACGATTGAACCATAGTCAATGGCAACACATTTTTAGCTTTTATGTTAACGGTATTATGGGCATTTCCCCTCTTAAAAAAATTAAAACCCATGTCATATAACCCTTTTAGGTGTCATTAGCACTTAGAAACAAATCAACTTCTCAAATATTCTACAGGGATCTCCAAATTCCCTCATGCATGTTAAGCTAGGGTTTAATCAGGTTGATCATCTAAGGGCTTAAGGGTCAATGCTTCTCTAAATTTCATGGTGACTTAAGCATGTTACTCTTCCCTAATTGTTAATTTTGTAGAAACATGTGGTTTAAAGTATTGTTCAAGAGATATTAATGACGGTATTGAAATAAGAATAAGGGGTTATTAATGCTTGTCATTAAACAATATTTTTCTATGGTTTGCGTATGATTAATCATGTTTTAAATATGGGTTTTAACTTATGGAAGCATGGATATGGATAATGATCTAGTGAATTGTGATTTTCCCAAACTTGTGACTTTTGAAGTGGTTATGACACTAACTCCATAATGTGAACTTTTTTTTTTCTAATTATCGGAAATTTCGGAATTTGCAAAATTGAGCCAAAGGGGTTGTGAATTTTTTCCAAGTGATATAATTTTTTGTCATATTAGTTTTAGCTTACAATTATAGTTGGTATGATTATAAAAACAATGTATGCCATAATGTCAAATATGGTTCAATGAATGGGATTGTGTCATAAATATTTTAATTGAGATTTAATAAGGGTTGTGTAATTGATTCATAAAAGTAGATGTCCTAGTAACAGATATTGAGAACCATGCTAGCCGGTGCCGGGATTGTTATGGATTGATCATTTGAATTAGCTTGATTATGATAAGTTTGTTTGATTCAACCTTATTGATATGATTATTATTGGTAGGTTTGAGGGCCCCATATCACATTTCATGATTGGTTCCTTAAGTAACCTTAGTATATGATTGGGGGGTTTGAGTCCCCGTGCATATATATATGATCTTTCTCTGGTTCATGCTCCTACAAGCATTGGAGCCCGACCAGGGAGTGAGAGTTGGGGCCTATATAGCCTATGGGTACTACTATTATATGAAGGTTGAGCTACACAATCCTATCAAAAGATTTAAAATGCATGTTAAGCATTGATCTGTATCTCGACATATGATATATCTATGTACATGCATACAATTTTATACATTGGATTGAAATTGTTGATTATGACATTATGTTTTCCTTATCCCCGAGTTACATGCTAGCGCTCCAACCTCTAACCATCTTCAGATCTTGTATCCCCACACGATGTAGGAATTGGTCATACTCTTGCTCATCCTGCTCAATGATTTAGATTCAAGATCAGCTCCTGAGTTGACATTGAAGTGGCGATCTTCCATACATCGAAATTCTAAATTATATGTTTTAGTTTCTTATGTCTTCAAATATTTTAACTATTTTTTACTATAGTCGAGAGCTTGTCCGATACTATACATATATGCACTTTTGGTTCTCTGTTTAGGAGGATTTATTTGGATTATTGAAGTTATTGGCCGGTGTTGGACGGTTGTTTTGCCGATCAACGATCAGTGGTTATAACATGCATTAAATTTTGTTAATCTTATTTCACGCTATCTTGTTGTATGTTTAGAATCCATCCAACCTTGAGGTATGTTTTGTTTGGTTTTGCTAGGTGCAGGGGGTGATCTCCGGTTTACCTATCACAGCTATCCCCTGGTTCGGGTTGTGACCAAAACTCCACTCTTTGTCAAACTTTGAGATCATAAATTTGTAATTTAAACCTTATAAGTGGTATTTAGGACTTATGCATGATTTTATTGCTTGGAATTTGGCAATTTACTTAAATATTTTTGATTCTATGGTGGAATTTAATGAAATTGTAGGTATATCATCTTATTCTCTTGTCATGAGTATCTAAACTCCCCAATTGGGGTTATGCATGATTGCGTTGTTATTTGTGTTTGAGTCATACATATTTTCCAAGGTAATCAATTATTGTTATAGATTTAGCCATTACTCTTTATTATAAGATCAGATTAGAGGTTGCAACTCTATTTTTCTTAAAACCTTTTGATCATTGACATAAAGGATAGGGGTGAGGAGTAATGATTGAAAATAACTTTATTTTCTTATTGAGTAGTGGATTTTAGTCATAAGGATACTATTTGGAGTGTTGTGATTTATCTAAGGAAACACATGTGAAGTGTTTAAAAGAACCCAAATCTGAGATTTAACATTTTATTGAAAGATTGACATTGGAGCTTATAACCTAGCCTATCCTTAGTAATTAGTTCATATTAAGAAAACTGGTGCTTACCCATACGTACTTACAATTCCCATTAGGGAAAAATCCCAAGTCTATTTACGCTTCATTACTTTCCTTAGGTTTCAATATTACAAACCAAAATTTATAATTTACTAAATAAAATGAAATTTATTTTAAAAACCCCACATTTTAATTTTTTTTTTCTATATTAAAGTATTATGTACCAACTCATAGTCACATCTGAAACTTGAGACTGAAGCTAATGCTCTCATAAAATGTGGCTTTTATCCCAACTTCTAATTTGGTTAAAAGAACAACTAATGGCAACTTACATTGGGTACTTATAGTGTATTTTAGTGTTATCAACTAATGGTGATGTTGATGAGAAGCCACTGACCACCCATGATGCTAATCCATATGCTTAATATGCTTCAATTAGTCCTTACCCTTTTCTCCTATCATTCTTTAGTATTGCATTAGGTATAATGCACTATTCTTTAGTTGGAGTGGGGACATTATATTTCATTCGTGGTCTATAATATTATTTTTGTTGATACATTATTGATGTAATTTTAATGCTAATATTAGACTTATCGGGCCCATTTTCTGATACACTTTTGATATTGCCCTAGTTGGGATTATGTTTTGACTTATATGCTTTTATCCCTGTCGGGCAAATATTATGCATTTGTTGTTATTTAAGACCCATATGCACTTTTCTTTTGTTGATAACTGCTTTCGGATAACGTCTATGTTGGACATGTTCAATGTTTCGTATGCCTTGTGAATATCCATATCAAACAAAATCCAATGGTTTTATTCAAAACTCATTTTTTTCCCAAAGAGTATTTTCTTTCTGTTAGTTGTTTTTTGTTTAAAACCAAGTGGTATTTCCCTACGATTGATTGATCAGGATACTTTTGAAAGGGAAATGCCCATTGTTTAGAGCTAGAGTCAAGTTGTAGTTAGAAGACTTTGGAAAATACCTCTAAAAATTTATCTTTAGCAAGCAAAATTATTTCAAAAAGAAAAGGGTGTTTTGAATCAGCAAAATGGTTATTGGAAAACAATGAACAAATTGGTATCAATCTTACCCTTGAATCAAGACCTTTAAATTTATTTTTTGGCTCTTTCTTCTCAAAATAAGCGTTTACAATTCACAGTGGTTTATCAATTTCATTTGCTCAAATTGTTTGGAAGACAAAATTTATATTTTTAGAATGTGGTGCCTTGTTTTGTGATATTTTCAAGGAATTTTTGTTCATGGATTATAGTCAATAACTTTTTCTGAGTGTATCCTAGGAAATATTATATGCCATGCTTGGTTTAGCAGATGACCCAAGTCCTTCTTTGAATAGTCACATAGGCTAAATCTTGGGGTAGTTTGTAAAATAGACACTTTCAAAACATGTTTAGGCAGTTAGACATAAGTCATGGAAAATTAGGTGTTTAGACACTAATATGACACCATCACTTCTTACATACAAACCTAGTACACAAGTTTTAAACTTTACGCTTTAATCCCCCACCTCAATTATTTAACATTTAATATTTTTCACCATTTTTTATTTTCCACCATTTTTTCATATTTTCCTATCTTAATTAAAAGATTGTCCAAGAAGCCACCAATAGGAGCTCCCCTTTTCGCAAATAATTTCTGATTTCGGCCTCTTTTCCGACGAAACGTTGCTAATCACAATTGAAAATCTCCATTCTTTATCATTTCTTTCATTGTTGTTACATTCTTTTTGAAAAAACAATACATAAAATATTGTTTTCGCCCTTTTTACTAGCTTGAAAACTTTCCAAATCCGCTCAATACCTCGTCATTAGATATATTTTTGTAGTTTAGAAGTCCTACACATATATTTGTCCACCCCAGAGATAGGGGGCATTGATTATACCTAAAATTAGTCCATCCACATCTTTGTACGGACGTTTTCATAATAGTAATCGGCTAGTCATCGACCAGCTATAGACCGACACCTTAATTTATTATCGATTAGTGTGGTCTATTATATTTGTTTATGAGAGGAGTGTCCTAACTAATGGAAGTGGAAATCATCTAGCAAGGAGACAGTGTCCATCCCTCTGCATTGAAATGGTTCGTACGCCAACATGGCTTAAAGCGTAAGTGAGAGTAGAGAATTGATTGTGATCTGAAGAATGTTGTGATTAGTTATGTTATGAATGGGCAGGCTAAAATACATCCCTCATTCATAAATAATTATCAGCATATGTTGTTATATATATTGGATGTTGTTGCCGATGGATCTATTCTATTATTAAGGATAAATATCATCCTAGGGTCTTCGACAATCTCACAACCACAACTGACTATCGACGAACTTGATTCATTTGAAGATGAGAGTTTGGATGCTAATCCAATGGATTCGG
>JAPEIP010000011.1:139963536-139977149 GCA_026120095.1 Capsicum chinense
CATCCTAGGGTCTTCGACAATCTCACAACCACAACTGACTATCGACGAACTTGATTCATTTGAAGATGAGAGTTTGGATGCTAATCCAATGGATTCGGCAGATCATTCAATGGAATTGAAAGATCTAATTTTCTTTAAACAAGCGGTAGTAGAGTGTGGATTGGGAGCTCAAACCAACCACACCTTCTCCGATGGAATTAATTTTAAGCTAAATCAAATATTTAGCAATAAAAAAAAGCTAAAATTATTGGTCCAGAAACTAGTGAGATTCAGAGGATCATTTTCAAAAACTTGAGAAATCTACCAACCTATTGGAAATATTGGTTTGGGGGTGTGATTGCCAAGGAAATGGTTTGAGGGACGGCGGAGCATGCATATTCCTTTTTGCCGACTTTTTCGTACATGATCAATGCTGTTAATGTTGGAACTACCCATTCCATCATGGTGAACAAGGTCCATTGTTGGTGCATGTACTACTTTTTAACGTTGGGCTTTTGCATTAGGGGATTCACCCTCATGAGGAAGGTTATTGTGGTCGACGACACTCATTTATATGGCAAGTATGAGGCCGTGCTGCTAAGCTTGGTTGGACAATATTCTGAAAACCATATTTATCCCATTGCTTTTTGCATCGTTGATAAGAAGAATGATGCATCTTGGATGTTCTTCTTTAAGAAGTCGATGTCTATTCTGGTCGATGGTCAAAATTGATGCTATATCTCTGATAGTCATAAGAGCATCGCCAACTGCATCGTGAAAGCTTAAAACCATGCTTATCATGCGTACATCATGGGGAACCTAGGTGAAAATCTTTGAGTAAATCACCACTGCAGAGAACACCTCTCTCTATTCTACAATGTGACAAAGGCATATTCTCACGAGGAGTTTAGCAAAAATTTTGAACAATTCAAGAACTACTGTTTTTGAGAAATGGAGCAGGGCGTATTTCCCCAGTAATAAGTTTGATGTGATAACCACAAATATTCCCGAGTCGATGAACTCTATTGATTGCTAAAAGAGAGTACCACGTGGAATCCAAATTCAATTCAATTTCTAAGAGGTTTGGTGACATATTAAGTGAGAGGCATGCCTATGTCCTCAAATATAACGATAACAAATTTGTGCCTGCCGCCGAAAAGATCTTAAGGGACAATATGAGCGAGGGAGATTCCTTCTATGTGGAGAACGTAAGCGGGGATGAAAGGTAATTCACAGTGTTCGACAGTGGCTGTATGGCTAAAGTCGACCTACTGGAAAGGTTGTGTTCTTGCAATAAGTTTGAGCTGGTCAAAATACCATGCGCTCACACGATGACTGCTTTGCGATTGAAGCATAGTGATGATTATGGTTTGAGAGTCTATGATTACTCTTTGCTCATGTATAAAATGGAAGATTACCTCCTTGCATATTTGGAATCAATTAATGTTGTCTCCTTGGAATTCGAATGGCACATGCCACAAGAATTGCGAGAAGTGAATATTATTTCACTTCTTATGGTCACCATGCTCAGAAGGAAGAAAATAAAACATGTTAAGAGTGTGTGCGAGACTTTCAAGTCAAAGAGCAGGAATAAGTGTTCACTGTGCAAGAGACCTGGGCAGAAGAGAACCACTTTTAGTAACAACAAGTTATAGTTAGACTTGTATGAATTTGTATTTTTGTAAGTCATGGCAGTGTATTCATTTTGACAACCCTTCAATGGTCTGATTAATGCTAGTCTTATCGATTTTACTTTGTTTTTATTATTGACCTTTTAAGCTATTGCATATATTGTGTGTCAGGTCTATTACTAATAGTCATTATATACCACATAGTTTATTATTGATACCATATAAAGTCTATTAAAAACTCTAAATATTCAAAGGGATAGATGAACAGTTGAGCATTTATTACATATTCGAAAAGCTATTGCACATCCACTCACACCTTACGTTGATAGTATATTCTACCGCTTTGAATTCCACCGATTCATGCATCTACATACCACTGGAAGGAAAGAAAAAAGGATTCTATTTTAGTCTACATAAACACCCATCTACTATACCCAATATTTATCATCATCAACATATAAAATAGATTAAATTGACAAGATGCCAGGCATTCCATTGAGACTATGAAGAAGGGTGTAGCGTAACCATAACCTTCTTCTCCTGTGTAACGACCTAAACTATCTTTTCTGTGGTCTAGGATAGGACAGGGAGCACTGCCTTCGCAAACTCTAGCGTATCGCCTATTTTTTATAGGAGACTGTAGAGCTGCTAAACATAGAACCCTAGGAGGTGCTCACCCCCCCACCATCCCCTAATTTTACGTTTTAATTTTTGTTGATTTCTTATTTTAAGTTCATTGCAATGAGAAGCTTTCATGGTTAGGAATATGTTAGATAAAAAAATTTTATTTTGTTGTTTTTTCTATACATATGGTTCTACACCATTGCAATAAAGTATGAATGAAGTATATTTGTTTCCTACATATGTCTAATCTTTAATTTTGAAATTTCGTTTTTGTTTGTATTTTTGCATTGTCCCCTGTTAGAAGATGAATCTAACGGCTTTGTGAGGTGAAAATTAATTCATATATGATAATGGCAAACGAATCTTATCTATCAAAGGTTATTCTACTATAAATATGGTGCTAAACCATTGCAATGAACCTATGAATGAAGTACTCTCATGTTTCCAACATTTGTCTCCACTTTAATTTTACAATTTTCTTCTTCTTAAATTTTTGCAATTTATCCTGTTAGAAGATTAATGAAACAGATGTCAGATGTCAAAATTAATTGATCTATGCTAATGCAAAATGAATCTGGTCTATGCGCGATTATGTTGATTTATACAAAATTAAATGCAAAGTCTATGCAGTTTATTATTTACGGAGATCAATATCTATGACATCTACATAATCGATGAATTCCACTATGAGGTCCATCGATCTTTTTCCAGTGTATATCATAGACTGTAAACCTTTTCAATAATATACCATATTAGTTTATTACCCTTAGTATCATATCTAAAAAAAGAATAATTAGTTAATTAAAAAATAAATAATTAAATATTATGCCATTAAAGTATTTTAAACACGTCATATTATCGTATGAGAGTATACGTAAATTATAGATGGTGATCAAAGATGTGTGAGGATGGACTACGGATGAACAAATGAATTCCTCACAACAAACTTGTTCTTTGGTAAACATTACCCTAAGGATGTTGGTTGTTCAACCATAACTCATTACCGCACACATCTTTGATCAACACTTTTAATTTACATGTACCTTCATATGATCACACGAGTTGTTTAGGCTTATTCGATTGCATAAAATTCAATTACTTATTATTTTATTAATTAAATAATATTTTTCAAAATATGTGCTAGTCATGATCTGTAAATATATGTCCTAGTCTGGTATATTTATCATGAAGTTGTAAACCATATATGCTAAACTATTCTTAGTTATGTACGCGACCTGATATAGTCTAACATAGATTGTAAACTACTTTCACAATTAAATAACTAGATTATGATATTTAATCATAGACCATGACTAACACATATTTTGATAAGGTTTAATTAATTAATAGAATAATAAATAATTGGATATTATGCAATTTAATGATCCTTAAAAAGTGATGTGATCGTATAAGAGTCCACATAAATTGAAAGTGGTGATAAAAGATGTGAGGTGATGAGTTGTGCTTAAACAAATGAATTCTCCACGACATACTTGTGTTTCGGGTAAACATTGCCCCAAGCATGTTTGTTGTTCATCCACTACCCATAGTCGCACATCTTTGATCACCTTATCCAATTTATGTGGACTCTCATATGATCACATGACTTGTTGAAGCTCCTTTAATTACATAAAATTCAATAATTTATTATTTTATTGATTAAATAATCCTTCTTAAAATATTTACAAGTTATGGTCTATGAATATGTAGCATCGTCTAGTCGGTTATTAAAGAATTAACTCTTATTGTATGATAGACAGTCTATCTATGTTGTGCTTTATCTACCAAAAGCATGAGAAGGCATCAATTATAAATATGGCCTTTGAAACAAGTCCAGCAGTAAGAAAAATCTAAATGTCAGATTTTTACAACGGTAATAAAGTACACATCAAATCAAATCCAACAGTAAAATCTAACATTTTACTTTTATAAAAGGAAGGCTATTTTTTGCTAACACTCATTTTTTTTGTCTTTAATTTTTGTTAACAACTAGAATGTCTCAAGCATCTCGAATATCAAATGTAAAAGTGTCCTACATATGTCATTGTTAAAATCCAATTGTTTTTAGTACGTCACATACCGATTGGAATCCATGTCGAAAATTCTTTAACTACGTGGTTGGAAAGGATAATGGCGAATGCTCTCTATTTAAATGGCTTGGCGAAAACTAACCAACGAGTAGCCCATCTAAATAAATTTTTTGAGGCACTTCAAAGTTTTATATAATCCAAAGGCTTCAAGAATCTAAAAAAAAATAGAGATCTACTCATGATATTGTTGAAATAAATCGAATAGAAAAGGGATTACTTGAAAAGATCACTAAAAGAAGTCGAAATGGAGAGGAATTAAATAAAGAGAAGGTTGATTTTTGTGAAGGAAAAAGAAAAAGGCCTAAAAAAGTTATTGTGGTTTGTTATTGTTGTTGGCTATCTGGAAAGGTGTAATAGGGAAATAGGAAACTGAATAAATAGATGTATGGTTTCTTAAATCAATCATCGGTGTAATTTATAATTAATAGAGAATAACATAAAACTATCCATAAAAACAAAGTAGTAAAAATAACAAATCATTATGAAAATCGTTTGTTCCAAATCCACAAAACTTCTTGTATTCTTGATTGAGTTCCGTAAAAATGCCCATCACATCCACTTCTTTTTCTTCTTGTTTTTCCTCCTCTTGTCCAATTTCCTTCTCTCATTTTCATTCTCTTCTTCTTTTGATAATTCTTTTCTTCTTAGATGTTTTCAACCTCCTGTTCAACCACTACTTCTTCATCAACTGCCTTTTTATTTTTTCTTCTTCTTTTGATTTCTTTTTACCATCTTCTTTTATTTTCTCCTCATTTTCTTCTTCTTCTTCTTTATCTTTTATCTCCTCATATTTTGCTTCTTATTTTTCTAATCTTGTTTATCTACTGTATTTTCCTGTTTTATTTCTTCTTCTTTCTTCTATTCCTCAACTTTTTCATTTGCTGCAGCAATGTTTGATATTGTGATTGCAAGTTCTTCAAGGTTTACTTTATGATAGCTATGAGGGAGAATTTTGAGGTGCACTGTATTGTTTTGAAATTATTACAAAAAATATTCAAGAAAATTAAATTAGAAGAGCAAAAAATAAATTAATTTACCTTTATCTTATTTCTTGTTCTTATGCTTCTCGATTCTCCTCAGCCTCTCATCTCTAACAAAAGAAGCAATATCAAGTAGACTTTTCTCAATCAAAGCAACACGCTCGTGCAAGTCATTATTATTAGAAGCGTCTAGTGCAGTTTTGAGTCCACTTGAGCCAGCATGATCACAAACACGTCCAGGATTCGGAACATAATGGTTGCTACCCAAATTTTCTTCTTCATTTGCGACCTCCACTAATGAACTCAGTATAGTCACGCCTTTTAATTACACCTTTAACGTATTGATGGACATATCCTTTACTTTTGTCCATGTGTGGCTTAAATTTTTTCATCTATCTCTACTCCATCTCACAAACAGTAAGAGTAAGGTACGAGTGCATAATCTAAAAAGAAAATTACATGATATTCACTAATATAGTAATACTATTATTATATCATAATAAGTATAATTTTACCTTTATGTTGTTTCTTTTGTACTTAAATGGGTCCCCTTACATTATATTATTGTACTTCGACGTATGTCATCTAATAAGATGGGGAATGGGTAGAGGACAATCCAGCGACTTGCCAGCGTACCTTCCCAGTGAGGATGGTCCTCATATATCAAAACCTGTAATCAATAGAAGCATATGCAAATGTACAACGTCTATATATTTTTGCATAAATATATAGGTTTCTATAATAAAACAATAAGATAGTAAATTATAAGTACCAGAAATGCCCAAGGAAAGCAAAATAACGCGTACGATGCATTATTTTTCTTGACAAAAGCTTTTTTCTAGTTGATCAAATCTATCTTCTTTTACAGATATCTCAAGTTCAGCCCAAAGGAATCTTTTCCCATGGATACCGCCCGAAGAATTCTAAATCATCCGCCATCTTGATGTGTTCTGAATCCACCTTCTTTGATGGGTCCTTTGCCAGCAGCATCACATGCATGAACTAAACCAAAGCACACTTCAACTTTTGTTAATTATTCGGCCTATTACCTTTCATCAGGCTAATCAACTTTGCAGCAATAATGTTCTTATTCCTCATCACCTTAAAATAAAAGCTTTCTCCATTTTGGAGAAATTTTTTTCATTTTTTATTCATGGAGATTTGCTGAACAATTCATCCCCGTAATCAAAGCAATTTCCTATAAGGCGAAACAAGCCGGAAAACTATTCACACAGAATAATATTTCATGTAGTTTTTTTCTAATTTTGTACACATCTCAACAACATATAATGGACCATCTTTCCATTCAACTTAAAATGTTCTGGCATATACCTCAAGTGTCCAAAACAATCTTATTAAATCAGAATACAACTTTTGTTCAAAAAGAATCCGTTTAAACTGTCCATACACCGCCATTCTTTCTCTTACAGAAATCTTTATAGGAAAAGAACCTAGATAATCCATCCAGGTTGTTAGGCTATATGACTCAATGGAGATATCTTTCAGACAAATTAGAGAGGATAGGGGATCCTCCTCCCCATCTCTACTATCTCTTTTATCCTCACCTTCCCTGCTATCACTTTCACTTTTTTATTTGCTTTTATCCTCTCTTCTACTTTCACAATCCTCAACATCATCACTTTCATGTGCACTACTTTCATCATATTCAGAAACATCAGCAATGATTGTTTATTTGGTTTCTGACTCCGATTCATCGACTATGGTTTTTTTCTCTTGGAAGTTTTCAAAACTTATTTGTCTTTTCACTTCATACTGCTATAAGCAATTGAAATAGGCCTTTTAACTACTCAATGAACTCTTTTCACCATTTATGATCTACAATAAAAAAACTAATCTGTAGTGGTCGATTTATCGACCACTAGTCATTAATAAAAATAAAAAAATACAACAAAAACAAATTTGTAGTGGTCGATCTATCGACCACTAGTCTATTAAGAAAAATGGTAAAATGCCTCACATTAATCATGCAAATCAAATTTCGACTTCATCATATATTAGCAATACAATTCACAACACCAAGAACACCATTAAAATAGGTCCATTTTATTACAAAAAGTTCAAAATCAATACGCAATATAAGTACAAAAAATTTAAAACTTTCTACACATTATCAAAAGCAAAACACGATTAAATGTATGCAATCGACAATATTAAATAAAAACACTCAAATAACTACTAAATTTTTTTTTGAAAATCGAAGAACCCCAACACAAAACATCACAAATAACTACTAAAATGGATCTAAAACTGATCGGGGAAGAAGATTAAACTTATCTGAGCAAGAAAAACTGAAAATTTTTTCCAAAGGAAGCAAGAATCATGCAAAAAAGTTTTCCCAAAAATAATGAACTGAAATTGGGAGAAGAAAGGTTTTTGAGGAGAGAGAAATGTAGTTGAAAATATTGAATAGTTTTAATAAATATTTGAAAAATTAATAAATATAAAAAGGACCGTGTTGTACTTTTTTTTTCAAGTTTTAAAAATGTTAAAGAAGCCCATGAACCCATAACCCTGGCCCACATTTTGCCTTTTTCAAACCCTAACCTTAAAAAATAAATCAAAAAGACATTTTGTGTTTAACCCTCAAAATATTTTTTTAAATTGGGTAAGTTTCAAAATAGTCTAGTAAATACCACCTAAATATTGTTCCCTAGTAAACCCGCTTGAACAACTTCCCATTATCCTATTTCTTGGTGATGACAATACTTTCACACTGTGCCCCATTTAATAACCCCTCTTTTGGTACCCAACTTCCTTAAACGTGTTTCACTGTTCTAATGTGAGCCTATCAAGTCAAATGTATAAGATTGAGTGTTCATATTTATGACATTAAAAAAATAAGGCCACCAACCTATGTTTGGCGATAGGAGATTTAAAATATATTAAATGAGAGATGTATGATTTGATGTCCAAAATAATGCTTTGTAAGACAAGATGAACTTGAAAGTAAAACCAAAATGACTAGCGCACAAAAAATAAATTGAGTAAGCTAAAAAGTATAAAAAATGGGAGAATAAATGGCTAGTGAATAGAAGATATCATAAGAAAACAAAAGAAATAATGGAATAGAAAAAGCTAATTAGTCTGAGTAGTAAAAGGATGATAAAGATTTGGGAAAGCAAAATTAAATAAAAAAGGGTGAATAAGGTGGAGAACATGAAAATATTAGGGCCTATGAAGTTGTGTAACTGATTCTGCTTACAGAGTTTTTCAAGTCACATGTTCCATATGTCCATTCCTTCATCCTAAATTTCATCAATTCTTGCAAATCCTAGTTGATTTCAAACATTGAAATTCTATATTAGGGGAAAATAACACAAAGGAGGAGCCTATGGTTTTACATGTTGTTCTTGATTTTTTCAATGAAAGTGAGTTGAAATTCATCCTATCTCTATGTTCCTCTTGAATTTTATTATACTATTTGAGTGGAGCAAACTCTTGCATGTGAGTGCCATCTAAACCTTAAAGTAGAGATTATTATCTTACTTTCAATTAGGAAAAAATGCTCAAGACAAGAGGCAAAGATGAGTTTGAGGAATTTGTTAAAAGTATAGTGTCAGGATTTGAGTATTTCTTTATTTCAAACCTCTTACTCTTTGATGATCCCAAATAAAGATTTTTTTTTTAAAGTAGAAGTGCTAGTTTGTATGTTTCCTTGACTTGTTGGAAGAAGTGATTGAACTTTTTGCTTTTGGTAGTTGAACATAGTATATTCTATCTGCTTTAGCATAATAAATCTCTTCTTACTAGAAAGACCCGTGATTTATTGCGGAAAGCAACAATTTAAGTATCTAGAGTTGATAAGTAGGCAATTTGCCAACTTTGTAGTCATTTAAGCTTAAATTATTATTTAGCTTCCATTCAATAGATCTTTATCTCATGTTAAATTTCTTGTTTGTGTAGGAAATCAATGAATTTGAGGTCTGCTAACCATACGAGACTAATGGAGTGTAAAAATGAAGGATATGAGCATAAAATAATGCATAGGTAGAATACTAGTCACCTACACATGTAAATAAGGAGGTATGAACGCACATAAAGCTACATGTGGCCAAAAGAGTGAACTTAAAGGTCCTAAAACATCACCTAGAAGGTGTCTTGCTCAGGTATAGGCCTACCTACTTAGCATGTATCCCAGCATGTGACCAGCCCAACAATTTTTTGTACTTATCTAAAATATAATTTTTGAGCTATTAAAGGGATTTTAAGATCTAAAACTCCATTTTATGTAATTTTAAAATCCAAAATTTTAATTTAATCCATTAGTGTGGGATTTAGTACCTGTGCTTGATTTTATTTCTTGGAATTTGAAAAATCAAATTTATCTAGGGATTTTTTCTTCTATGGTTGAATTTAATGCAAATATGATTATATCATCTTCTCTTGTCACGAGTATCTGAATTCCCTAACTAAGAGTTATACATGATTAAGTTATGATTAGTGTGTAGGTTGTACCCATTTACCGATATATTTGATTATTTATTGTTTATTTAGTCATTACTTTATGTTTTAAGTTATGATTAGTAGTTGAAAATAAAATACCCGAGGTTTTGACAAGTAGAAATTTGCTTGGATTTTTTGCTTTTTGACATCACATGACTTGGGGTGCTAATCGTATAATGGGGTATGGGTTAGGTGACCCAGTCGTATGTTGTCTAATATTGGGTGGTGTTTTATGGAAGAGTTTTTGTAATGGGTACGACTACATAGGTATGAGTCGTATGGCTAGTGAAGGGTTGTTAGTTTGGGTTTTCCTTCACTTAATCTGAAATTTAGTAACTTAACTTGGATATGAGTTTGAGTGGCTTACTATTAGTCGTCAGGATAGGGTACAAAATGTATAGTCCAACTCGTAAGATGGATTGTGTTCAACCTCTCATGATTCTTTTATGGGTATAGGTTAATGGTACTAATTGTATTAACGAGTACAGTTTTGCTTCAGTGGCCACATATTGTACAGTGTTGGGGTCCAAGTAGAGGCCTAGGGTATGATTGGTGGGTACCACTTGTATGATAGGGTACTCCTACTGGAATTTTAAGCAGTTTAAGTGGGGGTAATCTAGACATTTCCTGTTTTAACCTCTTAAAGATGCATGAATTATAACTCCCATGGGATATTATTAAACCTATTTCTAATCACTCAAACTCTCTTAAAACACTCTCAAAATTCTTTCACGGCTCTTGGGTTAAGGAAAGCTAGGGTTTTAGCAATAGGATTAATTTGGGGACTTAAAATAGTGATTTTTCTTCTTCCATCAATATAATCTAAGGCATTATACTCCTCCCTTATTATTAGTTCCAACTAAAGACATATCTTATGAATTGTTTTCAGTGGTTACATATTGTATGATTTTGGGTTTTCAAATCTATGTTGGGCGTTTCGGTTACAATGGTTTGTTATGGTTTTCCCATGTCTTTTATTTTTGGTTTTTATATTATTATGGTCCGTTTAACATTTGGTAGAATGGGAATTGGTTGTTTTTACTTTTTTTGTCCATGGAAATACTATGCCCCCAACATGTTTGATAAAATGCCTATGATAATGTTCTTGGTTAAATTGCTGGACTTTCATTAAAATATACATGCTATAGCTTGCTAATGGAACCCTAAATTTTATAAATGGTTTAAATGGTTATATGGTAAGCTCTTTATGGTTATGGTTGGTCTAATTGAAAGCCTTATAGGGTACGAGAAAATCTCCCATGCAAACATAATAATGAATATCTTGTGTGTACGTGGGATTCCCCTATGTAAACTTGATAAGGTTATCTATGGGTACCTAGGAAATCCTTTACTTAAAAAGGATAGAAAAGGACTTTTCTTACAAGCTATAGTCAATTTGACGATACCACTACTTATAGCCTTGGTTTAAAATAAATGGAATGGTGGTTTAGTTGTGTGGTGATTATTTTAATTGAGCAATAATGGCGGGGTTTCATAGCTTATGAGTTTAATAAATGGATAGTGGAGCTTATGTTTACAGACATGAGGACTGGTGATGACGACTATTTATTATAGTTACAAGGTTCATGGGAATCCCCTAGGTACACTTGTACATATGTCTCATAGAGAGCGAAGGGTACTCGAGAATCCCCCGCTTCTATGGTATCTGTGATTAGTATGCCTATACGCATTAAGGCCCAACTATTTTGTCTATAGTTGGGGGCATGTCCCAACTGAATATTATTTTACTTTTGATTAGAGTCTTTGTGGAACTAGTCTTAGTTGGTATGAGTGGTGTCAGCAGTGGTGTCTACCTTAATATATGCATTAGTATTGGGGATGATATCATTTGACTTTATATATGATTGTTCCATCCTATTATGTTATTGATTCATATTTGGTTTTTGTAGGGTTGTTTGTTTGATATTGGATTGTTGGACTTACTTGTGTTGGACACGGTGATGGACCTATCACATAGTATGCATTATACAAAATGTTATCTTGTTACACGTTTGGAATTCATCCGAATCAGGGCATGTGTTCAGAGGTTGGGTTGGATAACGAGGGCATTGTCTGATCCTGGTTAGATGTGGGATGACCATTACTACAAGGCCCAGATTCGGTTCGTGTTAGTAAACTATAGTTTTTCTTAGAACCATTTTAATCCTTGACAAAGGGGCTAAGTGTGAAGGGTAGTTATTAGCAACTACTTGATATTAATATTTAATAGTTGATCTTAGACACAAGACAAACAATTGAGGTCTAGGGATGGTTGATCACAAGTGTGAGGTGTTTGAAGTAACCCACATGTTATATTCTAACATTTTATTGGAAGATTGACGTTTAACCCATAACCTAGTTTATCCTTAGAAACTAGTTAAAATAAGGCAAAGTGGTGCTTACCCATACATATATTTGCACTAATGAGGGTTAAGACCCCAGTCTCTTTATTCTTGATTGTGCTCTTTAGATTTCAATTTTGCAAACCAAACTTTGAAATTAACTACTTTAAAATAAATTTAACTAAACGAGCACCAATTTTAATTTTTTTTTCTTTATAATACGTATTACATGGAAACTTAAATTCACTTGTGACATTTGAGAGTGAATTTATTTCTCTTTTTCAATGTGGATTTGATATCGACACTTAAGTTGGGTAAAAATATTTTTAACGACCACGTACCCTCCATACATAGAGTGTATTTGAGCATTAATAATAATGGCACCATGGATGAGAAGTAAAAAACAACCCATGATATGGATCCGCAAGCTTAGTGCACTTCAAGGATGTAATGTCCTGATTTTTAGTGTTTTTGATAAAGTATATATTTTTATGTTATTTGACTACTTTACCCTTCCAGTGATTTCATAATAGTATTTCTGGGCCGTTACAATGATTGGTACTATTCCTAATACATTTTGATATGATTTGTGTGGGATGATGATTTTTTATTTCTTAAATACTTATTTGTTGACTTTGGTCAACATATTTTGATCTATGCATCGAGTGGCAAAATGGACTGTTCTAATAGATCTAAAATTAAATTTTAGATTAGTTACATATTTGTTGTGATTATATAGCTTTTATATCTCATTTTGATTTTGCATTTGGAAAGTTCTAAAATTCGGTTTCAAGGGGGCAATTCTATGAAAATGATATTTTTTTAACAATTTAATATCGCCATTAAGTCGAGAGCGTCGAATTTGAAAGGGTGGCACATTTATTTACATTCTTGGAATTTTGAAAGAATCACGGGGGGACAACAGAGATATAGAAATTTTGCAAGTTTTGTTGGTGCACCACCAAGCTAGTGCCACCACTAATGCACCATTTTGGCTGCTTTAGCAGCTGGAGCTAAAATGTCATGTGTTAGCTTTAGCACTGGGGGCTAAATCTTCACATGGTCGCTTTAGTGACATTAAAACCAATTAATCTAGGAAATTTTAGCAACCTTTGTCTACTTAAGTGGAGGGCGCTAAAACATCCCTTGTCCACTTTATCATTCTGGCATGCTAAGTGGGCACCTCTAAAGCTGTATTTGGCTGCCAAAGTAGACAAATCCTGGAACCGGAGTATACAATTCTTTACTTCTTTTCTTCTCCATTTTTTGCACTTGGATCTTTGAGTTTTAGGGATTTTAGGTGATTTCATCCATTTGGGTAAGCTCTGAACTCCTATTTCAACTACTTTTATTCTATTTTGTAATGTAAATCTTATTTACAACTTTGATTAAAATGTGGAAGTTGGGGGTTTTGTCTTGGAAGATCCAAATTAGCATTTCTTTGATTCAAAACCCCAATTTCAATATATTTTACATGGATTTTCTCCAATGAGCTCCATTAAT
>JAPEIP010000011.1:139977249-139989842 GCA_026120095.1 Capsicum chinense
GCTTTAGCACTGGGGGCTAAATCTTCACATGGTCGCTTTAGTGACATTAAAACCAATTAATCTAGGAAATTTTAGCAACCTTTGTCTACTTAAGTGGAGGGCGCTAAAACATCCCTTGTCCACTTTATCATTCTGGCATGCTAAGTGGGCACCTCTAAAGCTGTATTTGGCTGCCAAAGTAGACAAATCCTGGAACCGGAGTATACAATTCTTTACTTCTTTTCTTCTCCATTTTTTGCACTTGGATCTTTGAGTTTTAGGGATTTTAGGTGATTTCATCCATTTGGGTAAGCTCTGAACTCCTATTTCAACTACTTTTATTCTATTTTGTAATGTAAATCTTATTTACAACTTTGATTAAAATGTGGAAGTTGGGGGTTTTGTCTTGGAAGATCCAAATTAGCATTTCTTTGATTCAAAACCCCAATTTCAATATATTTTACATGGATTTTCTCCAATGAGCTCCATTAATATTAGAAAATAAGTTTTTGGACAAAACATTTAATATTATGCTATGTTTTTGAAAACCCATTACAAGGGTCCATTTTTACCCTGATTCGAATGTGCGCAATTTGTGTATCATAGTCATTCTTTTGACATTTATATTCTATTTTTGTGTGTTTTAAGCTGATTTTGGTTTCCTGCGTGAGGTAAAAGCTTTGTGATACATTCTTATTTGGTTTAGTTTTATATTCGAGTTAAGTTATGGATTAACTTTCTTTAGACTGGTGTAGTTATTTTATAATAATCTTAAAACATGCTATGAGTATAGGGATGTATCATAGAAAATGTGTTTAGGTTATTTATGTGTTTATGTGGGGCCTATGTTGATAATATTTTTTGGTTCTGAGATATTATTTGCTATGTATGACCGTGTGTGATCTTGTATAATGTTGTTGTCCTGGTGTGTGTGTCACCTATATATATAAATATGTTTGGTTTCACTCTTTTCAAAGAGAAAAATCCTTGATTTTTGATTTATGTGGCAGCAATAACCTTTTCCTTGCATATTCACTTAGTGGTTTCTGGAATATATTCGATATTGTAGGTTAGTTTACATGAGTGGATTTTTGTCTTACGTTGTTAGTTTATTTATTTGATATTTGAAATTTTAAGTTTGGTTAGTTGTGAGTATTACATCCTCATATCATATTCAATAATGAAACAATGGTATCACCATGAAAATACTGGAAATATTGGTTTTTTTATAATACAAAATGTGAAATCATTAAAATCCCTCAATAGCTGCATGTGCCAGAGAGGAGTTATGGATATTTGTATTGCATATTAGTTTTCTATGGGATGACGAACCCCCCATGTCCTACCTCGGGTGCATAGATCAGTAGGTGTACACAGTGGTTGTGCGACGGCTCCATGCATCATCATCATCATCATCTTTATTGCCTTACATATATATTGTTCTTATTCTATGTTGTGTTTCTATCCTAGATGTGACATATTTCTATTTTTATTCCTTTCTCCCAATGTACTTGGAATACATGTATATCTTTGTTTTTCGCTTAAATTATAATTTGTTATATGTGTATATTATTGAACTATTAATGGAGACGGCATGGGCTACCATTTGGAACATTTTCTGATTGCAGGTGATGGGCTCATAGTTTTTGTTAAAATGCTTTATTTTCTACTTTACTAAGTTGTCCTATGATACCTATTGAGTTCAAGTGGACCATACTTATCCCTACTATGCCTTTTAGGATTAGATCAGTGTACGAGTGCGCCGTACGAATAGCTAATTTAGGTAACATTTATTGTATATTTGAGGTAGCGGATGTCCTATGTTTTAAGAGTTAGCCTACTACCTCTTCCTGTCTATTTTCATATCATATTTAGTAGTTACAGAGTGATTTGATCCTTTTTTTAGACTAATATCTTATCTTTGATATTCTTGATATATTTAGTAGTTTATGTGCTTCGACTTCACACTATGAGTATTGCCTTTGGTATTGATTTCCTGTATTATATCTGTTTTGGTGATACGCTTGCTTGTCAAAGCTTTCCGTGAAAAGTGCCATCATGACCCTTGGGTTTTGGATTGTGACAAGGGAGTTCTTATGCTTCTCTCCTATCATTCCAAATTATTGGATTGGCGACAATGCAATGTTCTTTTGTTTGGGGTGGGACATTCAGTTTGATCGTGGTCAGTGATATTATTTTTGTTGATACATTAACTAGATGTAATCATTGTTATGAATATTGCCCTTATTGGGCCCAATTTGTCATAGACTTTTTTATATTACCTTTGTCAGACTTGTGTTTTGATTGATATAATTTTAACATTTGTCATTTCTATATTATTTTTTTGTTATCAGTTGAAACCCATATAAATTTTACATTTATTGATTATTGATTTTTGGTGACGTATATTTTGGGTATGCACGTTGTTTTTTTTGACTTGTGTATATATGTGTGAAATAAATTACAAAGTGTTCTTTTTTGAAAAACAGTTCTTTCCCAAGGAGTTTTTTTTATATTTGGTTTTCTTTGTCAAACCAAGGACTTTCTGAAGGAAACACCCATTGTTTAGAGTTATAGTCATGTGGTAACTAGCAAAGTTCAAAAGGTACCACCCAAATATTATCATTAGCAATAAAAATGATTTGTGAAAAAGAAGAATGGTATTTAAAAGAGGAAATGGTTTTTGAAAAACAAAGAAAAAGTGGTTTCAAGCATTCTCTAGAATCGTGAACTTTAAATTGCCTTTTTTTCTCTTTCTTCACAACGGAAGGATTCCTGATTTAGAGTAGTTTGTCAAGATCGTTTGCTGAAATTCTTTGGAAAACTATCCTTTTATTTTAAGAGTGTGGTGGCTTGTGTGGTGAGGTTTTCAATTAAATCACGTGTATTCATTGTAGTCTAGAACTTTCTTCGAGTATATTCAAGTAAAAATCAAGGACATGCTTGTTTTGGAAGATTACCCAAGGCCTTATTTAAACCATAACATGGCCTAACTCATACATTATCATTGTTCCTTAGCAAAACCATTTGAAACTCTTCCGATTATCCCCTTTCTTTGTGATGACCATAATATGAAACCATGACTCTTATTAAAAATGAACCCTTATCCTAAATCCCCCTTATCTATTACCATTTGAGTCTCAAGTTATTAGATGATAAATAATCGTCTTACATTAATGATACTGATTAGCCAAGATTGATAATTAATCTTCAAATTACTGTTGTGATTATTTTTTCCTAGACACTTCTCCCCTTATGCGGTAAGTAGTGATGTTCTAGGATGGATCCTAACATTTACAATTGCTAAAAATACTATTAAACTACAGATAATACAATAGATGCAAGAATACATGTTTAGAACAACTTTAGCACTTTTCTTACATCATCAATATACTAGGGATGCCACAACCCCAACAAAGTGATTTATCCGCTCATGCTTGTTAAATTTTCAACGGAATTCGTAAGGAAAAGCATTACACAATATCACAATAAACAACAAGTAAAACCTAATGTCTGTATCTAAATTATCAACCAAAATCATGAACAAAGTAATTTCAAGAACAAATTTGAATCTTAAAATCAAATATATTTTTATAAGTGTTAAAAGTACGTAAACTAACAAGAAACATCAAAATGGTATTTATAGGATAGAAGGAAACCCTAAAAATCAAAACCTAAATTAAAAAGAAAAATTGATGTCGATGACCATTTACTTGGACACCTATGGACCGTTGGTGGTCCTAGGTAAGTCACAGGCCTCCTACACAGCTAATGAAGCTCTTTCGACTTGGCCCTCTGGAACTTATTAAGGTTAGCATTAGACCGTAGATGTCACCTACATCCTTGGTAAGTTATAGAGTTTTCTTTTTCTTACTTCTAAGCCTTTGGACTACAAGTTCTGACACCTAATTTCGTCACTGATGTCTGATAAATGACACTTATTCCATGAAACCCTTGCATCCAAAACCCGATTTCCCTCAAAATATATCCAAAACACATCAAATCTCATAACAAAACCTAAGAAACTTTCATATTTTCATTGATCTAAGCATTGAAAGTTATAAAAATCCATAGAATATGATTAGGTCATGATGGTACCTAATATAGCAAACCCATATCTAAGTTGACCTTTAATCTGAAATTGTCAATAACATACTATACAAAGAAATACAAAATAAATATAGTACAAGGACTAATATTTATATCACTCCCAAAACCATATAAAGTTAAAACATGAACTTCTAACAAAATAAGAGTACAATATGAAATACTAAATAAAAATATATGTACAACCTATCTTTGAAAACAACATAGATCTCGATCTAGTCCATTAGAAGAGTAGTGGTAATGCTCAAAATTCTAAGATGTCACCCTCAAATGTCGGATTCATATATACTTAACATGATGCACACAATAAAGGTAATAACTCATACTATTATATGTCGGCTACAAAAGTATAGTATGAGTACCAAATATATAGTACATAATAGGAAACTACCGACTGCGCTCCAATGATTAATCATATATAAATAACATGCAAAGTTGGAATACAATCTAAATTCCACAATCTAGGAATCTAACACAATGATGATAAATAGAAAATAAGGATATACTACTCTATTATAGACAAAATAAGGAACTAATACACAACACCCTATTTTGAATATAATGCCTTGAAAATGGTCTCGAGAGATCACACGGTGCTTAGGACCATAAGTGATCCCAAGCTAACCATTCTACTGGCATAACTCATAAGCAACTGAATACAATACATAAATCTGATCAAAATAAGCAAAAGATAACTCTTTTCTGAATTTGGTCAGTACAAAACTAAATAAAAATATTTACAACTCTGCTTTTACAAAACAATACTAAAATCAAATACATTAACTCTACTGACTGTATATGAAGCCTCTACTAGTATTGACTATAGGTAGCCGGGATATAACCCCCAACTATCCCAAATTAATATGACCAAATAAAGAAAAATACAATACTACTCAAACTATATGATTGACTCGAGCCCTTATATCAAGAGGACTCATCACCTGCTGACTGGAAACTGCAAACTGTCAGAATATAGTATGCGTGAAATAACTGAACTGATACCTACATTACGAGAAAATGTAGCACATAGATATATATGAGTATTAAATCTTTGAGGATGTACTGAGTATATGTGGGTGAATGCATAAGTAAAAACATCATCTCATCATTATAATTTGTAAAACAATGCAAGCTAAATGTAAATGACTTTCATAAGCTGGAATATTTAAAATACTAAAAACAATAATCATGAGAAGCAAGTCATGCTTTTTAAATCTAGTGATTCATAACATTTAGTTCTAAAAGTTGTACTTGTATTCTCACTTTAAATCATGTTGTCGAAATGTAGAAAGGACTCACTCTTAAATTTGAGTTTTGAAAGCTAAAAACTGTTGCTAAAGACTTTCTGTTAAGCATACCTTGAGTAAATTCGTGAGCCTTTACACATAGTTTTCAAAAAGTTTTTTTATTATTATCTTCTATTATAGAAATTACTTTATATTAGGGCTTTAAGAATCTTAAAAAAACATAGATTCCAAATCATATGCTTTTATATTAAGGCTTTAAACCAATATACTATTTTAAGAGTAGGGACATCTTTTTAGGAGGATATTCTAACCAAAATAAACCATGTGAGCATTCATAGAGTTTCACGTCTTGCCAACATTAGATTGAGTTTTTCTACCCTTGCCAATGGAATAGAACATCTTATCTTAAGTGATCACAATCTTAGTCATTCACGTAGAAGTGGGAATATTCTTTGTCTGTATGTCTGCTTCTGCTTCCCAAGTATCTCCCTCAACAGACTGATTCCGCCAAAGAAATTTGATGAGAAGAACTTCTTTGTTCCTTAGTTTGCTATTTGATAGTCAAGGATTTTGACTGGGATCTCTTTATAATAGTAGCTGTTTTGAATATCTATGCCCTGAATAGGGACTACAACTGATGGTTCACCTATGTATTTCTTTAGCAAGGAGTCATGAAACATTAGATGAACTGAACATAAATTTGAAGGTAAATCAAGTTCATAAGCTACATTTTCAAAATGGAAGAGAATTCGGTAAGGACCGATATATCAGGGGCTAAGTTTCCCTTTCTTTCCAAAACGTTTTACTCCTTTCATAGGAGAGATCTTTAAGTACACATAGTCACCAATCTCGAACTCAAGATCCATTCTGCTTACATCTGTATATGATTTCTGTCAGCTCTGAGCTATCTTAATTCTTTCTACTATTAACTAGACCATCTCTAAGGTATCAAACACCAAAGTCAGACTTTACCTTTGTGGTCTCACATAATTCAAACCAACCAATAGGATATCTACACCTGTTCCCATAAAACACCTCTAATGGAGCCATCTGAATACTGGAGTGATAACTGTTGTTATATGCGAACTCAACCAAAGGCAAGTGGTCATCCCAACTACCTTTAAAGTCTATCGTACATGCTCACAACATATCTTCTAAGGTCTAAATGGTAATTTTTCTTGACCATCTGTCTGAGGATGAAAGGTTGTACTGGGATAAACTCTGGTACCAAGACCATTTTGGAAAGCTTTCAAGAAATAATAGGTAAACTAGGTACCACTATCTGAGATAATGGATAATGGAACACCGTGAAATCTGAACAACTCCTTGGTGTAGTGTTTCGCATAATCTTCGACTAAATAGGAGGTATGAACTAGAAGGAAATGAGCTAATTTTGTAATCCTGTCTATAATGACCCAAATTGAATCATGTTGATGACGAGTATGAAGAAAGCCCGTCACAAAGTCCATGTTCACTTTTTCCCATTTCCAGGTGGGAATACTAAACTCCTGCATCGACCCACTATGCTTCTGATGCTCAATCTTAACCTGCTAAAATAATGAGCACTTAGACACAAACTCTGCAATATTTCTTTTCATCCTACTCTACTAATAGATCTCCCGCAAATTGTGGTACATCTTTGTGGCCCCTGGATGAATAGAGTAAAGCATTCGATGTGCATCTATGAGAATATGCGGCCTCAATTTATCTACACCTTGCACAAAGAGACGACCCTGACAATGCAAAACACCATCTCCCCCTTGAGAGAAAACCTCTACCTTCTGATTTCTTACTAATTCCTTCAACTGGACTAGACTGTGATCTCTATCCTGCTTTTCCTTCACTTTAGAAACTAGGGATTATTCTGAGCTACTCTAAACTGATACACTACCTTCTGCTAAATCGACTAAGAGAACACCTAGTCGAGCTAGCTGATGAACTTCCTAGGCTAACTTCTTCTTACTGTTCTCAACATGGGAAATGGTACCCATAGACATTCTACTGAGAACGTCATCCACTACATTGGCCTGGTAAAAATGATATAGGACAGTAATTTCATAATCTTTCAGTAATTCCAACCATCTTCTCTGATCGAGGTTGTGGTCTTTCTGAGAGAACACATACTGCAGGCTATTATGGTCAGTGAACATATCAACGTGTACACCATAAAAGTAATTCCTCCCAATATTTAAGGCACAAACTACTGTTGCTACCTCAAGATCATAAGTAGGATAGTTTTTCTCATAGATATTAAGCTATCTAGAAGCATAGGCGATGACCTTACCTCTCTATATCAAAATACAATCCAATTTGACTTTGGAAGTATCACAGTACACAATAAAATCATCAGAACCATCTGGTAAGGTCAACATTGGAGCTTTGGTGAGTCGATTATTCAACAACTAAAAAGTTTTCTCACAAAAATCTAACCACTGAAACTTGACTTTCTACTGAGTCAATCTAGACATAGGGGTTCAATAGCTGAAAAACCCTCAACAAACATCGCTAATAGCCATCCAAACCTAAGAAACTCTTGATATCTAATGGAGAGATAGGCCTGGGCATGTTTCTCACCACTTTGGTTTTTTGGGGATCAACTCTAATGCCATTACCTAAAATTATATAGCCAAGAAATGCTACTGACCTAAGCCAAAATTCGTAACTACTGAATTAGGTGAATATTTGGTAGTTTAAGAGAGTCTGCAATACTATTCTAAAATGTTTTGCTTTATCGTGTTCACTACGGGAGTAAACAAGAATGTCATCTGTGAAGACTATGATGAATATATCTAAGTACTGCTTGAACACACGATTCATCAAGTCTTTGAAGGCTGCTGGGGCATTGGTAAGACTAAAGGACATGACTAAAAATTTAAAGTGACTGTACCAAGTTTAAAAAGGTATTTTTGGGATTTCACATCCCTTGACTCTGAGCTAATAATAGCCTGATCTGAGGTCTATCTTACAAAAATAACAGGCACCCTATAGTTGGTCAAACAAGTCATTGATTCTGGGAAGTGGATACTTGTTTTTTACCATAACTTTGTTTAACAGATGGTAATCTATACCCATTCTTAGAAAACTATCTTTCTTACGCACGAATAAAATTGGTGCACCCCATGGGGATACACTGTGTCTGATGAATCCCTTATCTAAGTGTTTTAACTATTTCTTTAATTCTCTGAGTTCTGCTCGATCCATCTTGTATGGAAAGATAGATATGGTATGATTATCTAGGAGAAGATCAATTCCAAAATCAATTTCTCTTTCGGAAGGAACTCTGGGAAGATCTTTGAGAAATATATCTGGGAATTCATATACTACTAATACTGATTCAAGGGAAGGGGTTTCTGAACTAGAGTGCTGGACTAGAACGAGATTGTAGAAACATCCCTTAGATATCATCTTTGTTGCTTGAAGGTAAGAAATAAGTTGATACCTATGTGCTAAAGTACTACCCTTCCACTCTAGGATGGGTTCATTCATAAACTAAAATTGTACAATTCTATTTTTACAGTCGACTGAGGCATAGAAGGAATGAAGCCAATCCATGCTGACTAAATCCACTGAAGTTACTTTATGAGATATCATAACTGGATAATTCATCTATACCCACCAGGATACGATAAATTTACCCACTAGGTAGAAACTAAGAAGTGCTCTGCTAGAATTTCAGGACTGACTCCGAAATAAAATATCATATATGGA
Organism: Capsicum chinense; assembly: GCA_026120095.1. Lineage (NCBI taxonomy): Eukaryota > Viridiplantae > Streptophyta > Magnoliopsida > Solanales > Solanaceae > Capsicum > Capsicum chinense. The sequence continues at coordinate 139,986,291 of JAPEIP010000011.1, forward strand.
GTAACAAAAAACAAAGAAGCTCCTAGATCTAGATAAGCATAAACATGTAAATGGAAAACTTGTAATGTACCCGTGACCACATTAGGAGAACTTTTCTTATTCTGTCGAGACTGAAGACCATAGAGTCTGTTTGGGAGCTACTAACTTATGGCACTAAAAGAGGCACCCTACTGATTCGAGCAACAAGACTGAGCTGGGAGATTGGTATGTTGACTCTGTGAACCCACGTAAAGACATTGTCTGAATCTGTGGCCTGGCTTACAACATTCAAAACACATATCGCTGCCAGCTTTATAGATACCCTGGTGGTTTCTACAATACTTCTATCAAGGGGGATTAATTTGAGCACTAATAATACTGCTCTGGGGTTTAGGGTGTGATTCCCTATCCCGATTGCCATCTCTAAATTTTTGGCACTGGAGCACTGGCTGAGAAAGTAGCTAGAACTAAGGATTTTTGTTGGAATAGAGAATGATTCCCACCTCTGATTTTGGTTGAGAAAAATTAAAACTATCTGTTCTCGCCCTTTTATTCTCTCTCACCTTCTCTTTGTTTTTGGCCTTCTCTATCTGCTGATCATGGACCATGAGCTTTTCTATATCCATATCCTTAATAAGCATTGTAGTTATACACTCCTTGACCATATTATTAGACACTCCTAACATGAACTTACTCATCTTTGCTCTGCTATCTGCTACAATATATGGGGCATATCTAGCTAATTGAGTAAACTTGATAGAATACTCCTGCGCTATGATATTGCCCTACATTAGGTTTGTAAACTCCAAAACCTTTACTTCTCTCAAATCTAGTGGGAAGAACCTATATAGAAAAGAAATTACAAACTTCTTCCATTCTATGGACCCTGCATTTCTGACCCTCTCTGCCTTCCACTATTTGAACCATTAGTAAGCCACATCCTATAACTGATATGCATCCAACTCAGCACTCTCACTAATAGTTACCACATGATATCTATAACTTTCTTAACCTGATTAAGAAATTTCTGAGGCTCTTCATCTGACTTAGACCCAATAAATTATGGAAGGTTCATTTGTGTAAAGTCCCAAATCCCGGCAGCAATAGTATTAGCTACTGGGTTGGCCAGAACTGCAGCTGGACATTTATTCTAGGCAGCCAAAGAATGAGCTAGGGTGGTGAAATTTGCTCTAAACTTTGTATGGGAGACCTGCTCGCCCAGAGGATATAGATAGATGAGCGAAGAGGTTGACTGGTCTCCCATCCTCTTCCCTGAGTCCTCATTAAAGGCATATTCTGTAAATGGAAGAGAAGCTAGAATTAGAAAGAGAGTGTAACTAGAGCTCATGCTCACTAGCACGACATGAATACTGAAGAAGGGAAACTTTTCCTAAAACATCTTGTAACCTTTTGTCCATAAGTGTGGTGCAGAACATATCCATGCACAAGACTCTACTAGATACAGATTTCGGACTTCCTAGGACTCTGTTGAACCTTAGACTTTGATACAAAGTTTTTAATACCCCGAGTCTGTACCCTAGATATTACACGATGCTTATAACCCCGAAGGACCCCAAACTAACCCATAACTGGTACCTACTGCAATAACTGTATAATAGATACTATAATAATTTTGCAGAAATAGGCAAAAATATATGCAATAAGGTTTAAATTTGTAAATAAATTTGAATGCAGTATTCAAATTTCAGAAATAAATATAAGTACTGAAAAATGAACAACTTTCTGAAAATACTCAATTCTAAAAAAGCCATTAACTATCTGAACTATGGAAATGATGGGACAAGCCCCTATCTAAATCTATTTAATAAAATAAAACTAAAATGCTATAAATAATATGAATGTCCTCAAACTATGAGGAGTCACCACTACTCTGAAAGATGAGAATCTGAACTGCTAAGGATGCTCTGGAATCTGTGCAATTGAACAAAGAAAATTATGCATCAGTACTTTGAATGTAATGGTATGCTCAGTTAGGTAGGATGGTATGCATGGGTTCATATAAATGCAAAATAATAACCGAATAACATGAGTATGACTGAGTAAGGGTACATACATGAATACATAGAATGTAAGTGAGATCATGCTAATACTGAGTACTGAAGCAGAATACTAAAAACTGATATATGAGTTTATGAATACTGTATTATTGATTATTTGAATGACTATATCTAATAGTTCTGAATACTGTAGAACCATATTGAGTTCCATATTGAGCTTAGTAACTTTGTATGATAGTCCTAACTTTGTAGAACTAAACTAAGTTATATTCTAAGACTGAGACTGGAAGTGAGAATGTGGGAGGTAATCATCTAACAGACATGAACATTCCCTAACTGATCTAGGGTCCAACCTATAACCCCAGTTAGAAGGGTGTCAATACTGTTCCATGAGTAAGGACATGCTGTGATTTTTTTCTCTCTGATAGTAAGTTGTTTCGTCTACCCTCGCTGGAAGGTTAACTTTGATGAGAAGTATCAACCCTCATAATGTCTGGTAGGAAGATACTTCATCCTATGCTATCAACATAGTTCTATAACATAGGGATTGTTATTAATGGTCAAACCCCCTACTCACAGTAATGCCGACATCCCTAGGTTAAATCGGTGTTGAATCCTACTCCCAACTATATAGACACTAAACTAATTTCTAGTCTGTACTAGGCTGGACTAAACTATTACCGAGATTAATATTTAGCTGAACTGAACTGAGTTCACTAAGTTTCATAGACTGAAAGAATACTACTAAATTCTATTAGCTGACTGATTTACTGAGGTCTAAACTAGATACTAAATTAGACTGAACTAATATGGATTCTACTAAGTTTTCCTGTGTTCTTTAACTGACTTAGAGTACTACTGATCGTGTCATGACTAATTCTATTCTATGACTGACCATAGCCCTAGGTAATCTACTATATTGTTGGGTAGAAGTACCCCCAGGACTTGATAGCATAAATTAAGAGACATGGCATATCATGAAACATGAAAACTATCAACTTGATCATCATTCATTCATTGGGGAATTTCGACAAACACTTGCATGATATAACTTCCACATAATCTAACGTGACATGATTTCATTCTCTTAATAGTTAACATGTATAATTTATCAAGAACTTAGTGAGCATAGTATTAAACAACAAGTGAGCATCATAATTTATCTCTAGTTTCATAAGTCAAGGGTTTATCATGGATTCACATGAATCTACACACATAATGATTAATTTGACATGCAATACATATATATAATCATTAACTACGAACTTAATCTAAATAGCAATATTGGATACACTTTACTTCCAACCATGGTAATCATAAAATCAATTACTTGAAGTTCAAAAGAGATTTTTGAGCCCCAAGGGTGGAGGAAACCCTTGGATAAACACTTCACATACCTTTTACTGAAGAATATCTGAAAGCTTATTGTTGAATATTGAGTGATTTATTAGAAATTGGATCTTCTAGAGTTTTGATCTTGAGAAAATTTAAGAAAGAATGACTATATTTACTCTATAGGGAGTTTAATTTCGTGTTTTGGGGGATTACAGTTGAG
>JAPEIP010000011.1:139996206-140028389 GCA_026120095.1 Capsicum chinense
AATTAAATCATCATACTCTCATAATCAAATACTTTTTGGACATAATTCCATCTCAACATCATACACCTATCGGATGACATAATCCCATAGCTCATGGATAATAATATAAGATATAAAACCATATTTTCAATTCATGGTAAAACATGTAAAATCTCATGTCAATGTAAGTCAAAAAAAATACCAGGCACAAGATCGAAAGGAGAATCTTGTTCAAAGCCCCACATACCTAAAAAGGAAAGAGAAATATGAACTTTCGACTCTGGAACTTTATTCACAAAAATAAAAAGTGCTTCTCGAATCCCTTAACATGATCACCTTGAATCCCAAATCAATTTGAAATTTCTATGGCTTAATCAAGAGACATAGAAGGATGAAATTTGGAGTTGTAGGGTTGGGGTTTGAGCCTTAGGAAATTTTGGAGAAAAATAATCTATTGAATTCTCTTAATGGACTTAAATCCATGGTTTACCCGAATGGATTGGAGTGGGAATGACCAAAATACCCTTAAAAATAAATAATATCAAATCTGTCCTTTGGTGGACTGTTTTGTTAGGCTGAAGTAGATCGACCATAACTTTTTTCTTCAATGGCTAAATTTGATGAAACTAATTTCGTTGGAAATAGGAATTTTATATATTTTTGTTTATATATAGTAGCTCACCCAGATCATTATGTACCAAGAGTTATGATCATTTGAAGTTGACCTAAAATTCGCCTGGCCTCAGTATTTTTTTTTCACATTTACTATTCACCGCTATCCATGGTTAGATTGGAACGATCATAACTCATCGCTCGAGTGTCCATTTTGGATGATCCACATGTCATTGGAAATCTTATTTGATGCTCTACGCGATGACGAGTTGTATATCCAGAAATTCCAGAAAGAAAAATTATTAATCATTATAAAGAACAAAATTCAACACATTTTCATCCAAGATCTTAACGAAAATTTTTTCCAGGGCATCACGTTATGCTCCACGGTTAGAGTTATCATAGGATTTATTATCATTTCTATTTCGTGTATTACTCCTATGGGTGATTCTTTAGTAGTGGATTATATTGTAATATCTTGTGACATGACTGTTAGAGATATTGACACTCATGTTGATCTGATTATTTTTTATATGGTGGATTTTGAGATTACTTTCTGTATGGACTACTTATATCACTCTAATGAGGTCATGGATTATTTTGCCAAGACCCTTAATTTTGCCATGCCTAGCATACCCTAAGTTGTGTGGCAGGGAGCGGCTAGTAGCAAGACAATGGGGATTATTTCATATGTTCATGCTATAGTCTTATCTAACATATATTTGTGATACTAGCAAAGAGAGTTTGTTGCTTGACTCTTTCCTATAGTTTGCGAGGTTCCTAATGTGTTGTATATTGATATACCAGGTATTCCCCTTATTAATGAAATCGAGTTTACTAATCCTCTAAATCTTAGAACCAGAGCAATTTCTATGGCGCCTAACTGTATGGATCCTATCTAGCTTAAGAAGCTCAACTCTCAGCTTTAAGATTTTTTGATATGGTTTTTACTAAACCTAGTTTTTTATTGTTGGGATCCCTTACGTTGGATTTGAAGAAGAAAAATTATTCCATTCGTATGTTTATTGACTATAGGTAGCTTAATAAGGTGATGTAGAAGAATTGTTATCCTAAGCCTCGTATTGATGCTTTATTTGACCAGCTTTATGGAGAGACATTGTTTTCTAAGATTGATTCGAGATTTAATTAGCATTAGTTAAGGATTTATGAAGAGGATATCATGAAAAAACCTTTTAGGACTCGTTATGGTCATTATAATTTCTTGGTGACATCATTTCGTTTGACTAATTCACCAACAACATTTGTGGATTCGATGAACCAAGTATTCAGAACTTATTTAGATTCCTTTTTTATTGTATTAATTGATGACATCCTTGTGTATTTAAGGAGTTTAGAGGAGTATGCAAAATATTTGAGGATCATTCTACAGACCATGAGATATCGTGTATTTTACCCAAATTTTGTAAGTATAAAATTTGGCTTGAGTCAATGACATTCCTTGGGCATATGGTGTCTAAGGATTACATTATGGTACACCCAACAAAGATTTAGGTGATTCATGATTGGGCTAAACCTACATCTCATACTGAGGTTCATAACTTTAATGATTGGTTGTTATTATACGTGCTTCATCGAGGGTTTTACTTCTAGTACAAAACCTATGAACAAATTAAATCCTAAGAAGGTTCCTTTCTAATGGTTTGATAAGTATGCATCGAGCTTTGGGAAGCCTAAGTATTTTCTTAGTTCGACTACTAATCTAGATCCTAATGTTAAAGTTAAGGGATTCATCATGCATTGTCTTGCTTCTAGTATTTTTCTATGTTGTATTTTGATGTCTCAGGGTTGTGTTATTTCTTATTCTTCAAGAACACTTAAGTTTCTCAACCTAAACTACCCCACTCATGATCTTGAGTTGGCGACAATAGTTTTTGCGCTTAAGAATTGGACGTACTATTTATATGGCTTGCATTGTGAGATTTCCATTGATAATCGTTGTTTTTAGCATATTATGACCTAGATAAAGCTAAATGTTAGACAACATAGATAGATGGAGTTACTTAAGGTTAATAATATTTGTATCCTGTATCATCTAGACAAGGCTAATGTAGTAGTAGATTCTTTGAGTTGGAAGACAATATTTATGGGTAACTTCGCTTGTATTTTCATTTCTCAGAGTTCCTTATCACGGGATATTCAGATATTAGCCAACTTAATGGTTCATTTTGATATTTATAATGCTAGGAGGTTTCTTACTAGTTTTAATGTGAGGTCTTTACCTTTTCAGTACATTTGGGATCACTAGTTATTGGAAGGTAAGCTCCACTTCCTTTGTGATCAGGTGTTGATAGGTGAGGGAGTTTTGAGATTTCATAGTCGTATTCATTTTTCGAGGATTGATGAGGTAACCCATTTGATTCAGAATGAGGCTCATAGCTCACGATATTTAATTAATTTAGGAACAACTAAAATGTATTGAGATATAAGACAATTGTATTGGTTGAGTGGTATAAAGATAGATATGGCAGACTTTATAGCACATTGCCTTTGTTTTCTGCTGGTAAAGGTCATTCATTAGCGACCGGGTGGTTTGATTGAGAGATTGCCCACTCTTGAGTGGAAGGTGGAGCAGCTTACCATTGATTTTTTTAGTGGTTTACCTCGTACCTCCTACGGTTCTGATGATAGTTAGGTCATCGTGGACCAATTTTGTAAGTAAAGTTATTTCCTTCCTTTTTAGATATATTTCAATATCGAGAGGTTAGACCATATCTATGTGCGTGAGATAGTCTATTACCATGGCATGCCCATATTTTTTATTTGAGACCAGGGTTCCCCTTTCACTTCTAGATTTTGGAGACCTTTCCAAGAGGAGTTGGGCACTCAGGTGGATCTGAGTGCAACTTTCCATCCATAGACTGATGGCCAACCTGAGCGGACTATTTAGGTACTTGAGGATATGATCCAATATTGTGTTTTGGATTTTGGAGTCCAATGGGAGGATCACTTAACCTTGGCAGAGTTTTCTTATAAGAACGCCTATTATTCGAGAATTATGATTGCGCCTTTTAAGGTATTCTATCGTAGGAGATGTTGTTCTCTTAGGGGATGGTTTGACACATTTGAGATTTAGTGCCATGGTACTAATTCATGTCAGGAATAATTGGATAGAGTTAAGGTAACACAAGATAGGTTAAGAGCTGGTTGGAGTAGGCAGAAAGGTTTGTAGACTGTAGGCTTCCGGCCATGCGATTTTGATTTGGTAATCAATTATTCCTTCATGTATCATCCATAAAGTGTATGATGTGGTTTGGGAGTAAGGTAAAGATCAACCATAGGTATATTATACCTTTTGACATTCTGGGCACAGTTGGTGAGTTGGCTTGTGAGTTAGCTTCACCTCAGGATTTTGTTGTTTTCCGTCTTTTTTTCGATGTCTCTATTTATGATGAAACATTACTTATCTATTGAATGTTCTTATATGGGTCTCAATCCATTATGATGAGCAGTTGATCTTCATGGAAGAGTCAGTCCTTATTTTAGCTAGTGATGTTAGGCAGTTGAGCACTTGGGAGATTCTTGAAGTTAAGGTTCAGTGTGGAACTTTCAAGTATAGGAGGCTAATAAGGATATCAAGAGCGCAATTCAAACCCTGTATCATAGCCTTTTTGCTACTTCAGGTATATCCTAATTCGAAGCTTTTATAGATGAAAGTTCCTTTAGTAGTGGAATTATAATGAACCTGTAGGTCATTTTCCCTATTTATACTATCAGGGCTCTCTATAACTGCCCCATGTCATTTATGAAATACTGGAACTTATAGTTTGGTTACCAGGCAGTTAGTTTAGTTTTTAGAGTCGTTTTACCATTTTGAAGTCTTTGTTGGTTCTAAGTGGCCAACAGGATAAAACTTTTGTTAAATGACTTTGAATGAAAATTCCAACTATTCCAACTACACCATAATGTCGATTTTAGGCTAGGAGGACTCTTGGTTTGGGTCCTGAGGCACCCGAGCTCATTTTAAGCTATTAGCCAAAAAGTAAAGAAAATGGAAATAATGTATGGGGTTCATATTTTGTCAAACGATCTTGTATTAAAATTTCAACTACTCTATTGATTTTGGAATGAAAAATTTTGTAAGGTTACATAGTTTATCTGTGTATACGAGTGTCTTAACAAATTTCGATCGCCCAATTGAAGTCTATTCTAGACTTGGAAAAATCTAGTGCATGAGGTTTCTAGTGCATGTTGATAGTTACAATGTTGACCAAGATTGCGACTCACTCAAGTAGGCCAAGATGCCATGAACGCGTAATGATGGCCACGATCATGATTCCTATGGTAGAAGTGAGATATCGTGATTGTGATAGCTCGAGTTGTGCTAGCAGAACACGAGGGACTGGGCTCGATATAAATAGACCCCTTATAATTTAATTTTAGTCATTTCTCATCCATCTCTTGAGATCTTAAACCCTAAATAGTGACATTAAGTGGTATTTAGGCTGGGTGAATGGGAACCTTGATTAAAACTTGTTTTTGAAATTATCTTCAGATTTGAGGTAAGAATTCACCCTTATCTGGGTAGATTTTCGTTATTTCTTGTTCAATACTCCTAATACCTTGAAGGCATGATTTTATCCATAATTTAGCTTCTATTTAACATATTTTTTAGGTTAAAAATTCCTTGAGCATGTGGGAACATTGGGTTGGTTTCAAAAATGTGATTTTTCATAAATGGGACCCATATGAAATTTACGGTGATTTTTAAACCCAAAGCACAATAGTGAAAAATGGGTATAATTATTCTTGTATTGATGAGTAGAATAAGATTTTCATAAATTGGTATCTCATGAAATATTCTCGAAAGGGAAAATAGTTATTTAGTAGATCGTTGAGCTTTTTTTGGCGTCGAGGTAGGCTAGGATTTCCCCCTTGTTATATTGAGCTAGTTAATAGCATTTACATGATGTTGTCTTAGATTGGGGATGGATTTTAGGTGTTGATATGGTGAAATAAAATTCTTGGGTTAGTTGGACTATCTAAACAATTTGAAAACCTTAAATTAGGCATAATGACTTAGTTGCTCATCTAGCTAAGTCTAAAATGAGGAAATAATTATAATGTTGTTTCATATAAATGGATTCTAGTGAAATAATGATTAGCTGTTACGTGTTAATTATTTAACAAATGATGAATATGGGCAAATGATTGCTATTGTGTGGTATGACTTGGATGAATTTCAATTGTATTATGAGAGTTAATAGTTTACAGGGGTGGGTTATTCAATAGAGTCTAGAATAGTCTATACAACTATTTTAAAATAAAAGACTGAAAATAAATATAGAGGAAAATGGACAACTCAAATTCTAAGAGCTCACCCTATCACCAAAAATCAATCACCGTACAAACAATGGTTCACGATGATAACTAGTACCAAGAGCTGCACCAAAATAATGTAAATGTTTAGTATGAGTACCAATATAACGGTTACCAAGTAGGCATCATCTACAGACTGAGCTAAATCATGATATAAGTATCATAAAATACTAGATAACATAACTAAGTAAGGGTACAGAAACGAACCTGAATCATCTCCAATCACCACTATATAAAATAAGTAAACAAACTAGAATAACAATATAACATAAGGCATCAACAAATTCCAATAAAGCTGAGCATTATAAGTAAACAACTTGGAATTATAATGTATCATAAACCATTAACACATATGCAATTTAATATAATCATCTTCTGCCTTTGATGGGTATCAATGCATTATTATAATCATCCCCCATCCTTATTGAGTATAAAATTATCATTACAATATTCTCCGAGCTTACTGGGATCAATATCATCATAGTATCCTCTGGCCATGCTGAGTATCATTATATTATTATGATATCCTCCGGCCTTGTTGAATATTATCATATCGTTATAATATACTCAAACGTTGCAAAGTACCATTATATCATTATAATAGCATCAAGATTATCAGCTATCAATGTTATTGCAATGTACTCAAGCCTTTTGGAGTATTAATATCATCATAATTGGTGGTAAAATCAATAGGAAAAGCAATTATAGAATGAACTATTATGGTTTCAAACATAACTAATGGAATAACTTCCTAATATAATCAATAAGAGAAAAGATATGAAGTCATCATTGAACTTGTTCAAGATTTTCAAAAAGGAACTTTAACTTTGTAGGAGAACCTATTACCCCCCTAACCAATTTTAAATTAGTATAAATAGAAAATTTTCCATTCAACCTCATTCGCAAGAAAGAGAGAATAATCACACACCAATGGGCATCTTACACGTGTTATATTTATTTAATTTTACATTTTATTTTTATTTTTTGTACTTTACTTCCTTTTCATTTTTATTTTAATTTTTTTTCCTCTTTTATTCTTCTTTATCTAATTTCATTCAATAATAGAGAAAATTCAATTGAAATAAACCAAGGGTTCCCTTTATTCCCAAATTTCAAGCAGTAAAAACAAAAACAAAAACCAACAACCACAACTTTCTTCTCAGAACTTTCTATTTTCTATTAAATCTCCAGTCAAGAACTCCAATTCTTTAACTTTACAATAAATACCATTTTCCTAAAACAAATCCAATAATCTCCAAAAGATCTCTCAATTACTTAATAAATTACAAGACGTAAACCTAAAAGTAATAGTGTGGATAAAAAATAAAAACTGTAGAGAGTGTAGTGTTGAGTAATTGTTTGTGGTGGATGAGAATAATGGAGGAGATATATAGAGGAAGAGAGACGAATATATAAGAATAAGAATAGTAGTAAAAAAAATTAGATGAATACAAAAAACATATATGGGGAGAGATCCAGTGAAAACTAAAGGATAGAAAATTTCGATCTTTTTTTTCATACAAATATCCAGGATAAATATTAAAATTTATTTGTATTTATTAATAAGGAAAGGATGATTATAGAAGAAATAAGAAAAAGATGATAGAAAGGGTGAGTTTGATCGAAGAAGGTGAGGGAAAATAATTAAAAAATTAAGTATATTATGAAATAAGTTCTCAAAGAAATAAAAAGTATTTAAAAAATCCTTATTTCACTCACTATTAGAGATTGTACTACACTCTGTATGCCATGTGGGAACAAAAGGGTGTATTCATATCAGTTTATATTATTTATAAGGATAACAGATCGCCCCCAAATATAAATTTTCTTGTTGCAAATCTCAGACATGTTTAATGGTGACTTTATGTCTTTCCTCATAATAAATAAACATGACATCTAACATAACTAAAGACAAAATTTCTAATATCATCATTAGGAATATTTTCTAGCATAATTTCTTAGCATGATCATAATCATAAGAAATATCATAAATAATATCATGAGCAATAAATCATTAATAGCCTATTCAATGGCCTATCATTAACATTAATGATAGGTTATCAATAGCTTGAGCAATAGTTAATTAATGGGATAATCTATAGCTAATTCATAATATACTTAATAATATAATTTGTAGCTTAGATAATACCATTGTCAAGGACACATTCAATAGTATATTCGGTAGCATAATAAATAACCACAATAATATCATAATCAATGGATCATCATAAGCCCAACCAATAAATAATACATATGGCATAATCATCTATGCATTACTCCGAATGTCATTCGTCATGACCAACAAGTACCAAGTTTGCACAATATTGCTAATAAAAGGAATTTTTAGGCATTTAATAAGCATTGAAGATTTTCAATAGAACTACATAAATTTTGGCTAAAGAGGGGTCAAAAATCCATTTCTAAATCTCCAAAATACATTCTAAGTCATATTTTACCGTAGACTTAGCTAAGGTACCTAGATCCACTCTAAGATATATAAAAATCTATAATTATACCTAAGTAAAGTTCTACTAATGAAATATAATTAAGTCCAGTGGATGCTAAGGAAACCTTCTGTAATACCCGTGCCTTTTTCCTAACTAGAAATAATCTCAAGGATACTAGAACTTACTTTAAAATGAAAACCTATATTTGTACATATAGAATTTTTGCAATTTTAACTTTTTATCACATGGAAATTTGAGTTAGCTTTCCAACGGTAAAATTTTGTCCAAATCCGACATCAGACGAGGAAGTTATGGACGTTTTACTTGGAACTGTCGAAACACCCAAGTATGACAGCCAAGTTGACGAACCACCATATAAGTGACGGACTGCCATTTTTACCATCACAGCCAAGGTAGGTGAGCCACGTACTGGATAAGGACCGACGAATGAGTTGATGGATCATCAAAATTGTGACGGACCATCATCCATGCCGATAACTCTTATCTAGTGAACCCCATTTTTTGTTCACGTCTGACGTGCTAAGTGACGGACTATCAAGTGTCTGATGGACCTTCGGTCGGACCATCACATCAACATTTAGTTTATTTCCAGGTCATTTAACAGGGGTATTTTGGTCACTTTACACTCACCTATATATACCCAGATAAGTCTGAATTAAACTATTATGAACATTATTATTTCATAAAAAAAACTAGGGTTTCTCTCTAAATTTAATCTGGAAGATCAACACCCAATATTCTTCAAGAATCAGAGGATTTCAAATCCTTCAAGTTCAAAAAACATCATGAACCTTGAGTCAGGTATGCATATTGTTCTTCTATGGACCCCTTTCGTTCATAGAGTTTAAGAACTATGCTTTTAAATGAGAAACTTTGATTTTCTTATTATTATGTGATGTTGTTCATGTTAATGATCATTGTTTAAGATTTAAGATAATGTATGCATGCTTGTAGTTAAAACCCATGAATTTGGGTGGTTCAAGATGATTAACATTGTTGTGAAAACTTATGCCCCAAAGTGTGCATGCAAGGTATTTGTTAGAATACCTAGAATGATTAAATCATGTTCCCATGACCCCATAGTATTCAAATGACAAGCTATGTCAACTCTTAAGATGATTTCACATGAACTTCCATGCTATTGATATATGTTATTAGTATGATTATGCAATGAACATGATATTAAGGTTGTGCAAGTACTTTCATGAGGCATGAAATCCTTTCCATGAAATACATTGTTCATAACCAAGATTAGTATGAAATCCCTTATGTACGATATTATGAATTGTGGACTCAAATCTTGTGATCAAGTCATGTCATGTGTGTCAGGTTCCATCCATCGAGTCATGGGGGTATTTGTACCCAAAAAATATAGTTGTGTACCCAGATCCAAGTCACGTTATCTCAATATTCTCAGTCAAGCCATGATCCATAGAACTTATTCAGCCATATGACTCAGGAAACCTCTACAATCTCACGATCTCAACAAAATCTCAGATAGTAGTGTTATTCCATTAGTCAACGGATGTCAGTTACTCAGTCCTTGTATAGTCAGTTAAATCATGTTCAGTCTCTTCAGATGCGAGTAGAAGTTATCACTGAGTAAACCCAAGGATGGAAACTCACCTACCAGTTTAGGGTGTGATTCTTAGCTATCATCCTTATGTTTAAGAACTACGTAGCCAGCATAGGTTGAGATATCATAACCTATCAGACTACGGTTGATAAGGTGGCTTAACCTTCTAGTTGATGGTTCCCACTATTCTCATTTAAGTACGTGCCAGTTAAAGGTCACTCACAACTGTCCTTACCAGTGGTGTGGTATTGACACCCTTCCAGTCGAGGCAGAGATTGGGCCCCCAACTTAGCTATATGTATTATTGGGGCATGTCGGTTCAATAACTACCTTCCACCATTTCAGGCTCATTCTCAGTAAAAGAACTCAAATAGTTCTTCAGATATTAGTATACCAGAACTGTCAGACACAGTTACCTATGTATTTAGCACTACATTATCAGTCATGATCAGTTATAATTAAACTATGTATTATCGTTCAGATTTAGCTATCATGCATTCACGTTCTCAGTTTCTATGTATGCATGTATGCACTCTCACGTTCATATCAGTTAGTAAGTTAGCATTGTTCATGCATGTAAACCTAATTATGTTTAGCCGACGTAACTCGTATGCTCAGTACTCCAGTTGTACTGATGCATTTGTGCTATGGTTCTTTCTCTTTATGCTACACCATATGTTCAGAGACACAAGTTTTAGACCAACAGTAACAGTCACATTCCATTATACAGAGTTGCAGTGAGTCCTTTTCATTCGAGGATGATATGATTTGATTTATTCATTTATTATTTTAGTTAGCTATCAGCTTATGGAGTTTGTTAGAGACATGTTCCTTCAACTCATTATTCAGACAGTGCTTAGAGGCTTTTAGATTTAATTGATATTTGATTCAGTTTTTAGTCTTTTTGGGTATCTTTCACCCATATGGATGTTATTTTACCAGATTCTTTATTCAGTTGAACGTTATCATACGTTTATTTTTGACATATTATTATGATATATATTGCAGTGTACAGGTATAGATATCAGTCATGGGTTAGCTTGTGGTCCTTTTGGGTCATAAGAACCATTTAGCATTTTGGGTTAAAAAAAATCGAGGCGTTACAAACTTGGTATCAAAGCCTAAGGTTCAATAAAGTCATAGGAAGTGTGAAAGCCAAATCTAGTGGAATCTTATGAAAGGGTGTGTTGTGCGCCATATTTATGTACATGAGGCTGTAAGATATTTTAGGAACAGATTCCCTTCTCTCAGTATTCATGTCATGCTAGTGAGCATAATCTTAAGATAAACTCCCAGTGTAATTCGTTCTTCTCTTATTTCAAAATATGCTTCCAAAGAGAAAAAACCAGCCAGTTCCTCAACCCGAAGACACTTTGGGCGAGCATGTTTCTCATATGGAGTTTAGATCCGTATTCACAACACTTGCTCAATCCGTGGCTGCCCAGAATGAATGGCCACCAGTTATTCCAGCCAATCCAGTGGCTTATTCCATAGCAGCTAAAATTTGAGACTTCACCCGAATGAACCCTCTATCTTTCTTCGGGTCTAAGTTAGACGAAGTCCCCCAAGAGTTCATTGACCAAGTCCAAAAGTTCATTGACATCATGGGAGTTACTTCTGTTCAGAGTGCCAATTTAGATGCATACCAGTTACAGGATGTTGCTCACCCTTGGTTTAAATAGTAGAAGTCTGAGAGGTTAGAGGATGCAGGTCCTATAGATTGGGAGGAATTTGTCATGACTTTCTTAGGCAGATTCTTTCCCCAAAAGCTGAGGGAGGCCAAAGTTCTTGATTTTATCAACCTTAGGCAAGGAATTATGATGGTTAGGGATTATTACTCATATTTACTCAGCTAGCCTAATATGCCCCTCATGTGGTTGTAGACAATAAGGCTAAGATAAGCAAGTTCGGGTCAGGAGTGAATGATAGCGTGGTAAATGAGTGTAGATCGGAAATGCTAAATAGTGATAAGACTTTAGCCAGGCTCATGAACCATGCTCAGTAAATAGAGGAGAAAAAGGTTAGGGCTAGAGAGAGGCAGAATAGGAGTGCAAGATTAGGAGGTTTCAATTTTGCTCAGCCCAAATCAGAGGGAGGAAATCGTTCTCAGTTTCTTCCAAAGTCATCAGCTCTAGTTCATTCTTTGGCTAGTACTTCAGCTCCTAAGGTGAGTGAGGAGCATCCCACTCTAAATCTTAGGATAGTGTCATCTATGCCCGAACTAACCCCCTATGTCAAACTTGTGGTAATAACCACTAGGGTGTTTGTAGAGTCGGTAGTGATGTTTGTTTCGATTGTGGCAAGCTAGGCCACAAACTCAGAGATTGTCCTCAGTCTAGTTATTAGGGTCAGTAAAATTATTCCATAGCTATGTCTGGTCACCTGAACCAGCAGGGTGACACTTCCAGTTCTACTAGTGGGCAACAACAAACAGACTCTATACTCTTTATAGTTGGCAAAATCATGAAAATTCTCCTGATGTTGTTACTGGTACGTTACATATTTTCGATATTCATGTTTATTTTTTTCTAGATCTAGGTGCATCCTTGTCTTTTGTTACCCCTTATATATCAGACAATTTTGGAAAATGTCTCAAAATTTTAGCAGAGCCCTTTTCTGTCTTCACCCCTATGGGTAAAATCATCATGGCTCGGCGAGTATACAGGAACTGCCCGGTAAAGATATTTCAGAAATCCACATTAGCAGATTTAGTCGAATTAGAGATGACTGATTTTGATGTCATTCTTGGCATGGATTGGCTTTATTCCTGCTATTCGATAGTCGACTGCAAGAATTAGATAGTTCATTTTCATTTCCTGAATGAACCCGTACTAAAGTGGAAGGGTAGTACATGATCTTTTAGGGGTCAACTTTTTTCCTACCTTCGTACAAGGAGAATGATTTCAAAAGGATGTATGTATCATCTCGTGCATGTAAAGGATTCCAGTTCTGAATCTCTCAGTATTGAATCATATCTAGTTGTTAATGAATATCTAGACGTCTTTCCCAAAGATCTTCTAGGCATTCCTCCCTAAAGAGAAATAGACTTCGGCATAGTGTTTCTCCTAGATACTCAGCCTATTTCTATTCCACCATACAAAATGGCTTCAGTAGAATAAAAGGAACTAAAAGATCAGTTGAAGGATCTCTTATATAAGGGATTCATCAGGCTTATTGTATCCCCATGGGGTGCAACAATCTTATTCCTATGCAAAAAAGAAGGTTCTATCAGGATGTGTATTTATTATCGTCAGTTCAACAAAGTCACGGTCAAGAACAAGTATCCGCTTCCTAGAATAGATGACTTGTTTGACCAACTTCGGGGTGTCGGTTATTTCACTAAGATAGACCTCACATCAGGCTATCATCAGCTTAGAGTTAGGGAATGTACATCTCGAAAATAGCTTTTAGTACTCGGTATGGTCACTTTTAATTTCTAGTTATGTCCTTTGGTCTTACCAATGCCCCTACAGCTTTCGTGGACTTGATGAATCGGGTGTTAAAGAAGTACTTGGAAATATTCTTCATAGTCTTCATAGATGATATTTTGGCCTATTCTCTCACAGAGCATGATCATTCAGACCATCTCAGAATTGTTCTTCAAACTCTCAGAGATCATTACTTGTTTGCCAAGTTCTGTAAGTGTGATATTTGTCTAAGATCAGTAGCATTCCTTGGTCACATTATTTCTGGTGATGGCATTAGAGTAGATCCTCAAAAAACTAAAGTGGCAAGAAACAGGCCTCGCCTTGTCTCTCCATCAGATATCAAGAGTTTCTTGGGCTTGACAACTATTATAGATGCATTTTAAGGGATTTTCTTCTATTGCATCTCCTATTTCCAGATTGAATCAGAAGAAGGTTTTTAGTGGTTAGATTCTTGTGAGAAGAGTTTTCAAGAGTTGAAGACTTGACTAACCTCAGCCCCAGTTCTAACTCTTCCAGATGGTTCAGAGGGTTTTGTAGTCTATTGTGATGCATCCAGAGTGGGTTTAAGTTTTATCCTTATTCAACATGATAAGGTCATAGCCTATGTCTCCACACAGCTAAAGCCCTATAAGAGAAATTATCCTACTCATGATCTTGAGTTAGCAGCCATAGTATTTGCCTTAAAGATTTGGAGGCATTATTTATATGGACTTCATGTAGATATCTTGACAGATCATAAGAGTCTTCAGTATGTCTTTATCAGAAATATCTCAATCATTATCAGAGAAGGTGGTTAGAGCTCTTGAAGGATTATGACATGAGTGTCCTTTATCACCCGAGCAAGGCAAACGTTGTGGCTAATGCTCTTAGTAAACTCTCCATGTGTAGTGTTTCTCACGTTGAGCATAGCAAAAACAAGATAGCCCAGGAAATTCTTCATCTTGCCAGACTGGGCATTCGCTTAGTCGACTCTTCAGAGGATGGTGTATGTGTTTAGAGTAGTTCAGAGTCATCTCTGATTTCTGAGGTGAAAGAAAAGCAAGACAGGGATCCCTGCCTTGACTAGCTAAAAGAGTCAGTTCAGAATGAGAAAGTAGAGGGTTTCTCCCAAGGGGGAGATGGTGTTCTTCGTTGTCAGGGTCGTCTGTGTGTTCCCGGTATAGATGACTTAAGGCAGTGAATTCTTGCAGAGGCACATAGTGCGTGATACTCTATTCATCTAGGGGCCACTAATATGTATCGCGACTTGCGAGAGATTTATTGGTGGAGTGGGATGAGAAGAGATGTTGTAGATTTTGTGGCTAAGTGCTTTACATGTCAGCAGGTTAAGATAGAGCATCAAAAACCTAGTGGGTCCAAGTTCATCATTCCTAATTTAGAGTGGGAAGAAGTGAACATGGATTTTGTGATGGGTTTGCCTCAAACTTGTAAACATCATGATTTAGTTTGGGTCATTGTAGACAGAATGACCAAGTCAGATTATTTCCTTCCAGTTCATACCACTTATTCAGGCGAGGATTATGCCAAATACTATATCAGGGAGTTGTTCAGATTACACGGTGTTCCATTATGTATAATCTCAGACAAAGGTACACAGTTCACCTCTCACTTTTGGAAAGCATTCCAAAAGGTTCTTGGTACCCAAGTCCATCTCAGTATAATATTTTATCCTTAGATAGATGACATGTGAAATTGATTTTAAGGGAAGTTGGGACGACCACTTACCCTTGATTGAGTTTGCATACAACAATAACTATCATTCCAGTATTCAGATGGCTCCATTCGAACCTCTCTATGGTAGGAGGTGTAGATCTCCAGTCGGTTGGTTCGAAGTTAGTGACGCCTCAGTCATTGGTCCTAACATGGTATTTGATGCCTTAGAGAAAGTTCAGCCGATCAGAGAGAGACTTCGGGCTACTCAGAGCTGACAAAAGTCTTATGCAGATATTCGTAGAAAGGATCTCGAGTTCAAGGTCAATTACTATGCCTATATCAAATCTCTCCCATGAAGCAACTGAAGAGGTTCGGTAAGAAAGGGAAACTTAGTGCCCACTATATCGGTCCCTTCAGGATTCTCAGTCGCTTTGGAAAGGTATCTTATAAGCTTGAATTGCCTTCAGATATAACCTCAGTTAATCCGGTCTTCCATGTCTGTTTGATTAAGAAGTATATAGGTGACCCAGCAGCTATAGTCCTTATTCAGAATATTGATGTTCAGGACAATCTCTCTTATGAAGAAATTCCAGTCGAAATTTTAGACTCTCAGATTCGTAGGCGGAGGAACAAAAAAGTCCCTCAAGTCAAAGTTCTTTGGTGAAATCAGTCCGTTGAGTGTACCACTTGGGAAGTAGAAGAAGATATGCGTATGAAGTACCCTCCCCTTTTCTTCGCAAACCCATATCAATATCAAGGTAATAGTTCTGTTTAAGCTTATTCAGTTTCATCTTTAATATTCAATACACCTTGATATTTCATTTTTTTTTATGTTGCATCACAAATTTTGTATCAAGTACCATTACATATTAAGTCATGCATATATATATCCATCCAGTAAATAATCATGCATCAGATATGCATTCTCATTGGGAGCACCTCAGTCATGCAGTCATGAAACAGTTAAACTTGCATTAAATATCCATGTTCAGTATAACGCGTTGAGTTTGTCAGTCATAAGATCATGTTCTAGCTACTCATGTTCAATTTATTGTTTCCTCTCTTAGTCAGTTCCATTCAAGGATGAATGTTCTCAAGGGGGAGATATTGTAATACCCGTGCCTTTTTCCTAGCTAGAAATCATCTCAAGGATGCTAGTTCTTACTTTAAAATGCAAACCTATATTTTTATACATGTTAATTTTTAGATTTTCACCTTCTATCACGTGGGAAATTGAGTTAGCTTTCCAACGGTACCAATTTTTTTTAAATCCGACATCAGACGAGGAAGTAATGGACGTTTTACTTGGAACAATCGAAATGCCCAGGTATGACGGCCAAGTTGGCGGACCGCCACATAAGTGACGGACCGCAACTTTGACCATCACAGCTAATGAAGTTGAGCCACGTACTGGATAAGGACTGACGGACGAGTTGACGGATCATCAAAGTTGTGACGGACCTTTATCCAGGCCGTTAACCCTTATCCAGTGAACCCCATTTCTGGTCCACGTCTAACGGGCTTAGTGACGGACCGTCAAGTGTTTGACGGACCATCACATGCCACGTTCAGTTTATTTACAGGTCATTTTAATAGGGGTATTTCGGTCACTTACCACTCACCTATATATACCTAGATAAGTCCGAATTCAGCCATTATGCTCATTATTATTTCACAAACAAAAATTAGGGTTTCACACTAAATTTAATCTCCAAGAACAAGACCCAATCTTCTTCAAGAATCAAAGGATTTCAAATCCTTCATGTTCAAAAAACATCAAGAACCTTGAGTCAGCTATGCATAGATTTCATCTATGGACCTCTTTCGTTCATAGAGTTCAAGAACCATGCTTTTAAATGATAAACATTGATTTCCTTGTTGTTATACGATGTTTTTCATGTTAATGATAATTGTTTAAGCTTCAAGCTATTAATTTAAGTTGACTTCCACGATGTATGCATGCTTTTAGTGAAAACCCATGAATTTGGGTGGTTCAAGATGATTAAAATTGTTGAGAAAACATATGCCCCAACGTGTGAATGCAAGGTGTTTGTTAAAATGCCTAGAATGCTAAAAATCATGTTCCCATGACCCCATAGTATTCAAATGACAAGCAATGTAAACTCTTAAGATGATTCCACATGAACTTCCATGCTATTGATATGCCTTGCTAGTTTGATTATGCAATGAACATGATATTAAGGAGGTGCAAGTACATCCATGTGACATGAAATATATTATATACAATACATTGTTGATCCATGCTTGGTATGAAATTCCTTTTGTATGATATTATGAATTGTGGACTCAAATCTTATGATCAAGTCATGTCATATGTGTCAGTTTCCTTCCGTCGAGTCCTGGGGGTATTCGTACCCAAAAAAATATAGCCGTGTACCCAGAGCCAAGTCACGTTATCCTAATAATCTCAGTCAAGCCATGATCCATAGAACTTAGTCAGTCATGTGACTCAGGAAACCTCTGAAATCTCACCATATCAGCAAAATCTCATATAGTAGTGCTATTCCATCAGTCAACGGAAGTTAGCTACTCAGTCCTTTTATAGTCAGTTAAATTATGTTCAGTTTCTTCAGATGGGAGTAGAAGTTAGCACTGAGTGAACCCATGTATTCGAACTCACTTGCCAGTTTAGGGTGTGATTCTTAGCAGTCATCCTTGTGTTCCAGAACTACATAGCCAGCATAGGTTGAGACATCTTGGCCTGTCAGACTAGAGTTGATGAGGTGGCTTAACCTGTCAGTTGGGAGTTCCCACCATTTTCATTTGAGTACCTTCCAATTGAAGGTCACTCACAACTGTTATTACCAGTGGTGCAGTATTGACACCCCTCCAGTTGGGGCAGATATTAGACCCCAACTTAGATATATGCATTATTGGGGCATGTCGGGTAAACAACTATCTCCCACAGTTCCAGGCTCAGTCTTCGTAAAAGAACTCAGATAGTTCTTCTGATATCAGTATACCCGGACTATCGGAAATAGTAAACTATGTATTCAGCACTACGGTATCATTCTTGATCAGTTATCTATAAACTATGTATTAGTGTACAGATTTAGCTATCATGCATTCGCGATCTCAGTTTCTATGTATGAGTGTATCCATTCTCACGTTCATGTCAGTCAGTTAGTTAGCATTGTCATGCATGTAACCCTATTTATGTTCAGCCTACCTCACTCGAATACTCAGTACTCCAGTTGTACTAACGCATTTGTGCTATGATTCTTTCACTTTATGTTACACCATATTTTCAGAGTCACGAGTTCTAGACCAGCAGTAGCAGTCGCATTCTAGTATACAGAGTTGCACTGAGTCCTCTTCATTCAAGGACAATATGATTTGATTTAGTCATTTATTATTTCAGTTAGGTATTAGTTTACGGAGTTAGTTAGAGACATGTTCCATCAACTCCTTATTGAGATAGTGCTTAGAGGCTTTCAGTTTAGTTCAGATTGGATTCAGTTTTCAGTTGTTTTGGGTATCTTTCACCCATATCGATGTTATTTTACCAGATTCTTTATTCAGTTTAACCTTATGGCCTATATGTTCATATTTTCCACATTATTATGATATATATTGTAGTGTAAAGGTACAGATATCAGTCATGGGTTAGCTTGTGGTCCTTCGTGGTCATAAGCACCGTGTAGCATTCTGGTTAAAAAAAAAATTAAGGCGTTACACCTTTATTTGTGTAGGCAAATAAGGATAAACTTAAACCTAGCATTATTACTTAGGCATTTTATTTAGTCTTGAGGAATATAAGGAATTTTCATCCTAAACATGTATAATGAAGCCCGATTTATCTAATGTATGAGGAACAAGATAAGCTATCCAACTTTATGGTTTCAATATAGCCTAAAAAATCAAATGAACCCAAGTCTTGAATTTCATCAATCGAGTAACTAAAACCCATAATCTAACTAGCTATTACAAATATAATATGGCATAGCTTAATCTAACATTGGAAAAACCTAGCCTGCCTTGTAGCTGAAGAAAGCTCAATGAATTACTAAACCTTTTCTTTTACCTTCCTAGGAACCTCTTAAAGATGCCAAACTATTAAAAATGTAATCTAATCATCAATACAAGAATATCCATACCCATATTGCACCATTATTCTTCGTGTTCAAAAACCCATTTAGGTCAAACTTGCAAAAATTACATTTCTTAAACCACCCCAACATAATATGAAGCTCAAGGAATAATCATTCTCATATATGGGTTAAAACCAAGATAATAGGGGGATAAAATCAAGCCTTAAAGGTTTTGGAGTTTTGAGTTATTAATTATGAAATTTACCTAGATGAGGGCAAACTCTTACAATAAATCCATAGGAGAATAAACAAAGGGATGTTAATCTAGCTTCCTGAGCACCCACAAGCTTCTATTTTCAGATCCCACATGATTTTGCATTTAGCTCTCAAAAGGGGGGGGGGGTGATGCAAAATTCCCAAAATTGTGGAAAAGGTCATAATTTATCTGCAGTCCTGGTCCTCAGTAGTCGCAATCGTGTCCCGCAAGTGTGTGATCGCCACATCTTGTGGCTGGACATGGGAAGTGTGATCGTACACTAGCCTCCATAATTGCATCATCTTCTATACACAACATGTCCTAATTGAGGACCAAAGTGGTGTGATCGGGGTGGCATTAGTTTTGCAAATGCACTTGATTTTGCAAGTGCAAGAAGGGTCTTGATCAGAGGCATAAGATTCCTTTAGAATAACTTGCATTCAATTGAATAAGTAACTACACTAAATTCAAACATTCAGACTATAAATGGCACTTGGATCTTACATATAAGGTTGTTCCAACAATATCTGGGTCCCACACCCATTTTCATTTTCCTAACTTTTAACCCATAGGTCGAAATGAGCCCGGCCGCCTCGGTACCCAAACAAAAGTTCTACCCAGCCTAAAATTGATATCCCAGAGATTCTTGCACAATTAGAATTTTCTTACGTGATTGTCTAAATAAAGCTTTCACCTTATGGCCAATTAGAACTAGAAAAGACTTCAAAATTGGGAAATGGATCCAAAAACCTAACTAATTGCCCCCTAACTAAACTGCTAGCTCCTAAATGTTATAATGTACTTTGGGCAACTATGTAAAATATCTAATGGCAAAAATAATCTTAAATATGGAAAATGTATTAAAGGGTCATTACAATATCCACAACTAAATGAACTTTCATCCTCTAAAGCTAAGAATTAGGTTATACCTGAACTCTCAAATATGTGAGGATACTAAGTCCACATCTCACCTCTCTCGATCTCACAACTGGCCTCCGCCACTGGTCGGTGCCTCCACTTAACCTTAACTACAAGAATCTCTGTAGTGCACAACCGCCTGACATCGCTAGAAAAAATAAGAACGTAATCCTTATCAAGGGTCAAATGCTCACCCAACTGGACTAAGTCCCATCTAAACACGTGAGATGGATAAGGAATATATTGTCATAACATGGAGACATAGAAAACTAGATAAACAACGACAAAATCTTGAGGTAAAGCTAAGTCATAGGATACCTTATCAACTTTGTGGAAAAACTCAAAGGTCCAATATATCTAGGACTGAGCTTTCCCTTTCTCCAAAACCTCATCACGCCTTTTGTAGGAGACACAAAAAGCAATACACGATTCCCAACTCCATATCTTAAGGAAAAAAGACTACTGTTTGTATAGGTATTTTGCCTACTCTGAGCCGCTCTTAACCTATTCTGAATTACCCAGAAACTATCCAATGATTCTTGAAGATAATTTGTACCACTGAGCTTAACCTCAAAAGTCTCAAACCATCTAACTAGAGAATGAAATCTCCTACCATACAAGACCTCAAAAGACATCATCTCACTACTGGAATGATAGTTTTTATTAAAAGAAAACTCTGTCAAAGCTATGTGTTTCTCCTACTGGCCTCCAAAATCCATAACATAGACTCAGAGCAAATCATCAAGAACTTGAATGGTCCATCGGACTAGCCATCAGACTACGGATGAAGGTTGTACTAAGATCTTCTGGAGTACCCAACTCTTCCTAAAAAGCTCTCTAAATCTCAAAATGAACTTAGAACCATGATCTAAAACAATATAAATAGGTACACCATGCAAATGGACTATCTCTCAAACATAGATATGGGATAAGCTCTTAGCACTGAAGGACACTGAATTGGAGTAAAATATGCTAATGGTTAAATGGTCTACGTAGACCCAAATACCATCGGAACCATGGGAATTGCTAGGAAAACTGCTATTGAAATTCATGGTTATCTGTTTCCAATTGCACTTTAAAAAGGGCAGCTTCTAAGTCAATCCACCTGGTCACTAATGTTGGACCTTTACCTGATGACAACATAGGTAACAAGGTATTAAATATGTGATATCTCTCGTCATACAAGTCCACTTCTAATGATCTCTCAAATATCTATATATCATGGTTGTGCTGAGGTGAATACAATATCTAGAGTTGTGATCCTCATGCAAAATCAAATTAATTAAGTCATGAATATGCAAAACACAAATGCGACCATCAAATCTCAAAACACCAACAAAATCTATGATGAACCTCTCGAACTCACCACTCAACACTTGATCCTGAAGGAAGCGAAGCTTGATATACTTGAACAAATGATCTCAAATCTCCTCAAATAGCAAGGACCTCGCCACTACACTAGCCAATGTCCTCCTAGGATCTGAAATATAAAGGGGAACCATCAAGTCGGCTAAGTACTGAATGTCTCATGCCAATATCCTTTGTGAATCTGAAGTGCAAGCAAAGCTACTCATACATTTTACCTTCCCACTCAAGGCATATTCTACCATATTTTCCTTGCTCGGATGATACAATATAGAAATATCATTATCCTTATGCAACTCCATATATCTATGTTGCATAGCATTAAGCTCTCTCTAGGCCTAAGATGTTGAACACTACGTTGATAGGTGAAAATTTCACAATGTACTAAATAAAGATTATTCCTCTAAATCTTTCATGTGAAAACTACCATTGCCAAACCTAAATCATAAGTGAGGTAGTCTCTCTCATATACCTTAAGTTGTCTACATGCATATGTAATAATACAACTCTACTGCCTCAAAACACAACCTAGACTAACACCAAAATCATCAGAACATATGTTGAATCCTCCACCCTCAATTGGAAAAGAAAAAATAGGAGCTGAAGTGAGAAAATCCTTGAGCTTCCCAAAGTACAACTCACACTTATCAAACCATCAAAAAGGAACCACCTTCGAAGTCATTCAAGTTATAGGGGATGAAATTATAGCAAAACCCTTAATGAAGAATCTATAATAACTCGCCAAACCAATGAAGCTACGAACCTCAGTTGCAGATCTAGGTCTAGCACAATCATGAATCACCTCTATCTTCTGTGATTCTACTATAATACCATTCTTAGACACCACATGTCTTTGAAATATCACCGACAAAACCTAAAACTCACACATAGAGAGCTTGGCTATAAGTACATAATCTATCAAAGTCAAGAGCATAATCCTTAAATATTGTCCATGCTCCTCTTTACTCCTTAATTATATAAGGATGTCATCCAAGAATACAATCACAAAGGAATCCAAATAAGGCTTGAATAATTAGTTCATGAAATCCATGAAAGCAGTTGGTGAATTTAGTGAAAATAATATCACTAACACTTATAATGACGATAATAGGTCCTAAAAGCCATCTTCGGTATATCCTCAGCCTGAATCCTCAACTGATGGTAACTAGATTTTATGTCAATCATAGAAAATATTGTTGTTCCTTTAATATAGTAAAAAAAAATCAAGAGGCATAGGAGAATGACTCTTCGCCATCACCTTATTAAGCTGCCTATAATAAATACACATATGCATTGAAGTATCTTTCTTCTTTACAACCAACACAAAAGCTCCTCAAGTGGACACACTTGGTCTCATGAAAACCTTACCAAAAAGCTCCTGAAGTTTAGAATTCAACTCCTTAAGATTGGTAGGAGACATGCAATAAAGTGCCATAGTGATAGGTTCAGAGCAAAACTCGCGATTAATAGAAAACCCAATCTCGCAGACATAGGAAATACCAGGTGTGTAGGTATAGAACACATGAAGAATCTCACCAATAATCAAAATAGAGTAAAGTGACATTCTCTACATTCTAGTATAACAAATATATGTGAGGTAAGACTCGGAACCACTAAAAATAAGCCTCCTAGCATGAATATAAGAACTAATCCCCACCGACTCGTGACTAACTACTCTGTTTCACACAAATGGGGGTACGCTGGGCATGACTAAGGTAAAAGCCTTTGAAAATATTCTATGATCGTATGTTAGTGGGATAACCAGTCCATGGACAGATCACATAAAAATCAACTATATCAAGAATAATAAAGTCAACACAAGTACAAATATCACTAAAAGTCACAACACAACATCTGAATCCTAGATCCGCTACTAAAGAATCAACCATGGGAGAAGATACGCATAATGGCACAAATAGTCAGTCACATGAAAACTCAAACCATGGTGCATAAAAAGAAGAAATATGATAAAAAATTGATCCCAAAGCAAATAAAGCAAGGGCCAATTGGCAGCACACAAAAATCTTACCTGTAAATACAACATCCTATGTCTGAGCCTCAGATTTGGAAGGTATTTCATAAAACTTACAATGCCCGCTATCTAGATAGTTACTTGAATGACCTCCTATCCTACTTGTCTTAGAGCCTCATTGAGTACTTTAGAAATTAACCCTGCAAATAAGACAAATACTTCTAGTTTTGGGATGAACTACTCTTAATAGAAGAAACACTCTGAGCCAAAGAAAAAATATCCCCAAAACTAGGGAAATAACATGAATGTGACTAAAAAGTCCCTAAATAAAATTGGAAAAATGAGCTAAACTAGAACCAACAAATCTAGCAAATCCGAAGAAACCATAAAGACTAAAATAGCTAGAGGATAAATCTCACGATGACTGACCATTTCCCTTACCAGGCTGATTACTAGCACTAGATGGACCTCCATTAGTAATCTAAACTATTGCCTGAACAAGTCGGCTACGTTGAGTGTAAGACTAATAGGATAAATAATGAGAATACCAACCCTAACAAATGCTATGTCTGGGTCGAGAACTATGATGGTTGCCACATAATCTACCCTGAAACCTAGGCCTCTTATCGTGGCTCGCACGACTCTTATAGTGTTTCTCATCCATCACTCTAGCATGATTTGACAACTTAACAAAAGAACTACCCACATCATCTAAACTCGGAGTTACTAGATGAATCAAAAGCATAAACCGCCTAACAAAGGAAAAAACTCTATCATACTTATTCTCAATAATAGAAGTTGCATGCCTATCCAACTTGTGAAAAAGAGCCTTATACTCTGTAACGATCATGGAGCTCTTTTCCAATCAAGAGAACTAATCCCTTAAATGGTTGATAGTGATGCAAAACTATACTTCTCCTAAAATATCTTAGATAAATGAGTTCATCATAAAAAAGAAGATCCAATTTTCTAAAATGCATAAAATCACTCCACCAATGTTCAGAAGACAAATCAAACTATATTAGTGTGTAATCCACACCACGAGTCATGAAAAGATCCAAATTACAGAGCCTATCCTCATAAGAAATTAGAAACTCATATGCATTCTCACCTAAAGCAGCAAAAATCCTTGGCGGAGATAATCTAAAACATCTATCAAACATATTTTGCTCCTCAAAAAATATAGTAGTATAGGAAACTAATAGCTGAACAACTACCAGCTAAGAAATTACCGGTGCAGGAGAAACCTCATCTCTAAGAGCCATTGATATAGGTTGTGCCCCCGCCATATTATGACTCTGATTTGAAAAATATTCAACAATCAGTCAGTGCACTACTAACTAAACCCAAAAGCCAAACCAATGCGTCTTTAAGCACCGAAGAAGAAAAACCCTAGTGAAGTATGGGCTTGTCCCTATGCTCACCACTAGCTGGAGCGGAAGAACCTCTAGCTCAAGAGAGAAAATAGAACTGTAGGAAAGTGGCCTATCCTAGTCCCTAGCTACGGATAGATCATGTCATTGTCCATGACCTGTAGGACCTACACAAACATGAATAGGATCCCTAGGCTCAATGTCATGACACACATCTTGTGTAGAAGTAGAACTTCTCCTGGCCATCTCTAAAAGAGTAATGTTAATGGAATACTTCTACAAACAAACTCAAACTCTTAGCACGATATGAGTAAAAGAAGTGAAGAACTCTTAAAATGTCCTATAACTTATCAAAGATAGGAAATAGATGTGATAGTTCAAATTCACAAGACTCTACCAGACATTTACTCTCCTAACATTAATACCGATTAAACCTATGATCTGATACCAATTAGTCATGACCTAATATATGAGTAATGATGGAACCTACTAAATCCCACCAATAGAAAAGTGAAAACAATAATCCAAAGCTAATGAAATATGTTAATTTGGTAGGAAATGTCCATCATAGGCCAAATTCAAGAACACAATATATAAATAAACACATAGTTAAATAAGTATAAAAATAGTCAATACAAGATACCAATCCTAGGACTTAGTATAGACAAAACAAGAGTATCTAATAGTACAAATACAACTCAAAGTTTAGAATAGTCAACACATCTACCTTAAATAAGACTAAAAATAAGGATAGAGGGAACTGGGCAACTCAAACTCCAAAAGCTCACCCTATCTCTTTAAATCAATCACCACATCATAAATGATCAATGGAAATAACTAGTACTCAATTTTAAAAAATTAAAATATAGAAGTATAGTGTGAGTACAAAAATAATAAGTACTCCATAGGCATCATCGATCAACCAAGTTAAATTACGATATAAGTAAGATAAAATGCAAGATAACATAACTAAGTCAAGCTACAAAAATGAACCAAAATAATCTTCACTCATCATTGTATATAATAAGTAAATAAACTGGACTAATAGTATAACATAAGGTATCAATACATGACAATATCATCGTGAATAATAATTAAGTAAATTAAAATCATATTGTATCATAAACCATTAACACGAGCAACCACAAACTTTAATATTTCCCTCCATATGGCATTTGGTGAAGAAAAGTAAAGAACTAGTCACAGCCTCCCATATGTCTGGAAAAAATATTCAAGAGAAGAATAAATCAACCGACCGACATTATATCTAACTTTTATCTTTATTTAACCAACATTTAACAATTATCATCAAAAAGTCATTTACCAATATTTCACAATTCTCAACATTAGAAAAAGTACTCACATTCCATAATAATATCATCAATTAACAATCTTAGAATAATTATACACTAGTCATTATTCACTAGCAAACCATCTCTTATAAACTAATCTATTTGACTACTAGTCATCATATAACCTTTAATCATAATTCGACAACTATTCACCACATTGCCATAAATCACTATTCATTAGGTGAACATCATTTCTCATCTAACGTCATTTATTTTCTAATACAAATTTAACAACTAATCTTAGTTGTCAACTAGACTTTATTGGCCACTTAAATAACATCCACCGCTAATCACTAATTAGCACTAACCATTAGTTATCAATAAACATCAACTATACCTCTTTAAAAATAGTCAAAACTTATGGGCTATAACAAGATTCATTAATGTCATCAACATACCAAAATTTTATATAAGTATAAAATTCCCTTACATAGGGCTAGTCAAACTTGAATCGATAGATGTACACATAGGCACACCAATATAATCATCTTCTGACCTTGCCGAGTATCAATGTATCATTATAAGAATCCTCTAACCTTTATGTATATCAATTTATCATCATAATGTCCTCTACCCTTGCCAGGAATTATTATATTTATAGCATTATACGACCTTACCAGGTATTATAAAATCATAATAATATCCTTCATCCTTATTGGGTATCATCATGTCATCATAATATCCACCGGCTATGTCGAGTATAATCACATCACCATAATATCCTTCGGCCTTGCCGAATATCAATATATGATCACAATGTCCTCCGGTCTTATTGGGTATCAATTCCATCATAATCAGTTAAAAAAATAGCATAATGAATCATAAAATGAAGTATCATGATTTCAAACATAATTAATTGTATAACTTTCTAATATAATAAATAATCATGACTTCTAACATAATTCATAGCCCAATTTCTAATATCATCATTAGGAATATTTTCAAGAATGATTTCTAGAATTAATTTCCTAGCATGACCATAATAATAAGCAATATAATTCGCTATGACTCTTTAATATCCTATCATTAGCATACATGATAGCTTATCAATGGCTTGAGAATAGCTAATTCAAGGAATAATCTATAGCTTATTCATAAGATATTAAATGACAAAATTTGTGGCTTAGAAAATATAAAAGTCAAGGGCTCATACAATAGTATATTAGATTATGCAAGTCCAAGAATTGCCTCGACTGTGGTTGGGATTTATTCTAAATTAGGTATGTGCAAATAAACTATGTAACCTTATTAAATTCGATGTTATAGAGTCAGTGGTGCACTTTGATTTTCTCTCTAAGATTATGTTGACCAAAATAAGTGTCCCACACCCATTTCATTTTTTCCAACTTTTTGACCAATAAGTCAAAATAAGAATGGGTTCCTCTAGAAAGAAACCAATGTTATACCTAGCCTAAAATTGATATTCTGGAGCTGATGCAAAGTCAGAATTTTCATAAAAGATTATTCTACTGTTGTTTTTACCTGATGTCCATTTAGATCTATTGTAGACTTTAAAATAAGAAATTAGCTCTAAAAACAGTCTTTTTAGTAACTGGATTTTCATATCTAGCAAGTCATAAATGACTTGAGTCAGCTATGGGAAAGCTCTAGCTATCAAAATAATGTAAAATATGGAAAATAACCTGAAGGGACATTAATTCAAGTTTTCTCCTTACCTTGACTTGATTTTGTTATCTTTGATTCTTTCATTCTTATATCATGATTTAACTTGGTATATCGATGATGCCTACTAAGTTTTGGTTGTTTTTATACCCATACTACTCTTCTATGCCTTTTTTTGTTCATATGTGAGCGCTAGTTGCAGCCGTTGATTTGTGTTTGCGTGGTGTTAGAACTTAGAGATAGGGTGAGCTCTAGGAGTCTGAGTTGCCCACTTTTTTTGTCATTAGAGATTTAATATTTTGTTATTGAGAAAGATGTTATGACTATCCAAAGTCTTAGAGTTGTATTATTATTATATGCTCTTGTACTTGATCTACCAGGTCATGGGATGGTCTTTTACAATTTATCACTTGTGTTGTTTATTTCTGCCTAAGTTGTCCTTTTTCCACAAAGGAAACACACTGTGTTCAACTCCAACTTATAGTTTGGCTTACCTATTGGCGAGACAGAGTAGGTGCCATCAAGACTCATAATTCGGGTTATGACAATATTATACAAGGCCAAGGAATATATATAAAATGTGAATAAATGGGGGAAAAGAGTGATGTACGATATTACCATAGTTTTTTTGTATTGACATGTATATATATAAGCAAGACCAACTCGAGGGTACAACCTAAGGTAGCCAACCTAACCTTTCTAGTTAATCCTAACTAAGTAGAAAGGTTAATACTAGCATGATTAGGGCATATTGTCAATTGTGTAACCACTAATAGGCTATTTGTAACATAAAAATACCTTAAAAATGAAAAGGATCAGAATTAGACCTTAAATTTCCATAATAGTCCATAAACAACTTGCCACAAACTAACCATGATATTAATAACAAAGTAACTAGCTAATTCAAATAAATAATACCTTACCGGGAACCATGAATTAGAAATTTCAATCAACACCAAGCATAAAATAGTCAAAACCTATACCTAAGTAACGCCTAATAATGTTGATAGATATAGGAACCAAATAACTCATTGGTGATGGGCAATGCATATGCATGAATAAATATAAAGTAAATTCATAATACCATAACCAATCCAAGTGCTATAATATACCAGTATAATTAGTTTCTCCATATCAACGTCTCATAAAGGAGTGACCTACAAAATCATCGCTTCTCTAGAAAAATATCTAATAGATGTAGGGGCGACTAGAGGATTTAGGAGTACCTATATTGACTGATATAGTCTCTAGCAATGATTTCCAACCAACATCATCAATAGTGTACTACGTCTACTACCAGAGAGACACATATATAATAGAGGCAGAGACTCAAATCATGGCTAAAGTATCAGTCTTTAAATCCATTATCTCCATTTAACTATGGGAGTAAACCAATATAATAGAGTGGAAAGGGTGTGAATTTCTCACTATTGAAGTAAATACTGGTGGTAATACCATGGACAGGAATCTACCTTTGTATAATCTCTAAAACATCATTTTTATTTCAAATAACTGATAAATAATCCATTAAGGTCGTATGATTTCCATTATGAAATAGTTAATTTTAAAAGTAAAGAGTGGGAATATGATCTGAAGTTTATTTATGCACCTTAGTGTTGTTATCTAAGCTTAATTAGTTTTGTTTTTAGGATGTCTCTTGTTTATAATGACTTGTTAATGGTATAAATAAGAATATAACTTTTATGATATGGAAATTTAATTTTCAAAATGTGGTAATATGGTATCTCTTGAGTTATGCTCT
Organism: Capsicum chinense; assembly: GCA_026120095.1. Taxonomy (NCBI): domain Eukaryota; kingdom Viridiplantae; phylum Streptophyta; class Magnoliopsida; order Solanales; family Solanaceae; genus Capsicum; species Capsicum chinense. The sequence continues at coordinate 140,025,933 of JAPEIP010000011.1, forward strand.
TTACTTGTTAATTATATTGAATTCTATGTCGTTTTGAGCTCCAATATGGCGTATTTGATGTTGTTGGAATCATGGTAAGTTTATAATATTGGTATATTATTGATTTACAAGCTGTAAAAAACATGGAAACAACACCACAAGTCTTTGAACTTAAGGGTAAAAGCATGGGACAAACTTGGACCAAAGTTTGACATTTTGGACTCCTTGGAGTGCTATGCTGCCTAGATACCAGAATAAGTATGTGTCATGACCATGGAAGCATCATAGGAATTTTAAGTCCAGTGTTTCTCTATGACTAGTCCATGTCATGCTGCCTAGATGGCATGATAGGTCATGGCACAACCCAATGTTAAAATTGGCAATCTTGTTCCAAGTATAAATAAGACAATTACTTATTATGTTTTAAGACATTAGACGACTTCAGGGCTCGAAATGAGGTTGTAAAACACATAACTTTGTTTTTCCTTCTATCACATTTATTTGTTTATGTAATATAACATGTATCCATTCATTGATATTATAGTTATGTCCACGATCCACTAAATCCCTTTTCTGAGGTTAAGGCCAATTACATGAGTAATATTGCAATTAATTGATTTAGGTTTGGTTTATTATAAAGTTTTGTTATTTATTAATCCGTTTATCACTATTATAACAATTTCTGGCCTTTGGAATGTATGGTTAAGTCTATTCTGAACCCCTAAGGATGAATGATAGGGTATAACATGGGATGAATAGAATAGGATCATAAACGTACTTGAATGAAGTTATGATTTTCACTTAGGATAGGGAAATAATTTAGTGCCCTTTTTGTTTATATTACTATATGTAATATGAGAGCATTTAACTTAGTTCTCGCATCCTTTCTCAAAGATGTAGTTGTGGCGCTAAGTTAGGTAATTCATTTTATGTAGTCTTTGTATCAACCACATGAACTAACAAATAAGATAATTAACCTATCCATTATGTTTATAATGTAGTATGATGGTTTACAAAGTCTTAACCCTGGGTTTCTCATCATTGATTGTCTAAATCCATTATTATGATGGTTTTTAGTTTACTTTACGTTATAACTTTTAAAATCTTGTGGTTAAGATTGCACTGATTTAATCCTTAAAGATGAAGTGAAAATATATAGTTGCTTAAACTAGTACCTAAGGGATCAATACTTGGGTTTCTTACAACCACAATATTATATGGCTGGGCCATATATACTTGGGTGTGAGCTTGGATGCAAGAATTGTTTGGCATCGTTTCTATAATGCCCCGATAATTTCCTAAACCTAAATCCATCTTTTGAGTGGATATGTATGACTTCCAAAGTAATTTATGTTTAAACTATGTTGTATTTCTCCAATTTCTACTTTTTTCATGTATAGCATTCAATAAGCTTTCCATCGATACTAATTTCATCAAAATCCAACATCAGACGAGGGAGTTACTCCATTTTTAGGATATCGTACGACGGCTAAGTTGGTGGACCATCAAAAAGTTCACGGACCATCAAAAAGTTGACGGACTATGAATGGGTCCATCAGGTCGAGAAAAAATATCTTATTTCTCGCCCTCGAGTTACGAACGACTTGGTGGACCATCAGTTTCTTGACGGACCATCACTTCGACCGTCACATCGAGGCAGAACATTCCAGTTTTGACACTCGAGTGACGGAAGATCTGGTGGACCGTCAGGAGACTGGACGGACAGTAAGATCGACCGTCATAGGCCCCGATCAGCAAATTTCAGCTTTTTTTCAAAAGGGCATTTTGGTCATTTCTGATCCTTGTTGCCTTCTATATACATCAAAGTAGTAAAGAGAAGATCATTTTCTCCAATTTCCCTCCAATTTATCCAAGAATTTTCTAGAAAACTAGGGTTTTCTCTAAACCCAAAAATGAAAACACCTTCCAAGAAATTAAAGGATCTTCCATAGATTTCTCCAAGTTATCCAAGAATTAAGCTCCCCTAGGCAAAGGCATCAAGTATCTTAGCTTAAAAATGTATGGAAGAAGTTCCAAACAAGTTTATACATCTCCAAAATTATAATCCAAGGTATGTGGGGCTTGAACAAGAAAACTCCTTTTCTTCTTGTGCCTAAAGATTTACTTTCTGTTATTGATTTACATAATTTTTCAAGTGGGTTTAGACCCAAATTTATTTATTTGTGAATTATGATATTTGAGTTTAATAAGTTTGATATTTATGATTATTTCATCATCATATTTCTTAAATTGAGAATTTATTCCATGAGTTGTATATTGTCATTACGTATTGATGATTTTCTAACTGATTTAAGACAAGTGTCATGAGTTATGCCTTTCCATGAGAAATTTGACTATTGAATATATATCGATATTTGATATTGAAAGTCAAGAATGAGTCCTATGATGTTTCCTTGAAGCTTTGATATTTGAAAATGATTCGAAAAGCAAATGTACTTGATGTTGAGAAAGATTGTG
>JAPEIP010000011.1:140028489-140061851 GCA_026120095.1 Capsicum chinense
GTCAAGAATGAGTCCTATGATGTTTCCTTGAAGCTTTGATATTTGAAAATGATTCGAAAAGCAAATGTACTTGATGTTGAGAAAGATTGTGTTGAGTTTAGTCGGGTTAGGAATCCACAAAATGTTTATGATTTGTAGATGAGATATTTATTTATATTTTGGTCTTTAAAAAATACCCATGAGTTGATATTGATCAAGGTGGATTTTCTAACGCATTCTAAGTTGTGTCTGGGTGTAGTATTTAGCAACGAATGGGAAATATGGTATTTTCCTGAAACTACGTGCCATTGTAGGATTGATATTGATAATTGTGGGCCAGAGGTGGAGTATGGGATCGTGATAACGAGATTGAGGTTGTACTCCTTGGCAAGGGCACGACACCCCCGCCAATGTGGGGTTCTCTTCTTAGGAGGGCAAAATGTTGGACTCCATGCGGCTCACATAGTGTAGTTATGTCGGCTATAAGAAACTTCCACATCCATAATGATCTAAGTACCATGAGTTTCCGAGTCACTCTTAAGTCATGAGTCAAAGAGTTTGAGTTGAGTTAAATGATTTATGAGATTTATGAAGCATATGCTATTACTGATGACTTACGGAAATGATATTTTAGATAGATCAAGCGAAGAGAGTTATTACTATCAGCATGCATGATTTTCTCATACATTTATGATATTATTTTAAATGTTGCATCCAACCTCACATAATCAGTACATTCCCAAGTACTGACTCCAATACTCTTTTGTATTCTATATTTCCTCATGGTATAGGTTTAGGTGCTCAGTCTCAGTAGCGATACTGATCTTTGAGTACCTTCATCTACATTTCTGCAGTTGGTGAGTCCTCATGGTTCGAGGACCTGTGTCTCCGATTTTTTCTTTTTAATAGATTGTTGTTTACTATTCATTCAGTAAAAGTTAGTTGGGGTTCTATCCAAATGGCTCCTCAGTCCTATGTAGTAGAGGCTTTGACAGATTAGTGTACCAGCGTGTACAGAGATTTCAGTAACTTCTTTGTACAAGGCAGTATTACTTTGTGTTTCAGTATGTCCATGACATGGGTATTTCTCTTTATCTTAGCAGAATTTGTGCTATAATGAGTTCTGAAAGTGATGACAAGCTTAGAGGGTTAGCTTGAGGCCACGTGTGGCCTTGAGTACCATGTGACGTCTAAGGACAGGTTTTTGGGGCGTTACAATTTCTAAGGACCTGTAATTTCGAAACTGTGCTAGTTTTAGTTTTACTTTTTTATTTCTTTGATGTTTTTCACTTGGTCTTGGTTTTTAAATTTGTAGGTAATAGGTTAATAGGATATTAAGCTAACAAATGATAGGAAGATGGTTGAACATGACCTAGATCCCAAGAAATGCTTTCACCAATAGAGAAGAGAAGTAGTACTGCTCTATCATATCGTAAAAATTCATCAAGAACAAGATACTCCTTCACCCATGGATAAGGATCTACCAGTCCATAAGATAATTTACGAAGTGGCAATCCCACTTATGAATAATGTGACATTTTCTATTTGCAGACCAGCTGCTAGAGGTATTTTTTAACTAATGTAGAATATGATGCAACTTCTGCACAACACAATTTTGTCGGGCTATCAAATAAAGATCCGTATGTCCACTTGTAAAATATTTTGGAAATTGGTAAAACATTTATCTCGACGGGTGTGCCAACTATTTATGTAAGGCTTTCACTCCTCCCCTTCTATCTTTGTGAAACAAAAGATGTGGTTTAACATAGATCTAGCAAGTTCAACATAATGTGGGATGACTTAACCAAAAAATTCCTCATCCGTTTCTTTCCATCCAAAAAGATGGCTTGGCAATGAGTGAGATTTTGAGCATCAAGCAGAGGCTAGATGAGAACCTATATCATGCTTGAGGGAGATTTAAGTTTCTTCTTTAGGACTATCAATATCATCAGCATTCCAATAATGTATTAGCTCATACCTTTGTTGAAGCCCTTAACCATAACAAAAACTTTTATCTACATTAAGCTGAAGGTTGTCAAGATATAAAGAAGACTTATGATAAGCTATATACGTTGTTGAATTGCATAGCTCTAGGGAATCCTGACTGGCATTGTGGCATGTCCAAAAGATTAGTGAAAAAGGCTGCAGACATGATTGAGTTTAAGTATCACTATCATAGCCTCTCCATTGTTAGACATGCAAAACTAAATGATCACCCAATTCAGCAAATTAGGTTTTAATCAAACTCTAGTCAAGTGAATGTAGTAAAGTAGATTCTAGGTTGGTGTTATATTTTTTGTATTTTTGCCACTATGCAGACATCTGTGATTCTAAATACAAATACATAAATATTATGGGAAAAAAACATAAGACCACTCATGTGAATGCCTACAACCAAATGTTGCAGACTGAAATAATTAATTACCCTTGGGGCAATAATCAGCAATATCAGCAACAACACATTATCAATCTAGCAAAGTAGAGAAAGCATTAAATAAGATCCGAGCCAACCAATAAGAAATGGTTGCTGACATAAAAAAGCAATAAGTGTCCTTACAAAAGTTAGAGTTGTAGTTAGGGAAACATCATCATCATAGACTACCCCCTAGTCGTAATATGGGGCTTAAGGATACAATTGACCCCAATCTAACCAATGATCTGGCACAAGCTGTGAAACCTAAAAGGAAGGTAACAAAGTACTATATGGAAGAGATTTAATAAATGTTAAAATAGTAAAGTCAAAAAACGTAGGAGTCTGAGATATATCATTTAAAACATAACTAAATGTATGACCTTCTAAAAGCCTATAAACACAATAAGTTGTTGGGACAAGTCCCCAACTAAATCAGACTACTGAAATAAAATTGAACTAAAATACCGGAGATCTTGATAAATAAAATAATTAGTGCTTGACTTATGAGAGATTACTAATGTTGCAGCTGAATTCCCTAGTATCTGTCTAAGTATGATTGGGAAACTAAGCATCCTAATCTATGTTATAAGAAAACATAACAAAAAAGAGATTATGCGGTCAGTACTTTGAATGTTCTGGTACTTGAGATGAAGACAACCTATTATAAGTCAATAATAAGCATAAGCTTTGAATTAATACCTACTATAAATATGTAGTTACATGATATGAATAACAATGTAACTAATATATGGACACCTAACAATGCAAATATCTACTCGTATAATAAAAATATTGAGCTTTTTCAATGGGACCTATCATATAACTTACATTCCCTAATATGACCTCCTTGGGGTCCAACTTGTAAACCTAGTTGGAAGGGTATTTGTACCTTTCCACGGGTATGAACACGGGTTGTGTTGACCACTAAAATAATGTCCCTAGTGACTAGGGTGTCAGTCCCTTACTTGAGGGTGACCTCTCATAACCTATGATTACTACATTGTTCTGCAACTTAGGAAATTCTACTAAAGGTCTTAGTCCTCGACTAACAGGTGAGGCTTCATTACTAGGTTCGCTCGGTGTTGAGTCCTACTCTCAACTAAACGAACACCGAGACTAATGCAAGGGTTAACTTGACTGATACTGGCATATGCTGAACATGATAGTAATCTTAATTAATGATACAATTATGTTTTGAATGCCCTGAAATGTGACATCTGTGACATATACAAACATATTGAACAATCATTGGTATGGGAAAATAATGAATAACCCCCAAATCAATAACAAATAATGATGTAGACATTTGTATTATCGAACATACAGAAATATAATTATCATGAGGGAATATATTTTCTTGGAGGAACTTGAGAGTTTAACGGAATAAATTATGAAATTCATTATTTTCAAGGAATCCTAGACAAAAATAAAACTAAATATAAAGAAATTTGGAGAGCTTTGGGACTCAACGGGTGAAAGGAGCCCAATGATGAATATCAAAATACTAAAAGCAGAAGCCTTGAACAAATTTTCTTTCGAATTGGACTTGCTGAAAGAAATCTAGTTTGTTCTTGAGAGAGAAAAGATTCACCTCTTTGATTCTAGTTGGGTAAAATTGATAATCGTGTTATTTATGGGGATTTGGGGTAGTTTATACCTCCCTTTTGAATCCAAAATAATGTGGGTTTGGATTTTAAGGTTGTGAGAAAATACATAAATGTTTTTGGAAAAGCATGCAGGAAATAATGTACCCAGTTGTTACGACTTACCTCACAACTTCTTTTGACTTGTCCTGAGTCATGGTCTGAATTGTAACCTGGGATCTTGGGATTCTGGATACATTCTTCCTGGACTATTAACTGCCACCTAATGACTCATTATTACTCATTATGAGTCGTCAGGTAAAATTATAGGCTGAGTCTTGATTCATCGATCGTTATTAGTCAGGCTATGGGTCCACATAATTACTTCAAATGTCTGGCTACTAGTCCTGTGCTAGAATCATAAACACTTGAAGGGATTCATGATCACATATTATTGTGACTATGACTCACTGGTGAAGACTCATCACGAGTGGTTACCACTCGTCTCCTGAGTCATAGTCATAGAAATGTATTACATCCTTAGGGAAAACTTTACATAACTCTTTGCCATGACATCAAATTAAGGTGAGAATTGAAGCACTGGAAATTAGGCTCGTACCCTACATCTTAAGTGGTTTATTGCTTTAAAAATTTAGGGTATTACAATATCTCCCCTATGGGATCATTTGTTCTGAAATAACACTATATGGGATGGGACACTAAGAAGAATGAGATCATTCACCGAACAATTAGAAGTTGAATCATGAGTAAATATCTAAAATCTTTAAATATTATACATTGACTGAACTGGACTCATGAATGCATATTTTCATATTAGGATCGTTAGATAGCTGAGATAGAAAATGAGGAAATAAATTTGAGAAACCATTATTTCAAGATAAATCTTAATGTGAAGAGAAAATATAGGGACACTTGGTCTGCATATCATCTTCCGCTTCCCAAGTAGCTCCCTCAATGGATTGTTTTCTCTATAGATCCTTAACTAAGGTAATTTTATTACTTAACCTATGTATTTGATGGTCAATAATCTCGACTAGGATTTCTTTATAGGAGAGGCTATCTTTCATGCCCACACTCGCTAAAGGAATGACTGAAGCTAGATCACTAACACATTTCTTTAGCAAATAAACATAAAATAGTACTTGCATTGATTCTAAGTCTACAGTCAACTCTAAATCATAGTCTACCTTCCTAAAACGGCTTAAAATTTTATATGGGATAACAAAGATGGGAGTAAGATGCCCTTTCTTATCAAAGCTCTTCACCCCTTTCATGGGAGAAATATTCAGATATATAAAGTGACAAACATCAAATCAAAGATCTATTCTCCTTACACCTATATAGGATTTTTGACGGCTCTGGGTTGTGTTTAGCCTTCCATGAATAAATTAAACCTTTGCTATTGCCACTGCACTAAGTGTGGCCCTATAAAAAAAACCTCACTAACTTCAAACCAACCAATAAGAGATCTACACCTCCTACCATAGAGTGACTAAAATAGAGCCATCAGGATACTGAAGTTATAGTTATTATTTTAGTCAAACTCAATCAAAGGCAAGTGATCTTCCCAACTACACTTGAAATTGAAAACGCACGCGCTCAACATGTTCTCTGTATTATGAATTGTCCTATCTTCTTGACTAACTATCTTTGGGTGAAAAGACATATTGAGCTAAATTTGTAAACCGAGACCCTTCTAAAAATCCTTCCAAAAATTAGAGGTAAACTTATTACCTCTATATGAAATAATGTTCAATGGAACCCCATGCAATTTTACCATCTCCCTAAGATAGAGTCTAGCATAACACTCACCTTAATATGAAGTATTAACTTGCATAAATGGGATAATTTGGTCATCCTATCCACGATGACCCAAATAAAATCATGCCAACATGGCGTATAATGTAACCCAATAATAAAATCCATATTCACCACTCCCTCCTTCTAAGTGGGGATGCTAAATACTTGAAACATACCACTAGGTGTCAGGTGCTCAACCTTAACCTATAGGTAATTTAGACTCTTAGCAACAAATTCAGAAATATCCTTAATCATACTATTCCACCAAAAGACTTCTTACATACTAGGGTAAATCTTAGGGTGTCTTGGGTGAACTGAATATCAGGAACAATGAGCCTCGACTAGTGTTTACGATATCAAATCATCCTTATTTGGAACTCACATCCTACTCTAACAATGAGGAACACCTTTTAACTATTAGGTTAAAACATTAACCTTTTTATCCCTAACTATATCCTTTACCTTAAGAAAAATAGGGTCTCTATCTTGCATTTACTTTACCTAAAAAATGAAGGAAGATTTCGAACAATTCTAAATAAAAATACTATATTCGGCTGAATCAATGAACTGAACACCAAATCTAGCAACCTAATAAACCTCACAAAGTAAATCTTTCTTATCATCCACAATAGTGGCAAAACTTTCTATAGAAATCCTACTAAAGGCATTAACCACAATATTAGCCTTACCCGAATGGTACAATATACTCATATCATAGTTTTTCAATGACTCAAGAAATCTTCTCAGAGAAAGATTTAGGTATTTCTCTATGAACATATACAACAAAGTCTTTTGATTAGTGAAGACATCCACATGAACACTATAGAGGTAATGTCTTATCTGTAAGGCATAAACAACTACAACCAACTATAACTCATGATACCGGTAGTTATTCTCGTAGTGTTTGAGTTGTTTATAGGAATAGGATATGACCTTACCTAACTGCATCAACACATACACAAGTCCAACCCTAGAACCATGATAATCAACTACAAACCCATCTAAACTTTTAGGTAGAGTCAATAGAGAAGTGGAAATAAGTCGAGTCTTCAATTCTCGAAAACCCTTCTTGCAAGAAATTGACCATGGAAACTTGACTTTCTTTTTAGTCAATCTTGACATGGGAGAGGAAATAAATGCAAATCCCTCAACAAATCATCTTTAGTAACTGGCTAAACCCATAAAACTCTGAATATCTGATCGAGACATGGGTCTTTGCCTATTTCTTACAACTTCTATCATTTGGGGATAAACTTGAATACCATAACTAGAAATAATATGACCTAGGAAAGCTACTGATCTCAACTAGAATTCATAGTAACTGAACTTGTTGAATAGATGATGATTCTTATGTGAATGCAAAACAATCCTTAAATGGAATACATGATCACTTTCATGACGAGAATAAACAAGGATCTTATCTATGAAGACTATCATGAATATGTCTAAGTACTGCTTGAATATTATATTCATTAAGTTCATAAAAGTTGTAGGAGCATTAGCTAGTAAAAAATACATAACTATGAATTCAAAGTGACCATACTAATATCTAAAGGTTGTCTTCAGAATGTCATATTCTCTTACTTTAAGTTGATGATAGCCGAATCTGAGGTTTATCTTAGAGAAATAATTCACTCAATAAAGTTTGTTGAACAAGTCATCAATCCTGGAGAGAGGATACTTATTCTTGATTGTTTCAACTAGTGGTAGTTTATGCAAATTCTGAGAGAACCATCTTTCTTGTGCAAGAAGAGAATAGGAACACACCACGTGGAAACCCTACGCAAAATAAAACCCTTATCTAGGAGATCATTCAATTTATCCTTAAATTCCGTAAGCTTACATGGAGCCATTTTGTAAGTTGGAATTGAAATAGGTTGTCTATCTTGTAGGACATTTATTCTGAGGATGATTTATCTCTCGGGAGAAACTCATTCACTAAAGGAACTAACTCATGACTTGATGTTTTGGAATTTGAGTCACTAACATTGACAAGATGATAGAGAAAACCCTTTTAGATTATCTTCCTTTCCTTAAGGTAAGAGAAGAACTGATGTATAGGCTTTGAGGTACTACCCCTCAATTCTATGGCTGGCTCATTAGGCAACTGAAACAGATGACACTATTTATAGAATCAACTAAGGCATGGGAAAAGTGGAGTGAATTAATGCTAAGAATGGAAGCGAAATATGTCATCTCTAATTCTTCAAGTTAAACTGAAGAAACTTTCTGAGCTATCAAGACCTAACAATTTCTGTACTCCTGATAATATCCATGCAATACCTCCTTTTAGATGATTGTATGGGTTCTGTCAATTTATAGTAGCCCAACTAAGGCTGGGGTCGAATCCCAAGGGAACACGTGATTTGACAGATCTTAGTGGTTATAGTCTATGGGAAAAATAAGAATGTAAATATGGGGATTTCTTTGTAGTATTCTCAAACATAAAAAATATTAAATTGGTTGAAAATCAATAGTAAGTGAACACTACGCTTTTGTTCACCCTGGAATCTTAACTTTGTAGGTTTATGTTCGTTGTTGAACAAACTCAATAACTTACATGCAAAACCGATAAGTTTTGTACATCATACAATGTTTTGGATGAGCTGGAGGATTTAACCCTTTACCAGTTGAGTCTCAGAGTGTCACGTTACTAACCCTTACTATGGTCCAAGTTAAGTATCGCCTTTTGAGTCTCAAGTTATTACATGATGGCTAATAATCATTAGCCTAGACCATTGTGCTGCAACAGATTGACTATTAACTCCCCAAATTACTATTGTCTTTATCTTTTCCTAGATACTACACCTTTGTTAAAGAAAGTAGTAATATCTAAGTGCAATCCTAATGTGTGCACCTAATAATAAATTAATCATATCAATGATAAAGAAATGAATGCCACAGTCATTGGTTTATGTCAACAATCGCACATCCCCTACTTTATCAATTTGCCATGGTTTCCTCAACCCTAGCAATGGGTTTTCGCCACTAGTGATTGTGATAAAATCAATAACATTCATATTGGAAAGAAAAGATTAAATGAAATTAATAAGATTAAAAAAAGCCCACAGCTGTAAACTGAAAAATCATTCAAAGTTAATACAATTGAATCCTAAAATCTAAGATGGATCTTGACACAAAAATATGTTTCTAAGTGTTAAAAGTGTCAAACCTCTACTAAAACGTTCATAAGGGGTATTTATAGTACAAGCGAAAGCACTAAAAACTAAACCCAAATAAAATAGGAGATAATAGGGTCAGTGGCTACCCACTTTCTCTACCTATAATTTAGTCCTGGTTGTGGGTTAAACTTACAGTCTATTCTAGGTGCAGGTACCAACCGCGTGTATCGGATGGGAAAATTATTGAAAGTTATCTCTCATGATGTTGGACTTTCTGCTACCCGCTTTGCCTACATGCAATCCGTAAGTCCTCACGTGGTGCTTAGGTTAACTTAGTAGGTACCGGGAGTCAGTTTTTCAACTTTACTTCAAATCTCAAACATGCATTGATCACGACAAAGAGAAAAAACATCCCAATCATCTACAATCACTCCAAAAGTGTCCATAAACACCCTTTAACCATTTTAAGTTATCATTCAAATCATCATTCCCTTCAAAACATACCCAAGATAGATCATACCTAATAAAAACTAAGGCCTCAGAATCATGAATATTTTCCTCATTTTAGCATCTAAAGTGCTATATTTCTATAGAACATCAACACCCTTAACTTAGAATGTTTGTATTTCATCAAGTAACAAAAATGACACCTAATTAAGAGAATCTAAGATATTCAAGGCAATTAGTCATCACATCTAGTTCAAATAACAACATCCCTTTTTATATCTTTTATTGAAACCAACTTTGTAAGAATTTGAATCACAAAAATGTTTGACAACAAAATCAATGTATGACAGCTATATAAGCAATAGACAACCACTTATATGTACATATTACACTCCTTGAAAATAACAGATAGCTAGAAACATAACATAAGTGCCCTTTGATCAAGAATGTCCCATTCACTCATATGGAATAATGCATGTCAATCGAGGGACGTCTAAGAGACACGCACACTCAACAAATAAGTTCCAGTCAATTTATGTCAAATACTATAGGCTTGCCCTTAGTGTCTTTACCCTAGCATTCAGATAGTCATGTTAAGATCACTATACAACTTTTCTAGGCTTGAAATATAGGCTTGGGGGCTGGTATGATAGGTATAGACATTTAAAATGACTAAGCCTCCTTGTCACTACACTAACTTGGGGGGTCTTACTTACTAGCCAATTTCTTTTTTATCCCACCCTTATTTCTCCCATTTATTCTTTTATTGCACAAAAAAATTGGGATTTGGTCTTTATTCTTTCTTTTTCACTTTTTCATAATTTTTCTTTTTCATTTTATTTTTGTACCACACCCAGCCCTACTAACGTTTTCTCTTATTTTACCCTTCTTCATTCCCATTTTACACTATGAATCCGTATGATTGCCGCCCTTAACTTAAGCTTTTAGCCAATGTTGAGTTACAGAATATCGAAGGTAGACTAAGGACAAAACAGGCTCATTGTAACACAAAGGGGAAGGTGAAAGGTACAACATAAAAAATAGGCTATAAGGCAAAAAATAGGGATCAAGGGATACAATTCTCACATGGACGGTCATTTAATCTAAAAGTAGACTAAAATAAAAAATGGACTTTGATACTTTCCTAACTGACTACCCTTCAACCTAGGCATGACTAACGAGGCAAGTTCTTAATTAAACATGTAAAAGGAACTAGGTTGCATTTCATACCTACATAGCAAAGAGTCAATATCACCAACTGCAACCTATTCAGTTCATGCAATTATTCGCAAATAGTTATCATGTCCCTAATACTAATACCATAACAAGATCCACTGAGTTAACATATATGTACCTTAACACAGTTATAAATCATAATATTTTATGAGGGAATAACTAGTAAAAATCTGGCTACTTAACTAAATACTCAAAATCTCCTAATTACACAAAACAACACAATACGACAAATAATCATCTGTGATATGTCAATTTTATAATCTTACCGTGGCTGATGGAAAAAAAAGCACAATACCAAAAACTTGCTGTGGCATGGCATGACCACCCCCAACTAAGAACTGTGCACTGTACCCAATGAGCTAAAACAAAAAAAATATAGGGATGTGATAACATACCGCAGACATACTAAGAGCCTGAGTCAGGAGCCTCCTCAAATAGGGGCATAATGTTTTATGGAGGTAGTGGTGGCGGTAGTGCACTATAGGATAATGGACCCACTCCAAAAGCATCATTCCTCTTCCCATCTACGAATGCATTCTCCAATGAATCATGTCTGCCTTTTTTAAAGGCCTTTTCTTATGTCATAACAGGATACTACAAATCATGCAAGTGACTTCTATTGGTCTAAGCTATTGGGACCTCCACATCATCTTCCGAAAAGAAGTCAAATTTTCTCTACTCACAAAGTGGCATTATAATAACTACATAGGGTATCATGGAGGTCGTAGGTGTAACACCATTTTCTATAAGACAGTCTACCTCTGCTAGTAGGATAATAAAATCCTCCCTCATCTAAATCAAATCTGGCTCACTTGTCCCTATATATCGAGATGTAACTCATTTCTCTTGCTCAGTAATCAATGTCTTTAAACTGACACACATCTCTAACAGTGATGTTCAGTGAGTAGCCTATCATCTATCCTCGACCTACTCAAATCTACTCCTGACCTCTGATCTAATCTACCCAAAAAAGATAGTAAGCTCAATATCGACAACCTTCAATCTAGGGGTTATATCTTTTTGGCTATCGACTAGGCTCTACAAAAAACATCCAAAATAGTTATCATACATATTGCAGGAGCTATAGTGGATGATTAACCAAGTTTTGAAGATGCACAAACTGGCTCAGATATCGAAGATAGGGCTAAAGAAGACGTAGCCTATGTCCTATTACCTAGACTACTTGAATTTGGAGCATCTCTCTACTTTCCTATCTCCATGCTTATAAAAGCCCCAACATCATCTATATGTGCCTCTTGAGGCGCCGAAGAAATTATTGGTCCATCTTTGTGAGCTTATGTTTTTGGTACCTACTGTCTAGATCTCCTTGAAGTGCCTAAACGTGTCAAATTCTGTATGTTACTTATCTGCGCAGTCACAATTGCAGCAACCCTCTCATCAATACATGATAACTTAGGAACGCCTACCTCATCTCCTATTATCTGGATCAGACAAGGAAATGAAGGTTAGTCGGCTCACCAAAGGCTCTAGCACGTAGCTCATACTTAAGGATGGAAGAAAAATTAATATCATAACCAATCATTAAGCATGCAACCAATGAAACTCCTTCCCATGTTAATGCATTAACTGATCATGTTGGAAGTAGGATATATAGAATCTGCAACCACCAAGATTTGGCCTCTAGTGTGAAATGGCCTTTCTTGATCCCAACTGTGCCCTAAATCCATGGGGCTTTATCACCCTGTGTTGAAGGGTAACTGACTATCCACCTAGCCATCTCAAGCCTCTTAGCCTTATGCTCAATATCCCACATAATATGATTACCCCATGCAATCCTTAATCTATGGTTGCACTCAGTTGTAGTTTTTAGTGTAATGTAATCTAGGCTAAATATAACTCTATGGATAGTCTCCTATATCACTACAAGAAATAACACCTTTAGTGGCAACAAAATTCACCACTAAATTTCCAAAAGTCACAACAAAAGACTTTTAGTGGCGACTGGAAGGTCGTTGGTGTTACAACTATAACTACAAGTTACATGTGGCGACATAAAGGAGTTACCACCAAAAGAGTCTTTTTGTGATGGTTTCCCTCTCCACAAAAGATTTTCTATATCGCCACAAAAAATACTAGGCAACGTGTCCACCAAGAAGGTCGCCACTTAATGAAAGAATTTAGCCGCTACCCAAATTCTCCACAGAAAACGACTAGAGACACTTCACCTTTCTAGAATAGGCAATTTGAAAATGGTGGAAATACACCTTTAGTGGATGCTTATAGTTGCCACTAATATTAATATTTTTTAAAAAGAAATTCATAAAAATTTGTTGTGCAATTATTTCATAATACAAAATTTAATGTCCTCAGACTCCTAGTCAATAATTCTCCATCATTTAAAGGACCTTACCCTGTAAAAAATAAAGTAAAGAAATATTTTGATAGCTTGAAATTGAGCAAAAAAAGATTTGATCTGAACAATAGAAGAAATTCATGCTAACTAGCATGAACAAAAAAGTATTACAAGTTTCTTACTCACAACTATACCATAAACATGGATAGAGACACCCAATGTTGCAATAATTCCTCAAACAAAAGATAAATAACAAAGCATTTTCCTATCAAATATTCTCTTAAAAAACTAAATTTTCTTTGTCGGTAACTGTAATTTGATTCTATAGGAGAAAAAGCCTGTTGTTTGAAATAATAACTACAAAATATAAAATAAACAATGAACTCAGAAGTGAAAGAACATAATATAAAGAGACATTTATTAAAATTTATATTAGGTGGTACATGTCGATATTATTATGCATCTAATTGACATCACTCTTTATTAAGATTTACCGAGTGCTATACATGTGCACCTAATTCATCTTCTTATTTTTCTTGAGTTCACTATAAGTTAGACATTCAAAATAATATCAATAGTTCTCTGTATGCTAGATATTCTTGTACAATCCAACTAAGGGAAGCTACAATGAATAAATCAATATCTTAAGGTACATTTTCTAATATTGCTTATTGATGGTCACAACACTGCTAAAAAAAATTGCCGTAAAAATCAAAACTAGCAAATCATAATCTTATTCACTTCTACTGAAAATCACTTTAAAATGTCAAAAACAAACTCATTTAACCTACGAAAATAAGAAAAATACACTGAATATTTATAAGAATTAAAGTATATCAAATATAGTCTCCACCAATACTCCTAATATGAATCAATAAGAACAGGAAAACATGGAAAAGACACATATCTAGTTAATTTTAATTAGCACTACAAAAATATACTATCTCTATTTTAATTTATTTTTCGACTTTTAACTTGGCATGAAATTTAAGAATGTAATAAAGAAGAGTTTTTGCATCATTTAATCTTGTGGTCTTAAGTATGCCATATGAAAAGAATATACAGAAATGAATACAACCCACTAGGAAGAAATTTATTACTCTTGTACAAGCTACTTTCAAGCTCTTTCATGATATATTACCTTGTATGTTTCATTAAAAACTCTCATCCCATACGATACGTACTCTAGAAATAAGGAAAAGTGATTGAATAAAGTACAACACCGATACACAACTGCCCAATTTTCCAAATTACTCGCGCTTAGCTGAGGTCATGTTTATGAACAACTCAAAAGTTGGTTATCTAATCCTTTTTAGATAAATACAACTGAAACAAGGCAAATTTTGGAATTTACAATCTAATACTGGTACTCTAAATACCGCAACATTCTAACAAAAATACCAATTAATACCAACAATCCCATAAGATAAACAATTGCTTGAAACTATCCACTTGCCTGGATTATGAGAAATAAAAGAAAATGTCTTTACAAATTAAAAAAAAGACTCAATTCCTAATAAATGGGACATTTCAAAACTCCATCAAGTGTAATAAACTCTTAAAGTTAACGAATTTTCTGTAACATGAATGAGAGAATTCAATATTGAGTTTTAGTTGTATGTCTCAAATTTGTTGGAGTCAATCCAAATAAGTGTCATTATCTAATAATAGAATAAAATTTGGGTGCATTCATAGACAAGAGAAATGTTAAATAAATAAGAAAGTGAATAGGTGTGCTTTGCGCCTGTCCAGATCAAAACTAGAAGGAAAGCAAAGCATACAACATAAAATAAATTTCATGAAATAGTGTATCAAAATTAAGTACCAAAAAAATAAGTTGTAGACATTCATTTAATGAACAGAGTGCATGGATATGAAAATAAATCTAAAATCTAAAAATCCATAATTACTTACTACTAATTAGTGATAATAAAAAATAGAATAGCAACAAATAACAAAGCAACAACAACAATAACATAAACGGTGAAATTGTACAAGTGACGTGCTTAGGAGGGTATACAAATATTGCCACCTATGTTGCTCAAACTTTTTTAAAATGTAGACAAGTGTAAGTCAGATCCTTAAAAGATTATATATTTTTGAAGGATCTGACATAGGTACGGCAACATTTTTGAAAATTCTGAGCCACTTAGCTTGCCACTACCTCAGGAGATAGAGAGGATGCTTCTGAAGTTTCCCTGGTTCGAGTAATACAACAATAAATAACAGAAAAAAATTCAAAAAGGAACGTGAAAGACTCATTGAAAATGATTTTGAGTTACTTATCAAAAGATTCCTTCATATATTTTTAGACAAGAACCAAAGGCATGCTAAGAGTTTTAGCAGTTGTTGCACAAAGAAATTATCCCAACCAGTTCCACAAAAAATCTGTTCACAAGAAACAAAAAATCAAAGCAATTACATACCCATTTATGTAGAACTTCAACCTTAAAGTATAGCAACCCTACCTCAATACGGACAAGGCAAAGTGCAAATATTATTTTACCTTGAAATGAAGAAAGAAGATCAAACATTTACTAGATGAAGGAGCACATATGTATGAACTCACTAGATTTATTTTCACAATTTACTTGCCAAATTCAAAAGCACAATAAGATTCTTTCTCAACTCTATCATTATTGATTTTTGTTTCAAGCCAAGCTCGTAAATTATATTAAGCTTGGCATTTGAGTATCTTTTAATTTACATTATCCTATTCACTATTTTTGTTTATACATACAACAACAAAAAACCCAGTATATTCCTACAAAAGTGGGGACTATGGATTGTAAAATATACATAGTCCATACCGCTACCTCCAAAGAAGTAGAGAGGCTATTTTCGATTGAACCCCAGCTCAAAATATAGAATAGTAAAAAGAAGCATAATGAAACATGAAGCATGATGGATGGCATAACATAAAAAAATAAGGCATAATAAAATAGTAATCAGAATAATACGAAAATAAGGTAGATAAGCGCAATATGAGATAAGAGGTAAGCTAAAGGACAACTCGAATACGACCCCTACCTAGAAGTATCACACACACATAGACCAGAGACACCCAGACCCTCTTGACTATGGGCTCTTTACTATTGACACAACCAAAGAATTTCTAACCTAGCAATACATGAGTTCTTCTACATACTTGCTACAACCTACGTACACAACCTAGCCTTATACCCTTATTCGCGACCTCCACACTTTCCTATCTAGGGTCATCTCCTAAGTAAGCTGACACTATTCTATGTTATTTATAATCACTTCCCTCCAGTATTTTTGCAGCCTACCTCTCCTCCTCTTAAAGCCATCCAACGCAAGCATCTCATACAAATAATTAGGGTATTCATGCCCATCCTTATCACATGCCCAAACCATCTCAACCTTCCTTTATGCATCTTATTCTCTACCAAAGCCACTCCAACCTTCTCTGAGACAGTCTCATTCCTACCTTTATCCCCTCTTGTAAGTCCACAAATCCAACAAAACATTCTCATATCTGCCATCTTCACCTTTTGAAAATGGGAGTTATTCACTGGCCAACACTCTACTTTATATAACATGGCTGGACGGACAAACACTCTATAGAATTTTCCTTTAATCTTAAGTGGTACCTTTTTATCACACAAAACTCTTGAGGTGAGCCTACACTTCATCCGAACATCTCCAATACAGTTAGAGACATCCTCATGAATCTTGCCATTCTGTTGAATCTTAGACCCAAGATACTTAAAACTATCCCTCTTACAAAGATTCTAGGAATCCAAACTCACCATCATATCGTCTTCCTTCCTCAAGTAAATAAAGTTGCACTCTGTATACTCATTTTTTTCATTCATACCTCCTTCCTGTGTCTCATCAATCAGTACTTGTAATACCCCTAGAATCCTAACCGATGGTAGAACCATGCTTCAAGATCATGAGAAATAAATTATAGTGATTTGGTATTTTTATGATCACTTTTGATGTATATTAACCTCAAATACATCCTAGCTATTAGACGAATCAAAACATTTCTTACTGATTGAATTCTTGAGAAGGGCATTGCCATAGAAAACTTTAAATGCGAATATCTCCCATTCGATAGAGAATTTTTAAGCTCATGACCCATCAAAAGATAGATAATTGAATTAGCTTTCCAAAAATATCAATTTCACCAAAATACAACATCGGATTAAAAAGTTATGGCCCTTTTACTGAGAGCTGGCCGAGCTTTCTAGGAGCGATGGGCAAAATAACAGACCGTCAAGTCACAGATGGACCGTCACTTTGGCCATCGTATCAGAACTAGTGAGGCCATTTTTTGGACCAAAAATGATGGTTGGAGTGATGGTTTGTCCCTAGATTGATGGTCCGTTACTCAGACCATCAGTTTTTCCTGAAACAACGCTAAAATGATGTTTTAAAGAGATTTTTGGGTCTTTTTCCACCCTATTCAACACCCAATAACATCAAATCAAAGAGCATAACTCCTCTTTCATCCATAACATCAAAATTAGGGTTTTTTTCAAGATCAAAATACAAGAACAAGATTCAAACCCTTCTTCAAGAATCTAGGATATTGAAGTTCTTCAAACTCAGAAACAACTTATTTTCTCTCAAAAGGACAAGAACCCTAGTCAAGAAATTAAGAAAAAAGTTATATCTCTTTCAAGATCAAGCTTCAAGATTTGGGTTTAATGACTCCATGATTTCTCTGAAGCTCCAAGAAAACTAGTTAATTGGGGATTCTATTTCAAGAAAGTTCCACCGTTAATTGTCAAGAATCTTCCATCTATGGTATGCATAGTGTTTATCCATAAATTTCTTTCATCCATGGAGCTCAAGAATCAAGTTTTAAATCATGTATTCTGAATATTTTGTTGTAGGTTAATTCTAACCATGTGGTTGTTGTTGTATAATCCCAAGTTAGAATCTTTATGTGATTTTATGAGGACATGTTAGCATATAAGTTGAAATCCATAAATTTAGTGATTTAACAGTGTTGAATTGATGATTACACCTATGCCAAAAATGGTGCATGTATGGTATTTGATAAAATTCTTAAGAAACTATAAGTCAAGCAGTATAGCTAAATTGTGATTAAGTTAATGATTCATGATATGCCCCTATGTTCCAATGACTTCCATGTTGGTAATGTGTCTTGTAAATATTATTGGATTGCTCATGAACTAGTCTTATGAGATTATGCTATGCTTACTTGCAAATCCTACTTATGCACAACCATGTACTCTATGAAATACCCCAAGTTATGGTATTATGGATTGTTGATGTTGATCATGTATTCCAGAAAGTCATGTTAATCAGTTTTCTTCCATCGAGTCCTGGGGGTACTTGTACCCAAACAATATAGCTATGTGCCTAGAGCCATGTCATGTTTTCACAATACTCTCAGTCAAGCCATGTTCAGTTGACTTCAGTCATTCTCATGACTCGGGAAAATTCATGTAAATTCAGTATCAACTCAGTCCTACTCAATACTCAGTAACTTTAGTAATCTAAGTAATTTAGTACTCTCAGAAATCTCCTGAACTCAATCCATTAACAGATGCAGCAGTGTTTCGTCAGTCAAAAAAATTCAGTAAACTCAGTCCATGTTTAAATAAGTGAAGTCATGTTCAATGTCTATTTAGATGAGAGTACGATTTAGCACCAAGTGAATCCAAGGATGGGAACTCACCTATTAGATTAGGGTGTGATTCTTAGGAGCAATCCTTGCGTTTCAGAACTATGTAAGCTGCGTAGGTTGAGACATCAATACCTATCAGTTGAGGGTAGATGAGCTGGCTTAACATGTTAGATTAGGGTCCCACCATTCTCATTAGAGCACCTACCAAATTAGGGTACTCATAGCTTGTCATTACCAATGGCACGGTATTGACGCCATTCCAGTTAGGGCAAATATTGGACCCCATCTAAGCTATATATAGCATATATGGGGAATGTCGGTTGGATAACTACTTCCCACCTCAGTTTCAGTCTCATTCTCAGTAAAAGAACTTAGAGAGTTCTATAAATTTTAGGACAGTCAGATACAGTCAACTCAGATACAGTATGAAACTTAGCTAGTTCTATCAGATCCAGGACTATCAGATATAGTTACTCATGTTATCAGTTATATTAGTTCTTAGAACTCATGTTATCAGATATATCAGTTATCAGAACTCATGTAATCAGTTTTCCGCTTCAGGACTATCAGATACGGTCAACCAGACTAGTTTTTCATAATCATAATATTCAGACACAGTTATTCATATATCAGTAATATAGCATTAGTCTGTCAATATTTCATAATACAGTATAAGTTCCTCAGCTATTAGTCACCCAAATATAAATATCAACAGTCTCAGATATTTAGTATCCTAGTATTAGTTTCTCACTTATCGGTGACTCGGATATCAGTAATTTCATGTTATCAGTATACTCAATAGTTAGAACTCAGTATTCAGTCCTATTATGATCTTAGTTATAGTTACATAGCCATGTACGTATTCCCACATTCATGTTAGTCTGAAAGTTATTATTGTTCATGCATATGAATTCCACGCATTTAGCCCACCTCACTTGTATACCAGTAAATTCAAAGTACTGACATATTCTCTCTATGGTGTCTTAGACCATAGGTTTAGAAGCATAAGCTCTAGAGCATCAACTGTAGATTCTAGTCTCAGCATTCAGAGTTATAAGTTACTCCTCATCTTTCGAGGACTTGATGATTTCATTACTATTTCAGTTTTAAGTTTATTTCAGTAGATGGAGTTAGTTGGGAACCTTTCCCATCAACTCCTTATTCAGGCAGTTTAGAGGTTTTCATACTATAGTATGTTCATACAGTTATTTAATATTTGTTTTGGTATTGTTATACCGTATTTTCAGTTATGCATTAGTATTGAACCTTATGGCCTTTTAGTTCATTCTTCCACATTTTTCAATCCTTTATGCAGTGTACAGGTACAGATATCAATCATGGGTTAGCTTGTGGTCCTTTGCGGTCATGAGCACCGTGTAGCATTCCGTTTCAGAAAAATTAGGGCGTTACAGTACTACATCATCCGTAAACAACATACACCATAACACCGTCCCTTGAATACTCATCATCAACACATTCATCGCCAATACAAATAGGAATAGACTAAGAATCGAACCCTGATGCAACACTATCTCAACCGCAAAATGCTCTGAGTCCCCTTCTGCCATTCTTACCCGACTCTTCCCTCCATCGTACATGTCCTTAATAGCTTGATGTTTGCCACCGGTACCTCTCTCGCCACTAAGCATATCCAAAGCTCCTTCTTAGGAACTTTGTCATATGCTTTTTCCAGGTCGATGAACACCATATACAAATCCCTCTTCATTTCCTTATATCGCTCCACTAATCTCCTCACCAGGTTGATTACCTCTGTCCTTAAGTGCCAAAGCATAAAACAAAATTAGTTCTCCAAAATAGAAATGGTCCTCCTCAATCTCTGCTCAACCATCCTCTCCCAAATCTTTATAGTATGACTCAATAGCTTGATACTACTATAGTTTCTGCGACTCTAAATATCACCCTTGTTTTTATAAAATGGAATCATTGTACTCTACCTCCAAGCCTTAAGTGTTCTCATTTTCTTGAAAATATTATTCAACAAGCAAGTAAACCACCTTAAACATGACCCACCAATAAACATCAAAAAATCAACTGAGATCTCATCAGGCCCCATTCCCCAAACCCTCTGCTTCCTACAAATAGACTCTCTACCACTTCAACCTTTAAACATCTACAATAACTGAAATAACATCTTTCTTCTAGCTGCTCCAGCTCTCCTAACTCAATGCCTCTCTCTCCTTCCCCATTCAAGAGGCTATGAAATTACTCTTGCCATCTTTTCTTACTGTGACCATCCTCCACCAAACTCTACTATCCTCCTTCTTAATGCATTTTACTTAGTCGAGGTCTCGACCCTTTCGTTTCCTAGCCTTAGAAAGCCTATAAAACCTCTTTTCCCTGCATTTCTCCTCTAACCCCACATACAACGTCTCATATAATGTTGTCTTAGCAACCGTAATGACTAGGTTAGCCTATTTCCTTGCTACTTTTTAGACCTCCCTATTCTCTCACTTTTCCTCTGCATCTTTACTCTCAATTAGCCTAACATACACCTCTTTCTTAATCTCCACTTTCTTGTTGACTTCTTCGTTCCACCATCAATGCCCCTTATGTTGTTCTGCCTGCCCCGTCAAAACACCCAACACTTCTCTAGATGACTCTGTGATGACACTAGAAGCCCTATCCCATATAACATCCACGTCCCCCCTACACTTCCATACCCCTATTCTCGCTACTTTTTCCTCTATCTCTAGTGTGCTAACTGGCATTAAGCCATACTACCTAATTCTAGGCTGACCCTTCTTGGCCCTTTCCATCCTGCTCTTCTTGATTATTAAGTCCATCACTAGAAACCTGTGCTGAGTCGAAAGATTCTCACTCGGAATGACTTTACAGTCCTTACACAAGACCCTATCCCCCTTACTAAGCAGGAAAAAGTCAATCTGAGTCTTGGCTATCGTGCTTTAGATGGTAATCAAGTAATCTTTCTTTTTTGGGAAGCTCGAATTAACCTCCACTATCCTAAAGGCCCTCGAAAAATCCAACAAAGCCACTCCCTCATCAATTATATCACCGAAACCAAAACCTCCATGCAAATGTCATAACCTCCCGGCAAAACCCCAATGTGCCCATTGAAGTCCCTGCTATAAAAATCTTCCCTAAACTAGGCACACTTCTCACCACCTCATCTGACGCCTCCTAAAACCTCACTTTATCCTTCTTTTCTAAGCCCAACTGTGATGTATAAACACTATACATATACAGTGTAAACCCCACAATGACCAACTTAATCATCATCAGCCTATCACCAACCCTCTTAACCTCCACCACCTACCTCTAAGTAGCTTATCATCCCTACTCTATTTCGATGCCTATCACTCCCTGAGTACCATAGCTTATACTAATGCATATACCTAGACTTAGATCCTACCGACTTAGTCTCCTGGATACATGCAATATTAATCTTTCTCCTCTTAAGAACCTTCACTAACTCTATGGACTTACCTTGAAGGTTAACGATATTCCAAGACCCTACCCTCAACCTATTTTCGTTTGCCTTTCTCCTACCTCTGCCACCTCTCACCGCACCAGCCCTAATATCTAACCTAAACGACATGCCTTCACTTTCCCTCCTCTCTTCACCCCTACTAAAAAATACCACCAACCCTAACCCCCTCATACATGACCCTACACTACCATCAACCCCAACAGCCACTACTTAAGAAGTGAAATAAATTCCCAAGCTGATAGACAGACAAAACAAAGCAACAATAGGAGTGCAGGCAAATAGAAAAGTAGTAGGGAAATAATAGGAACACACAAAATACACTACCCAGCCTAGAAAGTAGAACAACACAACAAATATCTACAAATAGTTGAAAGCATGCAGTTACAACTATAATTACAAAAAGAATACAAACAAAATGGTAAATAATAACTAGTAAAAGTATCTAACTATGAGAGTTTAGATGTCACCGCTGTACTCCTGCATGCTGATGGTACCATCAATTTTGATTTTGGATTTGATTGCTGGAAACTAATGTCGCCAAAAATTAGCCGCCGGAGCGTCGCCATTTATCGCTGTGTTTTCTTCTAGTTGTTACAAAATCTATGCTCTAGTTTCTGTCTATCATTGTACCACTTAACTTGGCTAGTACTGCGCCCTTATATCATCTTCGAGATCACTGGTGTTGAGCTGGCAGAAGCCCTAGTCTTGTCGGCAATTGTATTGACTAGCTAGCAAAGAATAGAAAGAGGGATAGAAAGAAGTAGCTTGAAAGAGCTATAGAGAGAGAGATCAAGGGAGAGAGGAAAATATGATACCCTTACTTGTTATCGGCACTGTCCGATCAGTCGAAGAGAGAAAGGAACATTAATGGAATGTTATAGGGACATCAATTTTTTTTGAAAATTCATCAACCCATTAGCTTAATAAATGGACCGGACTCGACTCAATAGCCCAAATATACTTGTTAGAACATGGTTCAAGTACTTATTTATAGTATACAATCTTTTTTCACTAGAAATATATATAAGGAAAATCCTTGTTTCATGTGACCTAGTAGTGTAAAACTTTCTTTTTATGCTATCAATGTTCGTAAGTTAAACTTGTGAAAAGATTTAACTTATAGACACTAATTATTTATATATAGCCAGGTATTCATCATTTGGATGTAGACATAATAATTATAACTCACCTTTATCATAATTCATGAATCAAAATAGAAGTAGACACTTCCTATCTTACACCATAATTTTTTAACATTTTTTTATAATAGCAGATTCACATATAATTACACTTAGTTATTAATGATGATATCCTTACCTGTTGTTTGCACCTTCCAGTAAGTCGAACAGAGAAAGGAATGTTAATGGAACGTTAAAGGAACATTAATTTTTTTTTGAATATTCATAAACCCATTGGCTTAATAAATGGACCCGACTGGACTCAATAGCCCAAATATACTTGTTATAATGTGTTTTAAGTACTTATTTATAGCATACAATTTCTTTTCACTAGAAATGTATATAAGGTAAATCCTTATTTCAAATGACCTAGTAGTGTAAAAGTTCCTTTTGATGCTATCAATGTACGTAAGTTAAACCTGTGAAAAAGATTTAACTTATAGACACCAATTGTTTATATATAGCCAGGTATTAATCATTTAGAAGTAGACATAATAACTATAACTCACCTTTATCATAATTCATGAATCAAAATAGAAGTAGACACTTCCTCTCTTACACTATAATTTTTTAACATTTTTTATAAGAGCAGATTCACACATAATTACACTTAGCTATTAATATAAAATAAATAAGCTAAAACCTAGCCTTTAATTTAACTTATTTCAACTGTAGTACTTCTCAATACCAAAATTGAATACTTTTGTTACATCAATAATGTTTACTCATTAATTTTTGAAAAAAAGAACAAAATGGTATATCAAATTTAAAATTTCAAAACAAACTTTTAGCTTATTAGGAGAAAGATATATCTGATAGAGGAGTATCAAGATTGAAAATTCCCAGAATATGTTAGGCAAAAAAGACCTCCTTTGTGTTAAGGGGCTGAGATCTGCCGACCCCTTATCGATTAGGGCTTGAACTAGTCAGATAAGTATAAGAAAAAATCTAAGAATATATGTGTAAAATTGTTCAAATACGCCAATTTTAAGGCCATATTTATGTGTAACCTAAAATATTTGAGATTTTAGCAAATACCTGATAAGATATTTCAAAGAGATACGAGTGATTTGAGTGGAGAGAGTACGGAGTATTTTCAAGAGAGTAGACTTAATTTTTCTTCAAAGAGTAATTTACTTCTCTTAGAAATTAGGGTTTTTCTTTCCCTTTTATTTTTTATTTAAAAGGTAATTTTATTCTAGATGTAGTGGCGATCAAATCGCTACAAAAAGTCTTTTAGAGGCAACATCGAATAAGTTGGCACTAAAATACTAGAGTTAACATTTATTTTCAATGAAAAATGAAAAACTCTGACTTTTAGAGGCGACCTAAGAAATGTCGCCACTAAAACTTTGACCATTTGTAGCGACTATGAAGTATCCATACTAAATATTAAGCATTTGTGGCAACTATAAAAGTCACCACAAAACCTAACTTTTTGTATCAATAGATTTTGTTGCCACTAAAGGTTGTCGCAAAAAGTTAAATTTCTATGAAATCAACTTGACCCCGCTAACTAGTGTGTGATTAAGCTGTGGCTGCCAAGCAAATCTGATAAAGCCTAGAGGATTCCACATAGAAAGGACTACAATGGCTCTGTAACATGAATAAAACCATGCACCATAGCCAGGCAATAATAACCAAGTGTCCTAGTTATCCAACTAAGATAATACCTAACAAATGTTGCCCTCAGCAGTGGTAACCTTTGTAGCCTCGATAAGTCCATTCTGCTCACCACATAGATACATTGTGTAGGCCTTCCTAGCTCCCAAAAAATGCGGTCAGGCTCATATATGTATCGACCCCTTCCACACACCACCATGGATGTGCCTCCTTGGGAGGTGCATCTAGGGAAAGCATGGATATGAGTACATTTTGTACAATGTGGGATGCCTTTATTATAACCTCTTCATACCCAGGTAAATTAATCGATTGTGTATGAGTGGTGGTACCTTCCTCAAACTGCGGTACCACTGATGATTGCCCCTGCTCAACCCCTTCTGAAGAATCCTGTGACCCTTCATCAGATTGGGGGTTATGTGTATCTACTTGTAGAGTTGACTCATCTTTTATCTTCGAATCGTCATTATTATTAATAGGTGGAGAAGTATATAGAAGTGATATCCTTATAGACTTTAACCTCAGCGAGGCTGTGACTATTTGAGTAACCATCCAAGTCTGTCCTATTGTAATTCTGATCTTAGGAGACTTCTCCTGTCTACTTGAAATACCAGATTCCTTCTTCTTGGATTTATTCAGTGCCATATATACCTGAAAAACTAGTTATTAGCTTCCAATAAAAGTAAGGATAGTGAAAGTGAAAGAAAAAACTCAAAATTTGAAAATTTCAAATTTATCCTTAATTTTTGCACCCCTATAACCTTTGAAATCCCAACAACTCCATTGTATACACACTACTTAAGAATCAAGAATTACAAAGTACAAAAACATGTTCAACTTGTGGTATTAATTTTATTTATTCAAGTTCGACTTACGGTTAAGGCCTAAATTTAGAATATTACCTTGAAACAAGGCCCTAAATTATTCTCTTAGGATATTTCAAGGCTCCCTTATATAAGCATGATAGTTTCAATATATTTACAAATGCACTACATATATTAACTTATTTCAACAGAAGATAAAATATTAAATCATCCTAAGGAGCCAAGAACGTCATCTCTCATATGAAAATTCAGAAGAGAATAACAAAGAATTCCATAAATACAAAGATTAAAACATGTTTCTAGCATGATTTCACAATTTGGTAAATTAAACAAGTGTTGAATTCACCGTTTCTTTAGTATGGGGTCGGTTTATGTTTACGGTGGAAAATTTGAATTAATAGAGAAAATTGATGTTTAGAGGATTATAAGGAGGGTTAGAATATTTTTATATAGATGGAGGGCTATAATAGGCCATATTTAAATACCGGTAGGACTAAAATTTTTATTAAGAAGTGGACCCAAATTTGACCTAACTATGGCACGTACCCACGCCCTGTACCAGTGGTTTATAGGTGAAGAGAATAGGAGCCAGTCCAAAATTCTTGGCCAATATTTATACAACCCAATCTTGGCATATTGATATTTTTTCCAGATACTTATTGTCCCGTAACATAAGTTTTTGGTTTGCAAAAGTTAAATTAGGTGACAAAGTCCATAACTTAACATTTTTCATCCTTAAAATTTAAAATTAACAATTGTTTACTTAGCTTACTGCATGAAACTTATGACCATTAGGGCATGATCTGACAGTCCCCTAACCAAAAAATCGTTGAATGGATCAGTTTATAGACTAATTTCATCTTTTCTTAGCCTTACTATTTCTGAAGATTAGGGATGTATTCGTATCTATA
The DNA here is from genome assembly GCA_026120095.1 of Capsicum chinense. Taxonomy (NCBI): domain Eukaryota; kingdom Viridiplantae; phylum Streptophyta; class Magnoliopsida; order Solanales; family Solanaceae; genus Capsicum; species Capsicum chinense. Next base: position 140,055,036 of record JAPEIP010000011.1, read on the forward strand.
CAAGCACTGGCGGCTAAGGAATACCACCTGCAGGTGATATCACTTATTCCATGTAAGTTCAAAAATCCAAAACCCAAGAAAAATAAAAACAACAAAAACGTAAGTACTAAAATATCGTGGTTTGCCTACAACATAGCACATTATTTAACATCGTTGTAAGATATGGCTATGTTGGTTACTCAAACTTCACTAGCAATACTATGGTTTGGATCCCAAGCAATGCTTGATTTAACATTGTAGCATAAGGCAGGTATTTTGAAAACTCATAATTCATCAAGATGCCCATTGGAATATCCTCAAGGGTTATAAATATAATCAATCGTCGATACTACCCTCATGTCGGTTGGCTGTTTGATAGAATTTTGGATGTTTATTATCGTCTCCTCACCATTGACTTAATATTTAACTCACCCTTCTCCATGTAAACCATAGAACTAAATATTTTTATGAATGGTTTTCCCAAAATAATTGGCATCTCGGTGTCAACCTCATAGCCCAAGATGACAAAGTCAAATTGGAAAATTAATTTATCGTCCCTAATGATCACATCATAAGATATTAGCACAAGGTTCTCTACTTTACAGTCAGCCATCAATAGCTACACCGAAGATGGTTTTGGAGGGCTCAAGCCTAATTACTTGAATATGGCAACACACATCAAATTAATATTGGCCCCTAAATAACACAAAGCTCGAGTAACTTTAAATGACCCAATAGTGTTTGATATAGTGAATTCTTTTGGATCACCCTTTTTCTATGCCAAGGACCTAGTCATAAATTCCTGCTATAGTGCATTCCCCCAACATCCTCAAAATTTACTCCTTTCTTTTTTGTGACTAACTGTTTCATGAACCTGGCATATCTAGGCATATACTCTAATGCCTTAAGATGAGGTATGTTCAATCTCAATTATCTCAGCATTGTAATGAACTATTTGAGCTTACCTTTGTCTTTCTTCTACATTAGTAATTAAGGAAAAGGTGGGGGAGGTCTCAGAATCTGTCATACCTATGGCTCAATGACCTGACCTTTACCTTTATCTTTATCGACTGTATATTTATCATCTTCTAGCTTTTCAAACTCAGCAGCAGGTATCTTATCATTATCAACTTCTATGGAAGGTAGTGGAGGATCTATAGTAGTTTTACCTTACCTTGTGTATTAGCAAGTATGTGATTGTTTTTTTGGATATTGCACTATATTGCTCAAAAAGGTACCTGGCTACCTCTTGTTTAAAGCTACTGAGATCTACTAAACTTATGCTCTAACTGCTTGATAGCTGTGGCATATGACTCAACCTTCTGGGTCAAACCTGAAATATCAGACTTAGTCTACTCAAGGTTGGTCTCCTGATTTTCCTGACCCTTCACCAATTTAGCCAGCATCTCCTCCATAAAAGATTTTCCATAATGTTTACTAGGTGTATTATTTATATCTCCCTTCTTCAGTAGTCATCCTTCATCCTTCAATCACTATATCACTCTCTTCTACTATTACTTTACCCTTCATAATAGTTCTATCCTTGGTTTCTTTGACTTTAGGCATGGAAACCCACAATCTGACGATCCAAACAATTTTCATCTACATATGCTTTTAAAGCTGACCCTAAGCTACTAATCCATTCAATATCTCTAAATTTATTGCTGAAAACTACTTAGCTAGCACCCCTAAATTAGTCATTATTAATGCAATTTCTTGTGCTACTATATCATCATCAGGTCTTTTGTCAAAAGAGGCACCAATAGCATAATAAAAGGATCCTATCTCATCCTCCCGAGTTTTCCACCTTGAGCTTATGAGTGAGATCCGATCTAACATCTATGAAGCTACCTCCCAACATAGTCTCATAAAAGATTCTACAAAGACGGTGTCTTTCCTGGCCTAGGAGATGATGTTCAGCGCTTTATAGAATATCACTGATAAGTTTTTCCCTGAATATTAATGATTGGGCACCAAGTTCAGTTTTTTCTTAAACCTGAACAAGCCTCGTACATAGACTCTAACTGCAGTTGCTTGAAATTATAGACCACATCCTTCAGCTGCAACATCCTTGATAGTGGAAATAACCTATTTAAGAATTGTCTGCATAACTCATTCCAAGTTGTGATAGAGCCTCCTGGCAATTCCCCTAAACATAAAGTTGCTTCTCCTATAAGTGAGAAAGGAAAAATCCTCAGTATTTGTACTTCCTAATTACCCCTGGATTAGTATATGATTTATAGATCTATAGGAAATTTTTAAGGTGTAAGTTTTAATCATTGGTAGGCAAACCTCCAAATACATCCATAAAATTTAGAAGTTGGATTGTGGAACTCATAATGTAAAATTTGATGCCTGGGGGGAAAATAGGACATACTATGACTCCATTCTCTGTCGGTTGAACATATTTCATTTGTTCATCATCATCTATATATGGTTGCACATACTTATATGATGGGATAACTTGAACATTGCCACATCTAGCTCTATTTTTATTCCACTGAGTGGTCCACCACTTGTCTCAGTTCACCTATATCTACAGCATTAGCTATCCTCTAAGCTTCTTCTGCTGCTCTACTTTTGGCTTCAGTTTAAGCTAAAAGCTCACCAATCTAATGATACACAACTTCTTATGCCCCTAAGGTAGGATTTACAATATCACGAACTCCTTCAGCATTATCACTTATCTTTGGCTCAAATATCGCAGCAAGTGTTTGTAAGTTCCTCTCTTGATTTAATTCACTTGGAGTAAGGAATTTCCTCTACTCAATGTGTTAAGAATACACCTGTGTATGACAATCTATGAACAAAAATAAAAACTAAAAACCTAAACACTATAATAACCTCTACCCATAAATTAATGTCGTGCTTCCCGATAATGGCACCAAGTTCTTAATGACCTCCAAGCAATACCACCTTTTATAATATGGTACAATCGCTACAAGATATAGTAACCCAACTATGGTTGGGGTCAAATCACTAGGGAACATGTGATTTGACAGATCTCATTATCTATAGTCTATGGGCAAAACATAAAATTAAATGGGGGGTATTTGTTTTGAATAGTCTCAAACACAGAACAATTTTAACTCAGATGAAAATCATTCGTAGGTGAACACAAGGATTGTTTTCCACTTGGCATATTAACTAGGTAGACTTATGTGCATTTTTGAATTAACTAAATACATTGCATGCCAAACTGATAAGTTATGTACCTCCTACAGTCTTTTGGAGAAGCAAAAGGATTTTACACTTAACCTATTGAGTCGCAAAATGTCAAGTTACTAACCCTTACCCTAGTCCCATTTAACCATAACCTTTTGAGTCTCAAGTTATTAGATAAAAACTAATAATCACTTTTATATACCATTGTGCTACAACCGATTGACTTTTAACTCCATGAATTATTGTTGTCTTTATGCTTTCCTAGTTACAACAACTTTGTTAGTGCAAGTAGTAATAACTAGGCTGGATCCTAATATATGCACTCATTAAGAAATAAATCAAATCAAAGATAAATAAATTCATCACATGGGTATTAGTTCATATCTTCTATTGCACTTCCCCTACTTTGTTAATTTGCAAGGGTTCCTATAACCCTAGCTATGGGTTTTAGAAACTCTCCAGGTGAAGTCTTAAATTCTTGATGCTTCCGTGCTCACCATAGGCTTAGCTGGGGAAATGGCCTACTGATTATTCTTCGATGCTATAGACTAGGCCAAAACTATAAAAGCAACACAAAATGCAGCATGGGAGACTAGCTCGTTCAGAGGGTCTTTTGGGTCAACTAGTGTAGGATGGGCACCTTTTCTTCTTCTGCTAGCCCATCTAGGAAACATATTTTATAAATGGTAAAGAATGAGCTAGAAAGAGAAGTTTAATGAAGCTTATCCCCTATAACACAACACAAATAATAAAAGGAGGTAAACTTTTCTAAAATATCTTGTAGCCTCTTGCCCATAAGTATGGCGCGCTTCAAAGCCATGAACAAAACTCTAGTTAACATAGATTTTCCAGATACCCTATCAAAATTAAGACCTTGTGCTTGAATACTATATTTTTCATGACTAGAGACTAACTTAGTCAAAACGTGTTGGTTAACGCCATAAGTGATTGCAAGCTAACCCATTATCTAAAAAAAGCTATAAATACTTAAAGAAAGGTAACAAAATACTATGTGAAGTCATTTATAAATGTTTATATAGTATAGTCAAAAATAAATTACTCTAAAATAGTTCACAGAAAACATAACTAACTGTCTAACTATCTAGAAGCCTTTAAATATAATAAGTTGTAAGGAATGGTCCCCAACTAAATCAAACTACTAAAATAGACATGATCTAAAATACTGGAGAGCTTGATAAATAAAATAATTAGTCTTTGACATATGAGGACTCAACAATGTTTCTGCTAAGTCGCACACTATTTGTCTATGTATGATCGGGAAACTCAGCGTCTAAACCTTTGTTATAAGAAAACATAGCATAAAAGAGAGTATGTGGTTGGTACTTTGAATTTACTGGTATATGAAATGGAGACTAGCTGATATGATTGTGTACTAAGCATGAATGTCGAATCTCAGACCAAGTATAAACATGTACTAAAATTATCTAAATAACTAAATAGCTTATATATGGGTATTTGGTAATGAAAACTTATACTAATATAATCAAAATACTAAACTAAAACTATTGGAGGTATAAATTAAACAACTGGCCCTAATTTTATCTAACTGAGTTCCAATTGGTTACCCTAGCATTAAGGGTGTCAGTACCTTGCCACGGGTACTAAGATTTGTTGTGTGAATCTACTAACATGATGTCTCGAAGGACTAGGGTGTCAGTACTCTACTAGTGGGCAAACCAAAAGAGAGTGTCCATCTTCAAATGGTGGGTGAACTTTCATAACCTTCATTGGCTATGTAGTTTTTGAACATTGGGACTTCTACTAAAGCTATCAATCCTCTACTAGCGGGTGAGCCTTCATTCCTAGGTTCACTTGGTATTAAGTCCTACCCCTAAGTGAACTGACGCTAATACTGATGAAAGACTTAACTTGACTAATACTGATATATGCTCAATATGATAATATTCTTAGTTAATGACACAAGTATGCTCTGAATAACTTCAAACTTCACATTTATAACATATATTAATATCTAAGTATCGAGAGTTCATAACCGATTTGCAGTTTCTAATACAAACTGATCATCACAAAAACTAAACAATCCATAGTATAGGAAAATCCTGAATAGCACCCAAATCAATAACTAATCATGATGTAGACATTTTCATTATTGAAAATATGGAAATAAATTTTATTATGAGGGAATATATTTTTGCAGAAGAACATGTTTGGTTAACTAACTAATTATGAAATCATACGTCTTATGGAATCTTAGACAAAATGTTAATTAACTTAAAGAAATTTGGAGAGAATTATGACTCAATAGGTGGAAGTACGACATTGATGAATATCCCACATACCTTCAATAGACTCCTTAAAGAAATCTTCTTAATAATTTGAGTTGCTTGAAGAACACTGTTTGTTCTTGAGAGAAAAGAATCACCTCTTTGATTCCTCTTAGGTGAAATTAATAATCATTTTATGATTTAGGGCTTTGGGGTCTTTTATATTACTCTTTGTGAAGACACAAAAATATGGGTTTTGCTTTTAAGAAAGTGGAAAAAGACGTAAAAGTCCCTGCAAAAATATATAGGAAAACATATTTCCTGTAGTTACAACTTACCTCAGAACTTGTTATGACTGTTTGCAATTCATGGCCTGAGTAGTAACTTAGGATCTTTTGATTTTGGATACATTCTTCTATGAATATGACTTATCACCTAAAAAATTATTACGACTAATCATTTGGTGATGTGTAGGCTGAGTCTTGATTCTTGAATCCTTTATCAGTCAGGCTATGGGTCATCACAATGACTCATAAGGACTTCAAATGAGTCATAAGCAGTCTCATCAACACTAGAAGGGATTCTTGGTTACATACTATTGTGACTACAACAAATTCATAAGGACTCATCGTATGTTGTTATTATTCATCTCCTAAGTCATAGACATAACAGTGTATTAGGTTCTTAAGGGAAACTTTGCACAACTCATTGCCATAATATCTAATTAAGGTGAGGCTTGAAGAATTAGCAAGATAACTTCTTTGCCTATTTTTTTAAGAGGTTTAAAGCCTAAAAAATTTGGGGTATTATAGGAAACTAGCCAAAGAACAAAATATCAGGCTTCAAGGTGGTTTGACAATTGATAATGAACCTCTGAATTAAGACATGACAATTACTTTAAGATATAGTACGGATTTTAGTGATAGACCTATGAAGAAAGATAAGGAGGTAGATGTAGAATAGTTCTACAACATGTTAAAGATGAAGATACTAATAATTTGGGAAGTGTGAGTACTCGTAAATGAATGCTATTGAAAAAAATTAATGAAAGTACACCACCACTATTCCCATTGAGGCTGAAAAAAGCCAAAGAGGATGCTTATTTAAAGAAGTTCTTTGACATGTTTAGAGAACTTTACATTAATTTGCATCTTTTAGATGTGTTGTAACAACTACCAAAGTATGCCAATTAATTGAAGTTTGTGGTAAATAATATGGTGAAGCTGTAGGATATTGATACGGTGGCACTAATACAGGAGTGCAACTCTATGGTAATGAATAAGATACCTACGAATCTTATGGACCTAGGGAGTAACATCTTCCCTATACATATTACTGAGAATAATTTGGTGTATGCCTTGACTTATTTTGGGGAAATTATTAATTTGATGCCCCTATTAATGTTAAAAACATTGGCTTAGGGGAA
>JAPEIP010000011.1:140061951-140103185 GCA_026120095.1 Capsicum chinense
TTTTAGATGTGTTGTAACAACTACCAAAGTATGCCAATTAATTGAAGTTTGTGGTAAATAATATGGTGAAGCTGTAGGATATTGATACGGTGGCACTAATACAGGAGTGCAACTCTATGGTAATGAATAAGATACCTACGAATCTTATGGACCTAGGGAGTAACATCTTCCCTATACATATTACTGAGAATAATTTGGTGTATGCCTTGACTTATTTTGGGGAAATTATTAATTTGATGCCCCTATTAATGTTAAAAACATTGGCTTAGGGGAAGCTCAGACCATGCTTTGTAATGTTTTTGATGGTGGACAACACGATAGTGAATCCCAAAGGAATAATTAGGGACGTCCTTAATAAGGATGGTAATTTGTAAATCCTACAGATTTTAGTGTGATGTATTATGATGCCGATAACAGGGTACCAATCATTCTTTGACACCCATTCTTAGACACAAGAGAAGTGTTGATAAATCTAAGAGAGCAAACTCTCACTATGAAATTGGATGACAAAGTGGTGGTTTTCTATGATTATAAACTACTTAATCTACTTTCCCACTGTAAAGACTTATGGAAGTGGATAAGCATTTGGTGGCAGAAGCCAAATCACCAAAATCCTCTTTGGACAATCTCATTGAGTTATCCAAGTCAACACCTAAGACTGAAAGGATGATGATTGATAAGCCTGAAAAAAAAATTATTGAGAAATCTATTAACCTAGAGAGTTCACACTCAAGAGGTTAAAAAAAAGTTAGAAGATGGCTTCAAAGTAGGAGGAAGAGAATAAAAGAATTTAGACGAGTATGGATATTAGGTTATGCTGCGACTCTAAACTAGGCATTGCTTGGGAGGAAACCCAAGTAAATGTATATATTTTATTTTTCATATTTTAGTTTTTACTTCACATACTTTTTGTTTTTGTGTTAAGCCATATATTGATGGAAAGTTTGTGTACCGAATACTTGAGCTAAGGTGCATGGCAGAGAGAATGCGGGGACCCTCTTGATATTAAAAAATGCTGCTAGATTGGCCTAGAGGCCTTAGGGAGTATTTCTATATCTACTTTTTAGTTTAATTTTGGGGACAAAGTAATTTTTATGTATAGGGTAAGGAAATTCCCATGGATTTATGTAAAGTGAGGATGTTGGGTCTTAGCTTTAGTTGTTTTCTTAGTTTGTTTTGGGTTAAATTTGATAAATATGGGAAATTAAAAAATAATTTTGCTTTAAGTTTTTAGTTTGTGGTTGTCACTTTATTAGGTGCACACTATACCACGTACCATGAGGTTTGTTCTTTTTGGCCCCTTTACATATGGGCGCCCTTTAAGCCTAGTATCCTTTTTTTAAGAATAAGTTTTCCATTTTTATGTTAGGAATAAGTTGAATCTTCTCGTGGGTGTTGACTGTGATTTCATAACGCAAGTCATTCGGTATGTAAAAGCATGTTGTTTCTGTGAAGCACTAATTTTTAGACTCCTAGGCTCTAGTTTATGACTCTTTTTTGTTGTTGGCTTAATGTTGAATTCATGCCATTGTTTTGTTTAGAATGTATGATGATCGTACTTTAGCTGAGCATGTGCCAGTTGTGATGTGAGAATTCTATCATATTCTGCGTTGCATTTGATGTTAGAACTGGTCTGGTGTATGTACAAAGAAAAATAAAGAGTGTGGGTTAAGGAGATGATATAGGCATTTCATTCATATCCATGTTTTGATGCCCTCTTTTATCTACCCTTATGTGTAATCTTAGTTAGCCCTATCCTTTAGCCTATGTTCTTTGGTAGCCTCATATGTAGCACATTCCCTTTCTTTGATTAACCTTAATTTGATATATTGCTCCTAAGCACTTTAATATAAAACTAATTTGTGTCATGTGTTTTATATTAAAGAATAAAGAGGTGGAAAAAAGACCTATGGTATGTAGCTATTGGTTTTTAAAAAGAATCAATGTGTTGTGTAGTAAAAAAGAAATATTTGTGCTTAAATTTAAACATGTGGTGAGTTAAAATACTACCTTCTATAGAATTGTGATAAGCTTAATGATATGCAGAAAAATAAGAGGAGTATATAGATGGAAGTGGTGGAAAATTAGTTATTAATAGATGATCTTAATGTCCATGTCATGTTTTAATGCACTTGGGGAGACAACCATTATTACTAAAAAGAATAGTTCCTACCTATTTCTTAGCATAGGTTACCACCCTCAAAGTTCTGCTTGATCATAAGCTTCAACATTTTTATATTAGTAGAGTACTACATGAAGGCAAAACCTATGGTTCATCATTTGTAACTTGTAAATTCTTTGTGAGTGTGCGTGTAATTTGATGCTTGTACTCATTGTTGTGACCATTGCATCTGTGTTATTGAATAACAGCAACTATCTTGTAGTGAGGGCACATGTTCATGTATATTTAGGTGAATTGCATGATCTTTTTGATTGAGTAATATCCAGGAGTTTGCCGATTCAGTGATTTAATTCGTGAGGTTAGGATGTTTTGATGTAGTATTATTTAGTTCTCAGTGGTACAAGATATGCTGGGGTGCAAGCTTTCTTTTAGTGTAGTCATCATAGTATAAGCTTGATATCTGGCTTGTTATAAAAGTGTGGAGTCTTCTCTAATTATTATTGTTAGAGTAAAGAGTTGTTCTAGGACAAAAAAGTCTTTAAGTACGGGGTGATGATCTGTGGTTGATTTATGCACCTCATTTTTGTTATTAGTTCTTTATTATCATTGTTTTATGGATATTACTTATGTTTAATAAGTGGTTAATGTTACAAATAAGCATATAAGTGTTATGTTATGTAAATGTAATGTTCAAAGTTTGTTCTAAGGTTCTTGATACATAATGTACGGTGATTGATGTTGTAGGAAGCTTGGTAAGTTAATCATGTTGATATATAGTTGATGTACAAGATTAAAATCATATGAAAACAACACAACACAAAGCATGGAGTTGAAGGGCAAGAATATGGGACAAACTTTGACAAAAGTTGGACGTTTTTCACTCCTTGGTGTGTCCCATTGCCTAGATATCGCTCTATGTCCATAGAACTCCCTTGTAAGCAATATTGAAATTTCAATTCAAGTATCCCTCAATTATTACGCCATTCCATGCTGCATAGATGATGCGATAAGGGTGTGGCACGACCCTATGTTAAAATCAGGAATCTTGTTCCATGAATAAATAAGACACTTAGTCATTACGTTTAACACCTTGGACGACATTAGTTCTTGAAGGGAGGATCGAGAACACTTCTATTAGATTTTTCTTCAATTACTTTTGTTTGTTAATGGAGTTTTACTTGTATTAATTCATTGTGATTATGTTTATGTCTATGATCGTCTCAACACTCTTTTCTGGGATTAAGGGCAAGAAAATTTGTATTATTATGATAAATTGATTTGGTATTTGTTGTTCATCATATTTGGTTGTTTATTTATCCTTGTTATCACTATTGTAAGGATTTGTGACCCTTTGAAAACATGATTAAATCTATTGTGAACTTGGAAGGATGGATGATAATGTTGAATGTGGGTTGCATAGAATAGGATCATAAACTTACTTGAATGAAGTTATGATTTACACTTGCGATAGTGATATACATAAGTTCCATATTTGGTTAGTAACCCCTCTTAAATAAGTCTTGATGGGGCTAAGTTAGGTAATTGATTATATGTACGGATGACCATAGTCTTAGTATCGACCTCGTGAACAAACAACGATGATAATCAACCTAACTAATGATGTTATATAACATAGTATGATCGTTTGTAGTGCCTTAAACATGGGTTTCTCCCTATTGATTATCCAAAATGTCCACTTTATCGCATTGTTTATTTTACATTACATTATAACTTTTAAACATTCGTGTCTCCATTTTTACTGATTGAATTATAATATTTGAGCTAAAATTAGATAATTTCTTAACACTAGTCCCTGAGGGTTCTACACTTGTCTTTCTTAAGGATACTATGTCACTTGGATGGGCAATGTACACTTGCATGTCTGCTTGGGTGCAATAGAATAATCTTTTTTTAGGAAAATAGTTATAAAACAAGGATTTTAGTTTGAATTGTACCACTAAATGATAATGAATGTACCATAATCTATGCATGTCCTTACCAATATCAAAAAAAATATAATCATACGAATCTAAGCATTATAGACTAAAACCACATCCTTTATAAAGATAGAATAATAACCTCAAGTCCAACTTGCATTATAACCATGGCCTTGGGCCAACTAATATTCAACTAGCATAACAAAAATAATATAATCTAGTAAGCCATGATAATCTACGAAGTGTAGTATTAAACCTCATATGAAAAGGTACTTATCATCAACTACGATTATAATGATAATAACCTGGGTAATAGCATCCTATAGTCATAACAAATATTTCATCTTGAGGGTTGATTCACCTTTTAATCCCCAAAATCCTAAATTAGGCTAATTCATAATATTCTACCCATAATACTACCCTAACATCATTACCTAACATGAAAAATATATTATACACTACCTCATGAAGAAAACTAGATCGATGCCTATCTGAATGTTGAATCACATGTTTTAGATCATCCTCAAATAGTCCATCTTTGCTCCATTGTCTTAAAATACAACCATGCTATGAAAATTTTCATCTACACATCATTTAGGAGTAAAATGAGACCTCTATTGCTATAAAAAAAGGTTAGTCAGAATTTGAGTCAATAATAGACACATAGAGCTCGCAAACGGAACCCATAATTAAATTAGTCATGAGGTCCCTAAAGGAAAAAAGAATGTATGCTAAGAAGTAGAGAACATATTGTGCGTAAATCGGGGCCCAAAACAGCCCCTAAGGTCTAGGTATTTAAAGATGTAATTTCGAAGAAGATATCATGAAATAGGATGGAAAAATAATGGGAAATGACCAACGATTGTTGCGATAACTTATCTTAGCTTCAATAGATTATTACAAACTCTTTTCCACTTTTTAATCTCTCAAATAATGTATGTATCACGGCATAGTTCAAAAGCAAGTGTACGTTGTCCACCAAAGTAATATATTGGCCGTATCAAAAGTGAAGTTTTGATTCTTAAGGGACATGTGTTACACGTAGGTATACTATTAAGATTAACCAAGTGTTAAAGTTACCATGACTATTTGAGAGTAAATAGAAAAGAGTAATCTTAAAAATACCATAATGTAATGGTTCTTGGACAATGATGTGAAAAAAATATGGTTAAGACCCTATGAACGATCATACTTAGCTTTGGAACTTCCTTGGTTTAGTTAATTTTTGTTGTTGTCGGTTCACGAGGTTTATTATATGATTATGGTCTACCGAGCCTAAAATCAAAAATCTAAATTTGGACATCAACTACATTATTAATAAGGGATACAAGTACTAAGATAAATGCATTCGAATTTATTCCCATTATTGAACGAAATAGGGCTAACTATATATATTCATATCCTAAATCCAAATCAAAACTTTAATAAATGGAAATAGTATGATCCTATCCCACGTTCTATCCTATTTTTCCTTATTATGTGGTCACGATAGAATTAAATGTTTACCATAAGGTGAATATATAATATATTTAAATCAACGATACATGAACAACCAACAACACTAAAAGTTATCACCAACTTAATTACATTTCATAAGCAATCATGTTCTTGGCCTAAACCCTGGAAAAAGGTGTTTAGCCACTCATGGATGTAACAAGAATCATAAGTTCATAATCCATATAATAATAAAATAATAAAATAAATTAAGAGATTAAAACTCCAATTTAAGAGTTTTCCAGCGTATGTTAATCCCCACAAGTCGACCAAGGCGAATACAAACAATTGAAGTGTACTATTTATAGTTGGACAAAAGTTGTTGATTATGACATAACAGTGTGACTCACATAGGAAGTGTGACATGGAATTGAAACCATTTTACAGTGTAATTTTCCATACCAAGTGAATCCAAGGGAGTGTCATGCTCTTATAGTGGTGCTTAGGTTGCGTGGCACGCCCCTAATTCCACAATTTTGTTGTTTTGTCATTGAATATTACATGTATTTGATCTTTTTCTCCTTGCTTTGTGGATCTGTTTCCACTTTAAAAATATATTCTATATTATCCCAATATCATGTTAATAACATCACCAAGCTTTCTATTGAATCCATCAACAGGAATTAGAGCTTACAACATGATAGAATCGAGCAAAAACAAGTAGAATAGGACATAGCTCAAAGAAAGAGGGCTACTTTTTTTCATTTGAATTTTAATTTATAGTTTTGAGTCAAAAATTGATTTTAGCATCCCTTAAACATTATTAGAACATAAATTAAAACTTAGATGCTCTTGTATATAATTATTAACTCATTACTCACACAAGAAGTCCTTAAACCTATCTATTTATGGATTGATAACAACACTTAGGAGCATAAATCCACCTATGATCATCAGCCTATGTTGAATGCCTTGTTCTTCCACAAAAAACTCTTTACTTAAATCATCATATCCAGGAAAGACTTCGACACTGTTACTACAAGCAAGACACTCAAGCTAGCATACAATGACTACATAGATAGCAAGTTTTACACTATGCATGTTATATGTACTTGAAAGCTTGAGAACACTACTTCAAAACATCCTAACCTCATGAATTGACTCACTAAGTTGGTAAACTAATGCATAACACATATCAAATCACACCACCTTATAGTTCATCCTAAATGAGAGCTTATTAACTCGCAAATCAATCAAAATACTTCGGGTTGTGAGGAAAGGTCAACCCAAAATTATGGATACCTCGAAGTCCACCTCGTAATCCAGCATGAAAAAATCCACAGGAAATATGAAGCTAGCTACCTTTACCAACACATCATAAAAGTAACAACAGGTTATTTTACTGATCAATTCGCCATCACAAGTCGCATGTTAGTTGATGTGGGTTTTCCTAAACCCATCTTTTTATATACTGTTAGCGGCATTAGATTTATGCTCTCCCCCAGATCACATAGGGCCTTAGCAAAATTAAGAGATCTGATTGTACATGGAAAAGTGAATTCTCCAGGGTCGGCCTTTTTCTGCACTAAGGATTGTGTAGAAATGGCACTATAATGGTAGAAGTTATCCTCTGGTTCGTAGCTCACCGCAGTTTTCTTCATCACAAGGTCCTTTATGAATTTAGCATACCCTAGAATTTTCTTGAGTGCCCGCACCAAAGGCATATTTATCGCTAACTTCTTCAACATTATAATGAATTTACTAAATTTCATGTCATCAACCTTCTTCTTCAATCTTTAAAGAAAGGGACGTGGTGGTCTTGGGAGAGTTTTCACCACTACTTTATTTTCTTTCTCCTTTCCTTATTCTGGAGCATCATCAAAACCATCTAGCTTCCCAAACTCCACTGGACATTCTTTTTTGGGTTTGTCATCTACTTTAATCACGTCTTAAACTCCACCTTTGCCCACAGAAGAGGCAGGCAATATCTTACCACTTCTAGTGGTAATCACCATACATGAGACATTATTCCATGGATCCTGAACCATATCACTAGGTAGTGTTTCAATCTTTCTCTGGTTTAGCGCTACGGAGAGTTGGCTCATTTGTTGTTCTAGCTATTTGATCAAAGTGGAGTGCAATTTTACCAACTGAATCATAAAGAACAGATCGGTCTTTATCATAGTCCCCCCTGAGTTGGTACCCTCCGCTCCCTTAACTAATTTAGATATCATGTTCTCTAGGGACATCTTTTCAGAACTTGTTGTAGCAGCCTCACTATTTCCCGGAGGGACATATAACCCGCTTCTATCATTATTGCTCCTCTAATTACCTTGCTCCTAGTTCTTATATCCAGCCTTTTCATAATAACTCCAACCTTGATTTGCTTAGCTATTGCCTCAGAAACACTTGATTATTTACATTGTTCGCCTCTTCTTCGGATTCAGACTCCACCTTGCTCTATGATCCCACAACCTTTACTTTCTCATTTTTACCTAATAGTAAATGCTTGGTTAGTAAGTCCATCTGTATTTTTACGTGAGCCATATATTGATCACACTCATCATTTCTTCTATGTTGTTTCACAGTCATACCAATAGAAATAATGGGGCTTGCTACCACAGAGTCCCTGGTATGCTATGCCCAACTCTATTTGATCATTCTCTTAAGAATTTCTGAAGCCTCTGGGAATGTAAGATCAACAAACGAACCACCATATGCATTATCTAAAATTAGTTTTATCACGGAGTTAAGATCCCTATACAAAGTCTACATCAAGTATATGTCCATCGTGTTGTGGTTTGGATACTGCGTCAGCTTCTTTTTGAATCTCTCCCAGGTTTCATGCAAGGTTTCAGTTGGGAGCTGTCTAAATTTACTAATCTCATCCCTCAATTGTACCCTCCATGAAGGTAGAAAGAACCTTTCTAGAAAAGCTCCTTTCAACTGCCTACAGTTGGTTATAGAATCAGGTGTTAGGTCATTAAGCCACAATGTTACCTCTACAGACAGATACAATGGAAACAATCTCAAATAGATAGCATTCTACCCACTCCTGGGTTATCAAAATATTTATAAATGATGACAAAGTTCACCAGATGCAAGTTTTGATCATCCCCAGGAACGTCACCAAACAACCCTTTCATATTAAGAAGTTGAATCATAGTACTCTTAATATTGAATTTTGCCCCAGATGCAAATGGTGGAGGAATAATTACACCCATTGCATCTTCTCCATCCATTCCATCATATTCATCATCATTGAGGTCATATTGGACTTACTGGTGATCTTGCCTTCCTCAGAACGGACGGTTCTTATTAGCCTTAAACTGTACTGGTGCAGCTATTTTCTCTGCATTCCTTGGATTACCAGGGTTTATAAACTCCTCGTATCCTAATACTTCATTCTCAGGATTTTGATGCCGTACTTGTTGACCATCATTCTGCATATTCACCCAAGCTCTTGCAAAGGCTGCTAACCTGTCATCTTCCTACTGGTCTACCATTCTGTCGATTAGTTGCGGTTTTGGATTAAATAGTAATAATGGTTCTTCGGAAATTCTGGTTCTTGGAATGCGCTATAATATTCATGCAGCAAAGAAAATCAACAAATAAACATAAAACTATAAAACTTGACCAACAGTCAATTAGCCTACAAAACTTCAATTTACAACCATATTCCCCAGCAACGACGTCATTTTGATAACTCTCAAAATACACCTCTCTTATGAGAATGTAAGAGACCGTTATCAATACATACCCCAACAAGGTTGGGGTCGAATCCTACAGGGACTATGGTATGAATTTGAGTTATCTGCGGGTTAATCAACTAATAGTTATCAGTTTCCTATGAATTGGAGTTTTTGGAAAGGTAAAAAATAATTACTTCTCAATTCTGTGTTTGAAATCAATATCATAAGGAAAACCTGAGTTATGTTCACTATGGGTGTTGGGATTTGACAGACGGTAGTAACAATTTAAGAGTTTTATCATAGGTAGGAACAATAGATTATCCTTGTCAAAGTTATGTCTAAATGTTTCTCAACCTATTTAGACATTTAACCACCTAATACTCTCGAACATAGGGAATTTATATTTCCTAACAGGATGTTATCTCAAGTTAATTAATCTTGTTACAACATTAAATATTAAATGGAAGTTTGATGCTTCCAAGTCCCTGTTGATAATTCACTTCTTACTAGGGTTGGCTTCTTATCTCAAGGAAATCACCAGTAGGCAAGGCCTGTTGTTTGCAACCAATAGTTAAAGTATAAAATAATGGAATTAACAAGAAATTTCTACCACCGTTAGACTCTTGAACACTTAGTTATGTTACAAACCCAAACCCATAGATCGCACAACTCGAGATAAGGGAATTTAGCTACTCATAATAAAATATTCAATAGAACAAGTTGAATTCATAGTTTGATATATGAACTTACAGCAAGATGAATAGCAACAAGTGTTTCTCAAATTTGATTCATAGTAAAAAATCCCAAAACAATTGTAATAATCTCTCCAAAAGTAATTTTAAAGTTCAATTAAGAAAAGTAGAGAGAAGAAATCTCCAAACATCAGTTCCAATATTTTGTATTAGAAAATCCTAACATATACTTTAAATACTTCAGCCAAATTATGGAAACAAAATCATAGATCACAATATTTTCTTGAACAGGCGATGACGTATGTGACGGCTTATTAGGAGTCTGACGACTTATTAGGAATTCCGTCCGCTTCTCTTCACTTTGATAATCTCTGCCTTAGGTTAACGATGAGACGTGACGACCTATTAAATATACAATGACCTATCAGAATTGTCGTCACTTCTTTACTTAAAATCCCACTCCTTGCCTAAGCCTAACGAAGACCTTGATAGCTTTTAACACTTTTGACAGCCTATCACAGATGTCGTCATGAATTTCAGGTAAAGCTCATTCTACATCTAAGCCTAACGACGAGACTAATGGCTTATCACACTTTTGGCAAACTAGCACAAATGTTGTCATGAATTTCAGCTAAATCTCATTCTCTGTCTAAGGCAGATGATATGTCTAATAACTTATCAGGGAGTTCACAACTTATCAAACAAGTCATCAACCATATTTCCCTTCTTATTTGCTCAAAATTCAACTCTTTTATCTTAGTTGTTGTTGGTTTTCTTTAATCTTTACTGTTCTTGCATTAACAAAAAGAAAACAATTAAAAATGACAAAATTTTCTTAAGACTTTGCAATTATTCTAAGTTAAAAGCCTTAAATGTGTTAGCATCTACTCACTATCAGCTGATCTTGGGATTGAGTCTTGACTTGTCTCAACACAGTCAAAGCTATTCCTTAGCAAGGGATGGAAATTGAGTGAGTGCTAGTCTCAAAATGAAAGAAAAATTTTATTTACCAGTATTGAGGCACCAAAAAAATCTATGAAAAGAACATCCTGTAACTCCAACACCACGACAATTAACTCAATAGAAAGGGACTCTACACTAACACCCCTAAGATGTGTCAAAAGGCCAAACACCCCTCCCAACTAGCTTCTTAGCCAAAGTAAAAGATATAATTTTCATAGATCTTGTCTTATACACACCTTCCCACTATATTTTACCCTTCTAAGAATCTCTAAGGTCACAAGCTTAGTATTAATGTAAAACAACATTATACGGAGATAGCCAAATCATAGCTTAAATTGTTACCTAATCAACAATATCTAATAATATAAATCTTCAAAAGTATATAAGCCCATAAATAAGATGAAACAAGTACGATAGACATGATTCACTGCCATAGAGTCTCCAACTGGAGTAGAAACATACACAATGGAGTCAAGTTTATCTCAAACCATGTCAAATAGCAAGGCAAATTAAATAAGTACTTATGAATAGGTGATATTAACAAAATTACACATTTGATAAAAGCATAAAGAAGCCGTTGATTAGATATAGGACCCAAGTAGGTTGCAGTTCACAAGAATAGGTCAAAGTATTTATCAAGTGTTTATATAAGAAATCAATATATAGTCTACAGTGTAACAATTGTTGATTTTTCAGCATTTGTTATCAATATGTGAAGGCACTAGGACTATGTTCACCATAACTTCAAACCTCCATAATTTAGTCAGATTAGTAAACTCTCTCTTCTTGACATGTAGAATTGATAGGTTATGTTTATGTAAATGACTTTATTCTCATATTAGATACCTATTCCCAATCACAAATTAATGTCTCATGGGTTTAGAATTATTAACCCTCATCATTGATTCCATACTATCCATCTTATTTACCATCTCAAGCTAATTAAATAGAGGTTAATAGCTTCAAGTATCATTGATAATTCCATTTCCTTTCAGGCATACCTTCATTTATTATGAGTTAGGATAAGGTGAGTTTTAATGCTAGCTGGTAGAAAAACTGTAGAGAATCACAATACATGCACAAACACACTTTAAGAATCCCATGTTCTTTGAATACTACTTCATTAATACATCATAGTTCCCACAACCCTAGTGGTTAGATTTAGCTACTACAAATTGTGAGCACGCAGTAATAATTATAAGAATAAATCATAAGTATGAACTTACAAAGAAGAAAATGGAAACCACAAATCTCACTTTAAATTATAACCCTAAAATTGTTGTTAATACTTTAAAGAACTACATTATACCTCAAAAGCATCAATAAAAGGTTAACAGAGATAATAAACCCAATAGGATTATTTATAGACATAAATAAAACCTATGCTAAATACAATTAGATTACTAAGTTGGTGCCTTAAAGAAGAAATTTAGGATCATCGATAGATGCCATAATTATTGTTTATTCTCATTTTTTGGAAGACTAACTTTTGTATAATTGTAGATATTGCTGGCACGATGCTCAAGATGATCTCATCCTTTTCACATATGATCATCACTTTCTTGGATAGCTTATTCATTTGATTTTCACCTTTTATAATACCCTTCACACTATATTTAGGATGTATTCATTGAATCATTAAATAGTCAGTGAGCCTCTCATCTGACCATTTTCATACTTTATATTTGCAAGGCTTAATTTTGGAATTCCTTCCCACAACCAATCTTACATTTGTAGAATGTATGTATAATCATGGGTTGCATTCATCTGCAGCCACCTAAATGCAACTTTTCTACTTCAATGCACAATAGAAATGCTATGACCATTGTCAAATCCAGAAATAGTAGATGGGTTCATATGATTCCTTTAAATACCAATTTCTTGAATTCACTTCTCTTTACTAGTTTGACGTACATATCCCACAGACACATATCATACCTATATAAAAATGCCCTTACACTAGCAAATTTCTTTAGATTCAAGCATAAAAAGTGTTGTAAGATCATGACACATCAACACCCTCAATTTAGAACATTTACATGTCCTCAGGTGAATAAAACACAACTAAACTTTAACATGACCTAAATAACAATTAAAAAAAAAGAAATCCAAGAGTAGTATGACAGTTGTATTTTCAAAAATCAATGAAAGCATGGATGAATCAAAACACAAGTTCAACCAGATCAAATATCATTGAAGCCAAAGTTTACTATGAATATATAAAACCACTAACAATAACACCAAGGGATCAAGCAATGGCATTACATTATCAACAAATAACTTAACAAAATAACTAATTACACTACCCGTAGAAAAAGTAAATATTAATGCAGCGTCTACACCCTCACCTCAAAAAAGTCCCTAATACTTAAAATACAAAATCAATATTATAATAAGGACTGATTCTAAACACTCACTCTCACAAAAAAATTCAAATAGTATGCATCAGATACCATAGGTTTGCCATTGTTTTCTACACCTTAGTTTTCTATGCAGTTGAATTAGGATCACTATAGAACTTTTAATATTTGGTAATTTCACTTGGGAAGGGGTATGGTACATATGGATCAAGTGAATATATACTCAAAAATGCAGTACCTTTTGCTTCACTTTTCTACTTTTTATTGTTATCCTCTTAACTTTTTGGACCTCGAGTACGATTTTAGTTTCATGACTTCTTTTTTTTTTCTCTTGTTTTTTCTATTCAAAATTTTCTTCATCAATTTTTCGTGCAAGACTTTACCCAAATCACTAGTGGAGTATTTAATTTTCAACCAACTAGACTCTTCAGATTCGATCTCCAAGGTCGAAGACATGTCTTTTGGTGTCAGCTTCATGGCTATATCTTTATGGAGAACCTCATCCAACTTCTTATTTTATAAATTAGACACCATAATATCTATACTAAAAATACTTAGCCTCACAGTAAAATAGAAATAGGTTCATAGTATTTCATGTTGATGATTGATTAGATGATCTTAGTAAGAAAGATCAGGGGTACTTTTGATTGTAGAAATTCCCTTTAAAAAATTTACTGGGCGTTGTCACAAAAGAAACCTACTCCTAATGATCATACCATGATACCATGATAATTATAAGTCATTGCTTGATGAAATCAAATAACCTACAACTTGGCACCCTCAATGATCCAACCAATGATCGTACGTCAAAAACTATCGTTGGATGAATCATTGAGTTTGTGCTAGAATTAGACTAGATTAATACTTAAAAATTTGACCCTATGAGGACATATGGGGTTACTAAGGTATCCCCCCTCAACACCCATCAAAACAACTTCACAATTTATAAAGTTCTACTGATTTTAAGTACTCAACTCCCTCCAAACTTATTTAAGCATCAACTTGACACACATTGATGTATGTACAAAATTAGTTCAATTTGATTTTAAACATAATCAATAATTTTAGTTTACAAGAAGAGAACTTACTTTACAGTGGGTTCATAAGTCTTGAATTATGAGCAGATCCAATACTAAGGGAATGTACACATTGGAGAAGTTGGTATTTCCCCCAGTTATAATTGGAATTTTGAATTTTTTTCTCTATAATAGATATTTTTTTAATTTAGAGTTGAAATGTCAATGCGCGTCTTATTGGATTTTATTATAAAAATAATAGGGAATAAAATTAAGTCGAGAAGAGTTAGATCGACAATTTAAAGAAAATTTAGAACCCAACTAACTCATACAACAAATGTGGGGTCCTACAATAGTCATTGTATGTACTCATTCTAAGAAAAGGAAGAAAACATAGTTGGGATCCAACGAAACATAAAGAGGATCATAGTATGTAACAATGATCATCTCTTAAACTTGTTGGTTCCAACACCTTGAAGTTGATTTGTAGTAGATTAGTCAGAGAATGGATTCCACAATTGTGCTATCATGTTATTATCAGTGGTGCTTAAACATAGAACTAACCCACGTAAATCAATTCTCTGGACCTCATGCAAATAACAAAACCATATATTGTTGGAACTCCCAACGATCGTTCAATGCTTTATGATTTATATTTTTTAATATTTCCTAAGATATTTTCTACATTTTCCCTGTATACGTATTAAGAATTACACTATTAGTAAAATAAGAACAAATGACTTGGGTTGCCTCCCAAGCAACACTTGATTCAATGTTGCGGCACGACGTAGTTAGTTTGGCTACTCAAACTTTTCCAAACTAACCCATGGGTTTCCTTTCATAAAGTGCCTTATTTAATTTTATGACATGACTCAAGTTTGCATACTTACCTAGGCACCATCAAGATCTACCTCACATACCACCTTGGCCTCTTCAACCTTACCTTCATAGTGCTTCACCATTTAACCATTTTCCATAAACTCTGGCCCTTGTTATATTCAAGATCATTTGCACCAAAGGGAAACATTATCACCACTCTATATAGTCCTTTCTATTCTGACTTTTAATTGTCTAAAAATAATTAAAGCTTAGACTAAAACAATAGAAATTATCACCAACAATGAACTCTCTCTTTTCTATCTTTCGATCATGATATGCTTTCAACTTCTCTTTGAATAAAGTTGAACATGCATAAGATCGATGATGGAATTCATTAATCTTGTTCAATTGTTCAAGCCTCAACTTTTCATTACTTCATTCCAGATTCAAACTCATAAGCTGGAATACCTTATGTTCAAGTTCAACAAGTAAGTGGCACTATTTACCATACACATACTAATATGGAGAAGCATAAATAGAGGTCTTGAATGCTATCCAGTAATCATATTATCCATTATCCCAGTTTTTTGCCTAGTCTGTTCTATATGCATTCCAGTGTTTGCTAAAAATGGACTTGATCACACTATTGGAAACCTCAACTTGACCACATAACTGAGAATGGTAGAGTGTTACCACCCTAGGTTCCATACCATATTTTCCAAGAATAGCTCTAAGTGAACAATTGCAAAAATATGAGCCTTTATCACTAATTATTACACTTGGTGTCCAAAATCTGGAGAAAAATAATATTTTTCAAAAATGGAGTTACACTCTTCCCTATATTATTTTGAAGCACAATTATTTTCTTCCATTTAAAAAACATAATAAACCACAACTAAAATCTACTTCTAGTAGCTCTGGAACATCAATTTTAGAATGGAAGGACCCTTAGTTAAGGTCTCGAGGCTCCTAGAATTGCTATTGGCTAGAAGTTAAGAAAAATGGCAAGTGGGTACGGGACTCTGTTTTAGTTGAAATAACGCCGGATGGAAATTTTGACTGTTACTTTAGTTAAAAAATATCAAATTTGATAAGGTAGTATGTTTTATTTGCAGATAGAAGATTACAAATGAATTTGAAATGGTTGGCAGAGATGGTGATGGTGCATTGTCTAAGCAATGCCTATGATTGCTAAAATGATTTTCCAAAAGCCCAGCAATGTATCACTTAAGCGATTTTCAAAGTCCATAACAGGTATAACTTAAATAATTCCTATAGTCGCTAAGTGATCGACCTGACAGATATATATCTATTGTGTAAACGGAGGTATTTTGCTTACATGACAGCTTATGAGAGTGGCTAGTATCATATATGTGACACTTGGTATCTTAAGAAACGAATGTTTAAGAGGCCTGGTGTTTATATAAGCTACACTTGTGGGCCTAGAAAGGGTATAAATACCCTACTTAGCCTAATTTTAACCATTCTTCTCCCATTCTCTAAGATTTTGACCACTAAAAGGTGGGATTTCTTAGGGGAATCAATTATGGGTGGTTGTGGAGCTTTGTTAAAGTTTATTTATGTGTTTCTCGGCAATTTTGTGGTAAGTTTCCATATATTTTAAGATTAAATCCTTTATCTTTTCCTAAATCTATAGAATCTTGGTGGCCTAATTATAGCACCATTAGATATCAAAATTCACCTATTTTTAGGGTAAATCTTACCTGAGCATAGAAGGATGTGATGAGGGGTGATTTTAGTACTTATTTGTACCAAATATTTGTGCACACTACCATGTTTTTTCTAAGAAATGAGATATCATCATGATTTAAATTTACTACTATCCTAATTTTATAGGTATATAGTTGAGAGAGTGAAAAGATGTAGATTGAAGCTCAAAAAGATAAAATAGAGGTAAAAGGAGTGCAGCTGGAGACTTGGAGCTGTTTAGCCACAATTGTGGTCCTCAGGCTGCGGTAGTAGTCAGTCAAGATGGTTAGCATATCGTGATCATGAAGCACAATCACGATCGTATGGCCGCGATTGCGGTCGAACCTGCGTGACCGTTGTTCAGCGGGAATATGACCCAGGGAAGTTTTGTAAAATTGCATTGATGACTTCAAAATATTATATAAGCAAAAACCCTTTCTTCTTTGGGGATTTCTTTTCAGGTAGATATTTTTGAATTAAAAGCAAGAAACCCTAATTGGGAAAATGTGTAACTAATTTTGAAGGCTTGATTTCTTGGTATTTTTGTAATGAATGAATGCTTTGGATAATCCTTATTGTATATATTTTTTTACTTTCTTCATGAGTAGCTAAGTAATTTAGTCTTGAGATTATGTAAAATTAAAGTTGCATTTGTGTGTGGGTATTGATAAGCTTGCATGATTTTTAGTTCTTGATTATGGATTCCACCATTTCTTGAGCTTATTAGTTGGAATTTATGGCTGAAAACCCCCAAATCCCCAAATGGGTTTGATGGGTGAAAATCCCAAATTCTTGAAACCCTTTATTATCCTTAAAATAGTGATGAAGTTAAATTATGGGAACCCATAGCGTCCTTGAAAGAGGGCTTTAGGGTGACAAGTCAATGGTGGACAATCAAGTTTATGATTTACTACCTTTTGCTAGCTCAGATATATGTATGATTGGAGTAAAAATCATGTCAATGGTACCATCCTAGAAATAAGGGTACCAGATTGAGGTTATGGGTGACTAAGAATGACACACTTGAAAGATTAATGAAATCATTGCAGTTCTATTGAAAGATTAACTACCATGATCTTCGACCTAGCCTACCCCTTTTGACAACTAAAGCTCATGTTAAACCATTATCAACCCACCCAATCTTATTTTTAGGTGGACGTAATCCCGTTATTTCCTCCAAACATTTTTTTAAATATAAAGTTCTATCTAGTGAGTTGTTAACTAAAGATTGTTACAATTTCCAAACAATCCCCCCATTTGATGGAATGTAAGCCCAATTCCCAAATCATGATATCCCGGAGAAGATTCTTCTTGAGATCTTGTACCGGAGCCTTGATCCATTAAACAACACGGTGGTGGATAATTCTTTGGGTGGCTCTAGAGTGAAAATGCACCACCATGTAGCCTTTCTATTGATTCGATAAGTGTCAAAGTAAAATCAGGTTTGGCATACCTTAGATAACGAAGCCCTCAAGATCCTCCCTATTAGTTCCATGGTTGATAATGAACAAAGAAAGCATGATAAAGAAAAGGATCAGAACATGGCAAAAATAATGACCTTACTTGAGATCTTGACAAAGCATGTTATGGGTGCACCATCGAAAGCGGTAAATGTCGTGGTATCAAAATCTTATGAAAAAGATGAAGAAGCAAAGAAGTTGGATGAGAAAATTTGGTATTTGGAGCAATACTTGGGGGTTTCCCACATCCTCTATAAAAGGTAAAGTGGGAACAAAGCTTGGATGGATTGCTAGCAGGATAAAGATTGGAGAGGTCCGGCTAAGTTCAAGGAATCAAGCACCATCAACCCCAAAAAATTCAAAACCGAGGATGTATTTGAAAGGATCTTGAATTAGTTGGAAAGTACGGAAAAAATGGTCCATGACTTGAAGGGTGATTTCTCCTAATTCTCTCAAATAGTGGTCTCTCACTATGTGTTTATCAACCAATTAAAGACCTAAGTTGGGCAAATATCCACACAATTATATGATAGTCCAAAATATGGACTCCGTTGTAACATGATTTCTAATCAAATGAACAATGCTCGATTCCTATCAATTGGCAGAAGGAGTGTAAAGACACTTGATGAGCCTTTTGGAGGAGGTTTGTGTGAGAAAATGCCCCAGGCTAATGCAAAGAAGTTGTAACCACATAATCGATTAGAAAATGATGATAAAGAGATCGAGAAAAGTGATGACGATAAAGCATTTACCTTTCTTTGCAAAATTGGGACGTATGAGTTTGCAAAAGCTCTATGTGACCTCGGTGTGAGCATCAACTTAATGCCTGTTGTCATCTCTAAAGAAAATATATTAGATGCCCCTACACCAACCTCTATGCGATTCTTAATAGCGGACCAGTCTATTAAATAGGCCCTAGAATGCATGATTAAGAGTGGTCTTAAAGTTTTGATTATTATGGTTTCCATGTTGTCATTCTTGGTATTGGTGTGTTGTTGGCCACTTGAGTAACGTGTACACCAGTGGGTAAATCGTGAGTACCTACAAATTTTTGAAATATGTAGATAAATGAGTTATGTATACCAAGTGTTTGACATATTTCCTTAATGAATTTTCAATAATGATATTTGCATGTTAAAGGGCACATTCAAGCACTTGTTTGCAGTGTTCAATTGTTCTACATGTGAATACATTTTGTAGAGCATGCTAGTGCCCTAAAAAGCTGGAAGTAATTTCAACCTGAGGAGCTAGCAAGAAACCAACCTCAGGTATCACCACCGTGGTCACGGTTTGCGACAACGCGAACGTGGTCACGGATCACGATCGCAGTAACCTGGGCATATTTTCGGCCATGCCCAAAATCCTGCACTTCTGATTTTTATACAACCACCACTAAGCACCTATCCTAATGAACTTAATTCAATAATAAGGTACAGTTTCATGTTAAAAATATCATTAAATATTATAATGTGTGCCTTGTGCTTTCAGGACAAACTCACGGACAAGTATGATCATATCTGATTCATTGCACCTGAGTGCCACACTCACTACTGCAATGATCTTCCAAGGACCAAACTACTCCTAGAAAGAGGATTTTTTTTAGAGAATTTATTGTATCAGCATTTCATGGCAAAGATGAAACCACATGGTGGTGGTGTTTTTCCCTGGATCCGTGCATTGAAAATGAACAATGGGTTAGTGAATTTTATCCCCATATCAGTCAAGTATCTTTCTTAGACCCATTCAATGTGACTATTATGATCTGGGGAAACACCATTAGAGTTGGGGTGGAGCAAATCAATGATATTTATGGCCTCTAACATGCAGACATGGGTGAGTCAAGGCAAAATAGTATAAACTAGGAAGTTGGTTAGCGTAACAGCTATGTTCCAAAAAGGAAGCCTCTTCGTCCAAGACTAAAAGCAACATCTCCATTAATGACTTCACTTGCGATGCTCGGATTTAGTTGAACAATATTGATAGCCGAGTCTCGTCATACACCCACATAATAGTAGTGAAAGATTTGCATGATCAGATAGTTGCTTGGATTCTGGACGACATCCGATTATATGTTGTTTAGCTTGTGGACAATGAAATGGATTATTTAAATAACAAAGGTGGTATGAACATCTTATTCTCCTCTTTGATTACTGAGCTTTGCAGGAGAGCGGGGGTTGAGGAGTATGCTAGTGATACTTAGGTGCATCCTGTTTCCCCAATTTACCCCTTGAGGATTTGAGGAGAGGGTGCACCTGGCAAAGGCAAGAAGAGAAAAATTGATGTGGAAAATTCAGCATGTATTGAGCTTGAGTCTCATAAGCCAACCACTACCGAACAACTTGAGGAAATTTGAGTTGATATATCAGCCCTTGATGCGGTTTTACGAAGCACCCTTATCTCTTTAATCCTTGATTATTTGTGAAGTGGGAACCCTGCTACCTTTTCAGTAGAGGGTGTCTTGTTATTCGTTTGATTCGGGTATGTATTATTGAAATTTATGCATACTTTTCTGCTCTCTTGGATGATTCTTTTTTGAATTTGTTCTATAATATTCGGGCACCCTAATGGTCCCCATATCTGTATGAATTAGTTATTGTATTCCTAGTTTTTTACTTTATTTTATATTTGTTTGACGAGGTTTTCCTTATGATAGACTGAGTGACAAAATCCTTAAGGGTAAATCATCGTAATTGGGTTTTTAGCCATGGATGTAGGGGAAGTCTGAGTACCCATGGCATCAAGGCGATAAATATAAGAGAAGTCTGAGTATCTATAGCATTAATGATTTGGGATCACATTCATATACATTGGCGAAGTCAGAGTGTCCATATGGATAGTCCACTCGTTCTATTGCTTATAATGTGAGACAATAGCTTGGGTTGTTTCCATGACTAGAAAATTATGAGTGTTGAGAATGAAAAATAAACTATCCCCCTCCATCCAACTTTTTTGCAAAAATTTGAGGGCATGGACGTGAGCAACCTTGTAACAAAACTTTTCCTCTTTTTATGATTCTGAAAATTGACTTAGGAAAAGAGTTGGTACTTTATTTTTGTTTCGAGCGAGTAAAAAAATTAAACCCCCTTTACGAGATTCACAAGCCATGTGTGTAAGCTTATTTTTCTACATCTTTTGTGTACTTGTACCAGCTAGAACATCTTTAGTCTTTCAAAGCTAAATTTTTATTGTTCTTGGTTGGTAAAATTATCACAGGTCATCTTGTGACATTCAAAGCCCACTTTAGACTAAAAGTTCTACCAATTCATACGAGTTACCACTAGTTTCCCTCTTTGAACCTTTAGACTTTTCTTTGGTAAACACATTACAAGTTGTAACCCTTCCATTTTTCCTCTTTTGAACCCTACCCTCCTTGAGCTTAAGAATAAAATTTAAGGCTAAAATCCTAAGTTGGGGGTGGTAAAAGTTTGTAAAAATTGGTATAGTTGGGCCATGAAATCATACGAATGTTCCTACAGGCGTAAGCTAATAAAGCAAAAAAATCAGAAATGAGAAAAGATCGTACAAAGGATAGAAGGACATTATTTATGCACACAAAAAAAGGGAAAGAGGAAAGTGGGAAAATCATGAAAAGGCAAAGTAGGTAAAATAGTAAGGGAAAAGAAGTGGTCGAATAGCAAAAGATGAAATGAATATGACATAGAAGTTCAAGGAGGGTTTAGCCTTATTGTCGTAAGTTTATATCCTACCCTAAACTAAACCTACATTACAACCCCAAAATAACCTTTGCAATTCACAACCAAGTGTGGTCATTGTAGTGGTGATTGAAAATAGGGGCATGGCCTATGGCATGATACTTGTTAACATGGAGAATTTCTTGAGAGAGAGTGTTTTCACTTAAAATTCCTTCTTGCTTTATTGGTAACTAGGTGTGTAGAATTTTAGTCTTGTTTGGAGGAATGTAAATAAATTGAGGTGGGTGATTTTGTCATCTTCCACACAATGAGACAAAAGGAAGTACAATATGGTTGTGGTCAACAAGTGAGTCATTTCTAGAGTGTTACTAGTTGTTGCATGGTTGCTCCCCAAAGTCTATAGGAAATTTCAAATATTCCATTTCATGTTGAGGGGTGTAGTTGAAACCATCTTGCCCATGTGCAAAGAGCTTTTTGTGGTAGTAATAAAGTTTAAGTCATCATGATCATTGGGTGATAGAATGAGGGCATATATTTGAAATTGTCGCATAGAAAATGGTAGTGTTTCTTGAAGACAAGAAAAGTTTTAAGTTTGGGGTATTAATGAGTGGTGATTTTACCACTCATTTGCATGAAACATTTGTGCACACTACCATGTTTTGTATAAGAAAATGAGACATCATCATGATTTAAATGCAGTAATATCCACATTTTGTAGGTATATAGTGTAGAAAGTGAAAAAAGATGTTCAAAAGGGATCAAATGGAAGAAAAAGAAGTGCAATTGGAGACCTGGAGCAGTTCAGCCTCGATTACCACAACCGTGGTCCTCAGGCTATGGACACGGTCAGCCAAGATAGTCATCATAGTGTGAATGCAAATCACAACTGCGATTGTAAAGCTGCAGTCGCTGTCTAACCTACGATTGAAGCTCACACACCTCGAACTTTAGGCCATATCGTATAGGCACTCAAGCTCACATCAATCGGAGGTCACCCCGATAACCTAACCTATTCATTGACAATCATTTATGGGGGTTGGGTGGATCCCGACTAAAAGGTATGTATAGCCAAAATATATGATGAAAAGTTAGTGCTAGACAATATCTACCTTTATTTTAATAACGATAGTCTAGCCAAATTTGCTCAAGCCCACAGTCATCCATAAAACCTCTAAACAATCGTGTCAAAGATATATTGGGACATGCCCCCAACAATAGCCAAGTACCACCCTATCTTGAGACTGACCATGGCTCTAAGTAATCAGCTAAACTACAGGGTATTAAATACCCCCAAGACTTGACAGCATAAATTATAAGACATGGTATAATCTTGAAACATGATAAATAACTACTTGATCATCATTCATTCATTGGGACATTATAGCAAACATTTGCATGCCATGAACTTGAATACATGCTAACATAATATAATTTCATTATTTAATTCTCATGAACAACTCATCAAACACTTGGAAAGCATTGTATATACTCATAGTACTAGTCAACATATGAGCATCACAATTTCAAGGCTTTAAAAGGAATTCAAATGATACTACATACTTAATAGTCGATTTTGCATAAATCTTACACTTAATCATGGAATAGAAACCCAATTAACATTATAATCATGAATACACTTGAATCCAAATCATGGAAAGCATGAAATTAAGCTACTTGATGTTTAAAAGAGTTTCTTGGACTCCAAGGGTGGAAGGAATCCTTGGATAAAGACTTGACATACCTTGGTTGCCAAATTCTTGAAGAAAAATGGTGAAACTTTGATACTTGGCTTTGAAATTAAATCACTTAGCATTCTTGTTCTTGAGAAATTTGTGAGAAAGTGAGTGTATTTTGCTCAATCAGAGCAGAATCTCATATTTTAGGGCTGAATAGGGGTGGGGAAAAGACCCTAATACCCCCAAGGATGCGGCTTTTTAATTACTAAGAATTGGACTATTGATATGCAGACCGATGTGCTTCATTATTGGCTTCGATGCAACAGAAGACACATCACGTTAATTTCGGGTTGGTTCACTAGAATTTACCACTGGGAGCCAAGGAAAAATATTAATCGATGCGGTGGTTGACGTGCTGCTTCAAGATCGTGTTGATACACTATTTTAGGTTCACATACATGCGTCATACAAGGTTCAAAAAATCTAAAACTAGTCCGAGAACACCTACTGACATTCCTAATAATAATTCAAACTTATAATTTATACTCTAAGGTCATAAGAGTTGTGAAATAGAGTTGCCAACTTATAAAGGACAAAATAATATAGAGTCTGATTACTTAGCTAGAATTTTTCCAAGTCTGGGACCCCTTAGCAAGCTTAAAAGACTGAGTTAAGCTTAGGATTTTTTTGGGTCTTAAAATATCCCCCCCTTGGGAACTTTCATCCTAAAATGAGACTAATTAAACTGAGAATACTATTAGACTAGTCTTAGACACTGAATATGAAAAACTGAAGCATGATTTCATTACTAAAATTATATCTATACTGAATTATCATACTGGACATGCATATCTGATGCATCAGTGCATAGCTGAACTTATTTTATATATGCATAAATGGGATTACTAATAAGCTGGGCTTATATATTGAATATGCATTTCTCATGCATTAGTATATGATTGAACTGATTCATAAATATATGAATGAGTATGCAACATTAATTGATATAAAGTTGGTAGCTATATCTGAATAGGAGATTAAATAAATTCACAAGAAAACTATTACCTTATGCTGAGTCTGAGCTTATAGAGAAGAGGTGAGGATGCCATGTCCACATGTCTGCTTCTGCTTCCAAGTAGCTCCCTCAATGGACTGATTCCGCCAAAGTACTTTGACTAAAGGGACTTCTTTATTCCTGTCTGTGAATCTGATAATTAAGGATTTCTTTGGGAGTCTCTTCATAAGTGAGGCTATTTTGAATATCTATGCCCTCCGTAGGGACTACGAATGCTAGATCACCTATGCATTTCTTAAGCAAGGAAACATGAAACACTGGATGTACTAAAGCTAATTTGGAAGGTAACTCAAGCTCGTAAGCTACCTTTTTGAAACAATTGAGAATTTGGTAAGGACTGACATATCTAGGAATGTGTTTCCCCATTTTTCCAAACCTCTTCTCTCCTTTCATAGAAGAGATTTCCATATATTGAAAATCATAAATCTCAAACTCGAGATCCTTTCTACATGCATCTGTGTACGATTTCTGTCAGTTGTAAGTTGTGTTAAGCCTTTCACCAATCAACTAAACTTTCTCTAAGGTATAAAATACCACGTCAGGCCCTACCACTATGGCCTCACCAACTTCAAACCAACAAATGAGAGATCTACCCCTCCTCCTATAAATTACCTCAAAAAGAACAATCTGAATGCTGGAATGATAGTTGTTGTTATATGAGAATTCTATCAAAGGCAAGTAGTCATACCAACTACCTTTAACATCTATCATACATGCTAGCAACATATCTTCTAAAGTCTGAATTATCCTTTCTACTTGACCATCTGTCCGAGGATGAAAGGTTGTACTGAGGTGATCTCGGGTACCAAACCCTTTTTGAATGCCTTCAAGAAATAAGATGTGAACAGGGTACCTATATGTAAGATAGTGGACAACGGAACACCATGCAATCTGGCCAACTCCCTAATATAGAGTTTGGATAGTACTCGACTGAATAAGAGGTATAGACTGGTAGGAAATGAGCTGATTTTGTCATCCTGTCTTAAATGACCAAAACTAAATCCTGCTGGCGATGTGTACAAGGCAAACCTATCATAAAGTCCATGATCACTTCTTCCTATTTCTAGGTGAGAATGCTGAACTCCTGCGTGGACCCACTGGGCTTCTAATGCTCAATCTTAACTTGTTGACATGTTGAGTACGTAGACACAAACTCTATAATGTCTCTCTTCATCCAACTCCACCCATAGATCTCTAAGAAATCATGGTACATCTTAGTGGCCCTTGGACGAATAGAATAGCGTACACCATACATCTCTACAAGAATTCACTACCTTAAGTCATCTACTCCTGGCACACATAGCTGACCCTGGCAGAGCAACACACTATCTCCCCCTTTGGAGAAAACATCTATCTTCTGATCTCTGACTGATTACTTCAACTTGACTAGGCTAGGATCCCTATCCTACTTTTCCTTCACCTCAAAATTTAGGGATGATTTTGAACTATTTTGTACCTATACACTACTATCTAATGAATCAACTAAGCAAACACCTAGTCGAGCAAGAAGATTTACTTCTTGAACAAACTTCATATCACAATCCTCTACATGCGCAACACTACCTATAGACATCCTATAGAGAGCATGAACCACTATATTTGCTTTACTCGGATGATATAGGATGCTCATGTTGTAGTATTTCAACAACTCTAAACACTGTCTCTGACAAAGGTTTAAATCTTTCTGAGAGAACACCTACTGTAGGCTCTTATTATCAGTGAACATATCAATGTGCACCTCATACAAATAGTTCCTGCAAATCTTTAAGGAAAATACTACTACTGGTAAGTCAAAATCATGAAGAGGATAGTTCTTTTCATGGGGTTTAAGCTGTCTAGAGGCTTAGGCTATGAGCTTACCTCGCTACATTAAAACATACCCCAAATTGACTCTTGAGGCATCACATTATACCACAAACCCATTTGAACCATCTGGTAGGGTCAAAACTAGAGCTATAATAAGTTGAGTCTTCAACTCCTGAAAAATCTTTTCATAAGAATCTAACCACTGGAATTTGACTTTTTTTGAGTTAATCTAGGCATAGGGGATGCAATAGATGAAAATCCCTTAACAAATCATCAGCAATAGCCCATCAATTCTAAGAAACTCCTGATATCTGATAGAGAGATGGGTCTATGCCAGTTTGTCACTGCTTCAGACTTTTGGGGATTAACTTTGATGCCATCACTACAAATAATATAGATAAGGAAGGATACTGACCTTAGCCAAAATTTGCACTTGCTAAATTTAGCGAATAGCTGATTGATTTAGAGATTCTGCAATACTATTCTAAGATGGTCTGCATGATCGTGCTCACTGTGGGAGTAGGCATGAATGTTATCTATGAAGACTATGACTAACAAATCCAACTACTGCTTGAACACACTGTGTAGCAGGTAACTTAGTGACTGTATCTAACAGTCTTGATCCTATGGAACTATACTAAGTTTCATACTGAATTGAGTGACTATATCTGACAGTCCTGAATCTATAGAACTGAACTGAGTTCTATTTTAAGATTAGAACTAAAACTAAGACTATGGAAGTTAATTATCTAACTGACATTCCCTTTTCTGAATAGATTAGGGTCCAACCTGTAACCCCAGTTTGAAGGGTGTTAGTATCGTGGAACGGGTAAGGACAATTATAAGTTAACCCTCTCTGATAGAAAGCTCTTCCATCAATCCTCGCTGACAGGAAAACTCATATGAGATGTATCAACCCTAATCTAGTAGAGCGATATCTCAACCTATATAGGCTATATAGTTTTGTAATGTAGGGATTGCTATGGAGATTCAAACCCTCTATTCGGGAGAATTCCCCAATCACTGGGTTAACTTGGTGCTGAGTCGTATTCCCAATTGAATAGACATTGAATGGATTTCTAGTTCATACTAGTCTTAATTGAACTATAATTGATTATATTGTCTTATAGAACAGAACTGAGTTTATTGACTTTCGTTGACTAAGGGAATACTACTTAATTCTTTTAACTGGATGAGTTGACAGAGGTCTGAACCGAGTACTGAACTGGACTGGACTGATTCTGAGACTACTGATTTTTTCTAAGTTCTATAACTAACTAAGAGTACTACTAATTGTGATAGGACTGATACTATCCTGAGACTGACCATGGCTCAAGGTAATCAACTAAATTTTTTGGGTATTAAATACCTCTAGGACTCTATAGAATAAATTAGAAGACATGGCATAATCTTGAAGCATAATAAATAACTACTTGAGCATCATTCATTCATTGGGACATTTTGACAAACACTTGCAAGCCATGAACTTGAATACATGCTAACATGATATAATTTCATTATTTAATTTTCATAAACAAGTTATCAAACACTTGGAAGGCATTGTATATGCACGTAGTACTAGTCAACATATGAGTATTACAATTTTAAGGCTTTAACAAGAATTCACATGATACTACAAACATAATAGTGATTTTTACATAAATCTTACACTTAATCATGGAATAGAAACCGAATTAACATTATAATAATGAATACTCTTGAATCCAAATCATGGAAAGGATAAAATCAAGCCACTTGAAGTTTAAAAGGGTTTGTTGGACTCAAAGGGTGGAAGGAACCCTGAGATTAACACTTGACATACCTTGGTTGCTAAATTCTTGAAGACAAATAGTGAAACGTTGATCCTTGACTTTGAAATTAAATTACCTAAGGTTCTTGTTCTTGAGAAATTTGAGAGAAAGTGAGTATATTTTCCTCAATAAGAGCTGAATATCATGTTTTAGGGTTGAATAGGGGTGGGTAAAAGACCCTAATACCTCTAAGGATATGGCTTTTTAATTACTGAAAACTGGACTGTCGATGCGCAAACCAACGCGCTGCGTCATTGGCATCGATGTTATAGCCAACACACTGCATTGAGTCTGCATCGGTTCACATGAATTTTCCACTGGGAACCAAGGAAAAATATTGATCGACGTGATGGTTGATACACTGCATCGAGATCACGTTGATACACTATTTTGTGTTCCTAAACATGTTCCAAATGAGGTCCAAACAATCTAAAACTCATCTGGGAACACCTACTAACGTTCCTGATCATGATTCCACCTAAATATTGATACTCTAAGGTCATAAGAGTTGTGAAATAGAGTTTCCATCTTACAGATGCAAAAACAAGACTAAGTCTGAATACTTAGCTAGAATTTTTCTAAGTCTGGGACCTCTTAGCAAGCTTAAAAGACTAAGTTGAGTTTAGGATTTTGAGTGGTATTACATAAGGGAATGGAGGATAAGATATGTACCGCCATAATTTCTGAAGTACCTCCATTCAGAATGCAGAATTTTGCCGACATTAAGGGCGATGCAAAAGAGAAGACTGGCCACCATCCGAACTCGCATGCTTGTGATAATGGTCATATGAGTGTACGATGATAGTCGGCTACAAATAATATTCACTCAAAGCC
Organism: Capsicum chinense; assembly: GCA_026120095.1. Classification (NCBI taxonomy): domain Eukaryota; kingdom Viridiplantae; phylum Streptophyta; class Magnoliopsida; order Solanales; family Solanaceae; genus Capsicum; species Capsicum chinense. The sequence goes on from JAPEIP010000011.1 coordinate 140,091,012, forward strand.
TATGCTCATATTTTAAATCATTCATCAGAATGACTCTCGTGGTGGTGTCCCAAGGAACCTTTTTCCCAGCACATAAAATTTCATCCATCCAGGTCCCTAGCACACATGCTTTTGCATGAAACTGCTCTATGTCAGCATCTGGGAGCCTATATACCTCATTGATGTACTCTGTCCTGAAGTTCACTTTCCTTCCACTAATAGTCATTACCGAATTTGTAAATGGAGCGTGGCTTAGATTAGAGTATAATTCACATAGCTAGTGCTCGCTAGAAACACAAGGCTCCAGGGAAAAACACATCCACTAAGTCTTATGAAGTCTGGCATAAAAACTTGGGATCTTTTCCTCCACTTTATTGATGTTGATACCCCTTTCAGGGAGAAACTTAGTTTTATGCAAGTTCGTATTATAGACATTAGTACATTATGGGGTCATGAATCTGTAGTTGTCAAATTCTTTAATCTCTAGGGTGTCTTAATAATTGTAAGCCATGAAGCTTAGAAAACATTAATATTTTAATACCAAAAATATGCTAGATCAAATAGATAAGCTCATGTGGTAGTGTTATGGAATGTTTAGGGGGGCAGATAAGGGTGTGTAGGAATTTTGATGTCTTCCAAAAACTTCCCTCAGGTTTGGCAATTGCGAAGAGCTGATCGCGATCGTGGTGCCGCGATCGCGGTTATCAAGATCCCTATCATGGTACCTGAGACAAGGTTTTATAGTTTTTGCACAATTTTTGAAATGCAACTTTACCCAATCCATTGTTTCATCCAGGCATTACAACATTACAAATAATGAATTGAAGCCTAGAATATGTGATTATATCCACCAAACTTGAAAGAATTCAAATTAAACTCCCTATGGCATTAAATCGAACACATGGTGTACACGATCACTTCAAACATTTAAAGCTTAAGTTTGGGTACTACAAACTTCCCCATTAGCATGAACACCAACTACAATAGCTAACCATACCAATAATAGCTACTATGCGTGCAATTAGCAATAAAAACACTATTTCAGGACTTTCTCTATACTATGAGTTCTAAGCATGTAAGTATAGGAAATTGAGACAACTTACATAATTAAATGATCCATGGGATGAATTTATGCTTGGATATGCAAAGTAATTCAAAAAATTAAAGAGAATTATGATAGAAATTTGAATAGGAGCGTTGGAGAAAGTGAAATTCAGATGGTCATTTAAATAGATTTGACCATAATCGTTGTCCTAGTTATACGGTTGCAATCATGCGACATCCGTGATTGTGGTGTCATAAAATGTGATCGCGGTAACTGAGACCAAACAATACGGTTTCCTGGACTTTTTGTTAAGTCCAAATAGCCAATTTTACATGTTCCTTTTTCAAATTCAATCAAAATTCCTCTTAGCACCATCATTTCATGGAATATGCATGCATAACAACAAAAAATAAATATAATCTACATGCATAAATCAGAAGGATATGTGACACTTTTCAGGGTCTGATGGGTTGTCTCTCATCGAGCACTTTAATTTAACATCATGGCTTGATGCCACTATTTTTTGTTTTTATGTTTATACTTAGAGAGTTTAAATATTTGTCCGAAATTTCGTTCAATATACAATGAGAGATAGGGGGAGAAAAGATTCAAATCTTTCAAAGTGAAACTTGAAAGAGGTGAGAAAATGGCAAGAAACCTTATATCTCGCCATTTTGAGACTTGAAACCTTTATCCTACTTCACAGCAAACTTTCAGATTTTCTCTACGGGTAAAGGTGCAATTGTCAATAGTCCACTATTTGTGCATTGGAAGTTATGCTCCTTGTCCATTGATGGATGGGATTTCATATGCTTTTTTGAAATGTCAAATTCCAAAATATAGGAACCCTACTCCATCTCACCACAATCCATCATTCGTCTTAATGGATAGATTCTAATCACTTTCTCAAGGCATAATGTTAAAAAATGAGTTGAATGAGGTCCAACTCTTAATTTTGGAATTGCTTCTTTCAAAGAATCTTCACCCTGGAATAAGCTAGAGTCATCATAAGGGATTTGCCCTAATTTTTCTTGAGACTCTTGCACCATTCCTTTTATCTCGTTTTTTTCTTCCTCATTTGATCCGGTAGATTGGGAAATCACCATGGAGTCTTCACTACCAAGCTTATCATCATAGCTTGGTTTCTCTTCTTGATGAATCTCCTTTTGGGAAATGGGCAAAAAAGGGGTGGTTTCAAGTTTTTATTCTTTGGTCATTTCCTTCATTTATACACTTGACATTCTTAATGCCTCTTGATGCATGTCTTCTATATTCTCCCCTATTGTATGCAATCGATCCAAAATAGCTAGTAGCCTTGTGTCAAGGCTATTAGACTCGGTATGTTGCTCTTCCTTCATCTCATCATAGGACCTCTCAAGCTCATAAGAAGAACTAGCAACCCGGTTAGCATAATAGAGCCAGGGGCATTTGGATAATCATCCTAATGTCCTTCAAGACCACTATATAAAGAACACCTATACTCCCTATAGGATCAAGATAGTGGGTCCATCTCTCTCCGAGAAGTATATTTGCAATCTCTCCTAAAATGCAGTCCATTATAAATTGGACATGGATCATCACGATAGGATTCCTAACTACTGACATCATACTTATTGGGAGATACCATAGAGAAAAGTAAAATAAAAAGAAATCTACCCACAAAAGGAAAATTAAAAACAAATTTATACAAGCTCAAATTCATGCAGGTAAGCAAAAATTCCAAACTAACTTAATACGCCAAATTATTCTCCAACAATGATGCCATTTTTCTCAATGCTCAAATTACACGTCAATTTAAGTACAAGGCGATGGTCGTCAATATATTTACCCAACTTTGGTGTCGGAGTCGAATCCACGAGGAACAATGTGAGTGGCAATAATGTTAATTCAGAATAATAGCTAGTAGTTAAAGTCAAACCAATGGTGCAAAAAGATAAAAATGGTGGTGCAAGCATCAACACTAATATTTCTTTTTAGTTTTTTCTTGTATAAATTAAGGGATATGAATAATTAGAGTTTTAAAAATTAGGCACAGACCTTTGGATTATGCATTAATAAGTGAATGACATGTGGGTGTTATTATCAAAATAAATTTAGTAAATCAATAATGGGTAGGTTTAGTTATAGATTTTGATGCTAGTCTTTCAACAAAACACCAAACTTTCACCTATTGATTCTTTCGAATACCTAATAGGTGTATTTAACATTTGGTAACCAAAATCTCAATTTATGCATCTCTATTTCTAGGATAATGCCGATGGTATAGTTAACTTCACAATTATCCTTATTTCTAAGAGAGTGAAAATTTAGAAAACGACAAACATAATTGTCTGTCGTTGCTTTTGACTCCATATCCCTCTTTCAAGGATGATATGGATTCCTAAAGTGCACCTAAAACCCTTTTTTCGAAGATGGCCTTGAGCTTTCTAGAATTCGGAGCTTTCACGCATCAAACCCATGTGGGTATTTGGGGCTTTCACCTATAAATCCTAACTATGTTAGCATAGTAATGATAAAACCCATAAGTATGAACTACCAAATAGAGGCTAAGAATAATAACCCAAACACACTTTACCCCATATTCACACATAACCCAAAGAGGGAGATCTTGCAACAAATAACATAAATAAGTAATTATATATCCTAAATCAAAATTAAATTAATTTATTGAAGCTTTAGTTAATGTTACTTCAAACTTTTCACTCCCATAAATCAACAATAGAAGTGAGATATTCCTCATCTTAGAAGGACTCTAATGTATTCTTCACCCAATGTTTATACAATATTTTCTTCTCCAAAAATGGAGACTATGAACTCAAGAGCTAAAACTAAAATTTGGGAGAGATGGAATATGTTGAATGACGCTACGGATTGAGTCATTTTTTCAAAATTGGGATCAGCCACGTGCATTTCGAGTTTTGCCTTTGGACTGCTTTTTTCTGCTATGCTGTGATCACTCAGGTATGGCAGCGATCGCGGTTATCTTCTGCTACCACAATTGATTATCCATGCTTTGACTATCGCAACTGTGGTAACTGAGGATCTTCAGCTCCAGGTCTTCACCTGTACTTTTCTTATTTCCTTATGATCACTCTAAGCTCTATTTAACATCTTTCTACCTCTTCAACTCTATGCTTGCAAATAGTAGATATTAGTGCATTTGCTCATAAATATGTCTCATTTATACATTCAAAAGAAGGTAATGTGAACGAACGTTGAGTGTGAATGAGTGGTAAAATTACCACTCATCAGCAATTTCCAATCTAGGATCCCCACAGGGACCTTCTCATAAGACAAAAACCCCCAAAAATACCAATGCCCTTAATGGAAAAACAATTAATGAAAGATCACCTACGTATTCTCACAACATAAAGACATGGAACTTTGACGAAAATAGGGTCCAACCTAAAAGGCATCTCCATCTTTTAGGTGACATTGCAAACCCCTTTAGTGACCGCATATGGACAAACATAGCAGGGATTAAGCTCTCTCTTTGTCAGTTTGCATCACCCTTGCAATGGGAGTCACGACAATATAGGTATGGAGTGCTTCATAGTAACTAACTAGGTCATAATGGAGACTCACCCCGACATAAATTACCAAAGGTGGTCCGTCAGTCTGGACACCAAAACACATACCACTACATACCTTTTGGGGATCCACCTTTATCTTTCTGCTAGAGATAAGAACATGAACAAAAAATTTATCGCTTCAGTGAAACTCATACTCGGAGGACTTTCCATGCAAAGGATGATCCTTCAATGTTTGCAATGCAAAATAGAGGTAATCTACTTGGCCATCCTCTCTCTTAAAATATACTAAGATATCACCAATAAAGACAAAGTCAAGCATGTCCAAGAATACACGAAATACCTTATTCATTAAGCACATGAATGTTGCTGAGGCATTGGTCAACCCAAAAGACATAACAAGAAACTCATCAACCATGGAAATGGATTCTTGAGAAGACCCTTCCGTGTTAGGACCTTTAACTTAGACCCAAAAGATACAAACATACCTTTGAAATCACCTCTTGGGCATTGAGACAAGAAAATTATCTTTCTTTAGGCACATAAATAAACAAGGAACCATCTTCTCCAAATGGAAATTAATTACGACCCTATGGGCCTAACAACCTAAGGAAGCATAACACGAGTGTAACCAATTTGTCTCCAAGTGACATCAAAATCATCCATATCTAACTCTATCAAGTCAACAAGACCAGCTCTACCACCAACAGATAACACACATTCCCTATAGACTATTTTAACAACCATAGAGTTTCCAACAGGGATAAAAATACAAAAAGGGACGAACTGACTCTCAGGACCACAATTAAATTGCACAGCCATATACGGGGTCATGTAAGAAAAAGTTGACCCCAAATTAAGAAAAAAAACACATCATGGGGGAAGAGTCTCAACCTAACCATATTAGCATTATAAGATGCCTCAAACTCTCGAGAAATAGCTAGAGCAATGAGATGGTCCCAACCAATGTCAGAGCTAGAAGTGGCACCCCTGGGTGCAAGATCTTGATATTTGGTAATCGACATCCTTTATTTCTCCCAAGCGACAATCGCTCAGGACACTCCCGTTGCAAATATCCTAATTGGACATATTTGAAACACTGATCCTTTTATTTTTCAAAACAACCATGATGTAATCGACCAGAAAATCCATAAAAAAGATAGATAAATGTGTATCAGGTCCCACTAGCCTGATATTAGGTACATTGTGCCCTAAAAAAATAGGCAGCGTGAAGATGTCCATCTCTCGATAGATTTGGGTAGGGAGCACTATTCATGGAGTGAAAAATAGGACCCACCTAATACTTCCTCCTAGACCACTTTCCACCAACCTGATCTAACCAAGCAAAAGAGTTATGAAACTTAGCCTTTTGAGGCGACTATGATGAAGTGTCACCCTTAATAGTGGGGTCAGTGAGAATTGGTTGAACCCCATCAGGACAGCCAGATGTCACGACCCTCAACCGGGTCTAAATCCTAGAATTTAGACTATCCTTGTCTATATTGCCCCTTGTTAAGATAGAAAGGCTTGCCCAATCATCAGATCTACTTGGATACATGATCTGAAAGATGAGCAAATAGAAATTAGAGGAATCTAAGACCTTAGACTCTATAAAGCTTTAGATTCAAATACAACAAAGAAAACCATTCCTAAATACCTCATAGCCTCTCTCTTATATTTGTGGCACACTTCATACCTATAAAAAAGACGTAACTTGACACAGCCTTGTAGACTCCCGTCTGAACCTGAACCTGGCTCTAATACTAACTTTACATGCCCCAAACTTCAGGCCATGTCATATGGGCACCTTAAGCTCACATGAAAAAGATTTTGCCCCAATAACCCAACATAATCATCGAAAATCATTCAAGAAAGTCAGGTGGATATAGACCATAGGGTAAGAATAGCAAAAATGTAAGACTAAAAGTCAGTGCTACACAATATCTATAATTATTTTAATAAAAATAGTCTAGCCAAATATTCCCAAGTCAAAACTCACCCATAAAACCTCTAAACAACTGAGTCAAAGAGATATCGGGACATGGCCCAGATAATATCCACGTACCACCCTATACAAGTTTATGACATCAAGTAAAATGACTACAAAAAAAGGTTTTTTGATGAATAAAAGATCACCACTTCAAGGTCAATGCATAAATTTGATTGAACACCTGATTACTGCATAGAAGAAAAAATGATATTTTAGTGCGTACATCACTAAGGGGAAGCAGCATCCGGAGATGGTTAGCTATTGGAGAGCTAGCACATAACTCAAAGATAAGGATAAAATAATATCATTATTAAATAACAAGTCAATATATCATGTTTGTAACACCCCACAATCAGGTCTCGGGATGTCACACGGTGCTTATGGATACAAGTAGGCCCAACTAACCCTTTGAGCCTTCTACATCATATATTAACTTAGTTAAAGATAAAAAGAATGAAATCAACTCTGTGACATCAAAATATGAGAAATATAAATGAAATACTTGGTCTGAACAAACTGCAACTTAAAGAAAATCTCAAAGTGCTGATAATTTGATAACTAGTCTGATAATCCTCTACTACTCCAAAACTAGAGAGCCATTGGGACATGTCCCCAACTGACTCATACTCAACTGATAAGAATTAAATAGCTACTAAATAAAACTGGAAGCGTAAGAAACATCAGTCCCTAAAATACGAGGCCTAATCACGGCTAATATATAGATAAGAATGCTAGAAAGGATCACTGGTGAGGTTGAGATTGAGCACCTAAACCTACATTACCAAAATATATGGCACACAGACAAAATATGTGGGTCAGTACCTTGCCAGTGTACTAATAATAAGGGGGAGTATGCAATTAAATTACTCAATATAATAGGCCTTTATAGAAAATCTGCATGGTGTAAAACATACTCACATAGCTTGACATAAATATATGCCACAAGACTCATAAATCATCATGATTTTACTTAAAACCTCAAAGTATCATGACACCTAAAATTATTAGGACTATAGCTTTCAAAAACACTTATACTTTAAAAACTTTGTAACTGTAAGACTAAAACTATTCGAAACTTTGAAGACTTTAGGACTAAGAGAACTTTTGGAACTTAGGAAGTTTGTGTTAACCGACATAAATCATATGAGCTACATGGAGTCCAATGTTTTACCCGCGTTAGGGAGAGTTGTTCTATCCTTTCCATCGGATATAACCTTAACCTTAGTGATCACTATCTTAACCCACTTGGGGTATATCAAAAACCTATGGGGGCATGTAGTTCTTCGGCATGAGACCTCGGAATCAAGCCCAACTCGATGCTAAATACTAATCCGTTACTTAGCTCAGAACTTTAGAAAATACACCTTAAAATAATTCAATAATATATATATATATAATGGGAGCCAAAATGCATCCCCTTTACTTTAAACTCAATAATGTTGATTTTTATCTTAAATTACAATCAAAACTCACTTTTTGATATTTCTTAAAGATCGCTAACATCTCATTCTCAAACTCAAGCTTTAACCATAATGTTCAATCCACAACAATAAGACTTAAAATTCTCAAAACATGATATAGACATTGAATTATGCAACTTGAACCATAAATTGACAATTTAAAACATTAATATGCATAACAATATTACAACTCAAAGCTTGGTTAAGATAAAGTTTCATAAAACTCACAATATAATAACATTATAGGAATTCTCCATGAGTTTATAAAATACTTAACAAAAATAAGTAACTTTTGGGCACAAGAACAAAAAGGTGTACTTATTCAAAACCACATACCTTAAACTTGGATATTTTAGATGACTTCAAAAATTTCAGAAGTTTATTTGGGAACTATTGGGTGTCCCTCATAGCCCTCTTAATGGGGAATTCAAATATGCAAGAATTTTTGAATTCTTACTGTTGAATCTCAAGATAATTGGGTTGCTAAGTTAAACCCGAACCTTGTGGTTGAAGGTGTGTAGAGAATTTTGAGATATTTAACTAAAGAGAAATAGAAGGAATAATGTTCTCTAAGGGTTATAAGTAGTGGGAAGTGCAAGAAAAAGACCAAAATACCCTTTCAAAAACATTATTAAATTTCTCAAAAAAATAACTGACGACATTCGTGACAAGTCATCATGAAATCTCGTCACAAAAGGGTAGATTTTATGATTTTCGGCTTAAGGTTGACGATATTTTGTGACAAGCCATCAAACTTGTGACAAGTCATCACAAAATATTGGATTTTGTAACTTTTCGCTTATGGTGACAGCATTTTGTGACAAGCCGTCAGGCTTGTAACAAGTCGTCACAAAATTTCTTCACGAAATTTCTATGTTGATACGCTTGAGTAAAATGGGCATAACTCTTTGCTCTGATAATGGATTTTGGCAAAAATTGTATCATTGGAAAGATAATTTAATTATATATCTTTTGGTAGGTCACGAACTTAGAAATTCATAGTATAACAAGAGATATGCTCATTTGAAGTTGATCATACTAATATCCATCTCAACAATTCAATGGGTAAGGAATGTTTTGATTCGTCAAATAGATAGGATACTTTTGAGGCCCTAATACTCATCAAGATAGATCATGTATGTATCAAATCACCTACTTTATTTCTAATGAGATTGAAAGAGGGTTCCACTATTAGTTGAAATTCTTGGGGTACTGCAATATCTCCCCCTTCGAAACATTCATCCTCAAATATCACTAGTTAAGCTGGGAATGCAAAGAAACTGAGGATGCACAGTTGGAATAATTCTCTGAATTGAATCTATGTCATTCTAAAATTTTAAGTATTTCTGAGAAAGCGCAAATTTGCAACAAAAAAGCTATATAGATGAATCTTTGGTTAGATAAGGGCTAAATTAAGAAAAAGTAATACCTTCAGCTTGCTCTAAACTTATGATAAAGAGATGTGGGTACTTGCATCACATATCTTCCTTGTCTTCCCAATTCGTACCCTCAACTGATTAGTTTTTCCATAACACCTTGACTAATGGAACTTCTTTGTTCCTTAGTCTATGGACTTGGTAATCTAGTATCTCAACAAGAACCTTAACAAACGAAAGATTATTCTGAACATCTAAGCTATCTGAAGAATCAACAACGATAGTATCACCAATATGCTTCCTAAGCATAGAATATGGAAAATAGGATTGCCAGATGTAGTTTTTCAGAGTAGAACATAGTATAGAATTTCAAAAATTAGGAATGTTAGATACAGTCACTCAACTCAACAAAGAACTCAGATAATTCTATAGATTTAGGACTTTTAAATACAATCAATTAGCATCAATTTTAGTAAATTAACGAATCACCCACCAAATAGGATTGATCTTGGGGGGTCACCCATTAGAAGCATCAACCCCATAATAGTCATCAGTATTACTGTACTAGGAGGTCCTGTTATTAATATTATAGTATTAGTAAACACAAATAATAGTAAGATAGTATTCAGAACTCGGTAGCCAGTGTTAGTATGACCTCAGTTACAGTTTACATTTTCATGCATGCATCCCCATTAAGTAGTCTCATGTTATTCAGTCAATTTTATGTCCATGCATATGAACCCTTATATTTAGCCTTACCTCATCTAGCATACCAGGACATTCCCCCATATTAACACTCAATTTTCTTATGCTATGGTGTCTTATACCATAGGTTCAAATACATTGGTTCCTTTTGTTATTGCATTAGATTTAGTATTTCAGTAGATGGAGTTAGTTGGGGGATTGACCCATCAACTTCATAGTTCAGACAGATTAGAGGTTTTTCAGACTAGACTATTTTCACACAGTTGTTTTGGTTTTGGTATTGTTATACCTTATATAGTTTTATTTAAATTTTGAACCTTATGGTATTCTTATTATATAGTATTCTTATTCAGTTATTATAGTAGGTACCAGTCATGGTTAGTTTGTGGTCCTTCATGATTACGAGCACCGTGTAGCATCCAAGGTTGAAAATTTGGGGCGTTAAAAACTAGGTATCAGAGTCTAAGGTTCAATGGTGTCCTAGGAATTCTTAAAGCCGCATTTAATAGAGTCTTGTGCATGGGTATGTAGTGCGCCTCACTTATATACAGGAGGCTATGATATGTTTTAGGAGTAGTTTCCCTTGTTTTAGTATTCATGTTGTGCGAGCGAGCATAAGCTCTATTAAAACCCTTAATCTAATTTATTTCTTCCTTTAATTTATAGAATATACCTCATCATAAAGCTAATGCTCATAGATATGATAACTAGCCACCTCAGCCCGTAGATCCCTTGAATTAGAATGTGTCACATGCAGAATTACGATTAACTATTTAGGTGCTAGCCCAAGCTATGACAGCTAATATTCATGGTAACTGTGAGGCTGTTGCCCCACCTCAGTAAGATAGGGATTTAGCCATAGCCAAAATTAAAGATTTTATGAGAATAAACTTGCCATAATTCATTGGGTCAAAGGCAGGTGAGGACCCATAAATTTTTCTTGATGAGGTAAAGAAGATTACCCAAATTATGCATTTCTCTAAAGAGGAGAGTATAGAATTGGCATCCTATATGCTGAAAGATGTTGGTTATGATTGGGTAGTGATGTGGAAGAACAGTAGAGGGGAGGATGCAACTCCCATGACTTGGTAGATATTTTAGAATGCATTCTTAGAAAAGTTTTTCCCACTTGAGATAAAGGAAGCTAAGATAGAAGAGTTATAGAACCTGATATAGGGCTCTATAAAAGTGAAGGAGTATTTTCTCAAGTTCAACCAGTCGTGTAAGTATGTTCCTAATCAGATGGATGACCCTAGATCACGCATGAGTAAGTCTGTCACTGGTGTGCCTGGGTTGGTGGTTAAGGAATGTAGGGCTTCTATGGTTAATAGGGACATAGATCTTTCTATATTGATGATGCAAGCTCAGCAGATTGAGGTAGAGAAAGCTAAGAAAAGAAAGAGAGTAAATAAGAGAGCCACGGTAGGTAGTTATTATTGTTTTTTCAGAATCACAGGGTGGTAACTATTCCTTACAAAGTCATAATATTTTAGTCCCATCTCTATCTTTATCTAGTGCACCAATGCCAAAGTTCAAGAATAATAATCATTGTGGGGAGCCAGGCTCTAAGACCCAGGGTAGTGTGAGAAGCGATCGTACCTATCCACTTTAGGAAGAGTGTGCTAGAAATTACCTATTTGTGTATAGAGCAACAATAGAGGTATGTTTTAGGTGTGGTAAGCCAGGAAACAATGCGTCAGTAAGGTGCCACTTCAGTAGCACTGGTGGTTAGCGCCCGAACAAATTTTATGCACTCAAGAATTTCCATGATCAGGAAAGTTCTCCTAACATAGATTCGGGTACGTTATGAGTCTTTCATCCTCATAATATACTTTGTTAGATCCTTTTTTCCATGTTAAGCTTAAGTTTTTAGCATGAGTCAGTCAGCAAAGCAAGCAATTCAGTTTAGCAGTCAAGCAGTCAAATTCATATGGTTTGTTTTTCCCATTTTTTCATCTTGTCATATTATCAAAAATCTCGGGAATATAACTATTCCGAAATACAAAATCTTAGTAGTTGTGATTTTAGCTCAATTCATGAATCATGGATTAGTTTCAGATCCCATATATTCAGTGATGATTAAGTTTGT
>JAPEIP010000011.1:140130485-140161072 GCA_026120095.1 Capsicum chinense
GATAGGATAGTTGAACAAAACAACTATACTAATCAGGTCCTTCATACTATCTCCCATCAAATAGATGATGCTAAAAGCACAAAAATTCCTTTCAGCTCTCCCACTCTAGTGAAGAGTATTCCAGGCCCTAGTCTAACTAACAATCCTATCTTTAAAATTCCAGAATTCCAAAAGGAGAAATTCCCTACTCTCAGCGATGACTTCAAAGTTTCAGGAAAAATCCTAGAACAAATCAATAAGAAACTTTCCAGGTTTAGCGTATCTGAAAAGAAGAAAGGCAAATCTAGCACCCAAAAGGATAAGAACTCCCTTTCAAAACATACCAATGAACGTTTTTCTACCAAGAAAAACTACTACAAATGACCCTCTCCTCCAGTTTGGGGAAAAACCTTATCGCTCCACCTCAAATCATGATGGTAGAGGCATCACTAAATGGAATATTGATGGATTGGCAGAACACCTAATCTATAACAAACTCCATAAAATGGGCGTAGCTATTACGGCTTGTAAAATTAGAGGAGCTTCTGACAAAGAAGCAGCCACCATGATTTTATTAAGATTCATTGGTAAAATAAAGAATTGGTGGGACAACTATTTCACAGATGAAGTTAAGACCCTTATCTATGATGCCATGGCCATGGAAACCGTTCTTGTCAAAAGTGAAAGTGGACAAGATACCCTTGACCAATTTGCGAAAGAAAACGCCTGTGCTACCTTCCTATATCATATAGCTAGACATTTTATAGGAGAGCCCAAGTTATTTCAAGATAGGAGCCTTGAAATCCTTAACAACCTTACCTGCATGGATTTAGCAGACTTTAGGTGGTATAAAGATACCTTCTTAGTCAAAATTATGATTAGAACTAACTGTAACAATGACTTCTGGAAAGAACATTTCATTAGTGGTCTCCCTCCCCTGTTCGCAGACAAAGTTAGAACCAAAATCAAAGATAGGTTCAAAGGAAAAATCCCTTATGGAATTTTAACTTATGGAGACATCATAAGCTTCATTACCACCGTAGGGATAGACCTTTGTATAGACCCAAAACTTAAGAAGCAACTTAAGAGTGACAGTGCTTCCAAATATGGGTTAGGAACCTTCTATCAAAATTTTGGATTTTCTATCCTTTCTTCTCCATTTAGTAAGAAACATAGTAAAAAATCCTATAAGTCTCATAGAAAGTCCAAACCTAGAAAAGAGTCCTCAAAAAAGGAGTCTTATAAATCTAGTAGAAAAAGTAGGAGAAAATCCTCTAAAAATAAGGATATTTGCTGGACTTGTAGTAAAACTCGCCATAGAGCTAAAGATTGTAGATCTAGAAAGAAGAATAAGATCAACCAATTAGGTCTCTCTGAAGAAACCAAAGAGAAATGTTCTCTATAATGGAAGACTCTTCAGACTCTTCGAACACTTCCAGCTCTTCTAGTGATGATTATAGCGACGAAGAATTTATCAACACCGCATATGAATCTGATCGATCTCAGTCTGGCCAAGATTGTGCTTGTAATGGTACTTTCTGTACTTGCACAAAAAAGACTGTTAATATCATCTCTGGAAAACATAAAGAAATCCTGTTTGACATCATAGAAAATATCCAAAATGATGAGGCTAGAAATAAATATCTTCTAGAACTCAAAATATTGATGATTTCTTAAGAGGAAAAGTCCCCCAGACCTATCATTCAGCCTTTTAGCATGAAGCAGGTTATGTCTAGATTTGATAAACCTACCGAACCTTCTATAGCTGATCTCCAGGGTGAAATTTCCACCCTCAAGGGAGAAATCAGAGACGTAAAAATCAGACTCGATCGAGTTAATCTCAACATTCTTACCAAACAGGTTCTAAAAAATGTGTCTCTTCTAGAGCATGATTCTCTACCAGAATAACCTAGAGCTTCTTCGATGATCAATGATAAAAATGATCACCTTAAAGAGCTAGAATCATTCCCCAGATTCCCCGGCTCAAACTCTCCCTCTACCTCAGGTGCCGCTATAATGGCCATTAAAGCTTACAGCGAACAGATCGTAGTAAAAATTGTCATAAACAAAGACTTTGTTCTTAACAGAGTCACCCGGTTTTATACTGGAGCCGATAGCAACTGCATCATCAAAGTACTTATACCCACTAAATATCTATAGAAAAGCACTTCTCGTCTATACTCCGCCACTGAAGAAAAGATGAAAATCTATTACAAGCTTTCAAAAGCCCATATCTGCAATAATGACATTTGTCTTGTCAATGATTTTGTCATTACTGAAGGTATCACTAAAGATATCATTCTAGGAATTCCATTTGTTAATCAAATTCGAACTTACACAAGTAATTTTTATGGAATTCGCACGACGATATTAAATCAAAATCTATTCTTTCCTTTATTAGGGCCCCTCTCAAAAGAAGAAGGTAACCTTATTAAAGAAAGAACTGCTTTTAAAATTAACAGACTTTCTTCACATATTTGTTTTCTTAAGCAAGAAATTCAAATAAAGAAAATTAAACAAATTTTAAAAACCCCGATGATGGTGAGTAAAATTACCAATCTTCAAAAAACTTTCGAAAAAAGAAGTTTGTTCTGAATTTCCTAATGCATTTTGGGAGAGAAAGAGGCATTTAGTAGAACTTCCCTACATTACTAGATTCAATGAATAGGATATCCCTACAAAGGCAAGAACCATTAAAATGAACCAAGAAATGATGGAAATCTACAAAAATGAGATAAACCATTTATTAGAAAATCGGATTATCAAACCCTCTAATTCTCCTTGGAGCTGTTCTACCTTTTATGTAAATGACAGCACAGAAAAGGAACGAGGTACTCCCAGGCTTGTAATAAATTACAAGCCTTTGAATGCAGTTTTGAAATGGATCAAACATCTGCTTCCTAACAAAAAGGATCTTTTAAAGAAAACTTTTAAAGATAATCTTTATAGTAAGTTTGATATGAAGTCAGGATTTTGGCGGATTTAAATTGCTGAACACGACATATTTAAGACTGATTTCATTATTCCTTTTGGACATTATGAATGGAATGTCTTGCCATTCGGACTCAAAAATGCTCCATCAGAGTTCCAAAATATCATCAACAATATTTTTAATCCTTATAGCCATATGTTAATTGTTTATATTGATGATGTGCTTATTTTCTCTAAGAAAATTGATTCTCATTTTAAACACCTCAATACTTTCTTCAAGATTGTTAAGTTTAATGGCTTAGTCATAAGTGCTAAGAAAATGAAGCTTTTCCAGACATCTATAAGATTCTCAGGGCATGATCATTATCAAGGTAGTTATAAACCTATTTACAGAGCCATAGAGTTCTCCTCCAAATTCCCTAATGAAATTAGCGATAAAACCCAGCTTCAGAGGTTCTTACAAAGCCATAACTATGTAGCTGACTTTATCCCTAACATTAGGCAAGTCTGTGAACCTCTTTTTAAAAGACTTAAAAAGGTTCCCGTTCCAAAGAGCTCTGAGCAAACCAGAGTTGTCATTAAGATAAAGGAATTAGTCAAAGACCTTCCTTGTTTAGGTATCCCTAACCCTGAAGCCTATATGATTGTCGAAACTGATGCTTCAGATCTCGGGTATGGAGGTATTATGAAGTAAAACATTGGCAGTAATTCTTCTGAACAGTTCGTCAGATTTACATCTGGAATCTGTAATTCCGCCCAAAGAAATTACAACACTATCAAAAAAGAATTTTTATCTATAGTGCTATGTATTACAAAATTTCAAGATGACCTTATTAACAAAGAATTTTTACTTTGAGTAGATTGCAAATTGGCTAAAGAGATTTAACAAAAGGATGTTAAAAATCTGGTTTCTAAACAAATATATGCTAGATGGCAAGCTCTCCTATCTAGTTTTGATTTTCAAATAGAATTTATCAAAGGAGAAAACAATTCCCTTCCCGATTTTCTAACAAGAGAATTCTTACAAGGCCGGAATGAGACCCACTACACTAGGGAAAATCCCAGTCAAGAGCAAACAGGAACAAACAAAGATGGCCAGACCATTTGACACTACGCCAGCCCTGCTAAATCTGTTAAGACCATCAGTCCCTCAAAGGCCTACACTGAAACCGAAACTACAGGTACCGTTTCAAAACAAATATAAAGCTTTGCCAGAATCTCCAAAGCTTCTTCCACCAATGCTAACTAGACTGGTAGATTTGAAGACTAATAAGCCTTTTAATAAAGGATAATCATCAAGTTCGTATATTCATTTGAAGAAAAGTTATACTATGAAGGATCCTGAAACCTTTGCACAGGCAGTAAATCCTACAATAGGCAAAACGACAGCAACAACTCCTCCCATCAAAGAGTAATTCAAATTAGTTACCACTCAAGTAATGCCAGTTCTTGCCCTTGATAAAGAATATGAAGGATATCCACTAGACCAGCTAATAAAGCCAGTAAACAATGATAAAAACTTTGTGGATACGGAAAATACGCTGAAAACAAGGAGATACTATGAAGCTATCAGTGTGGACACCGACTCTATCGAAGTCCAACATTCCATGAATGAAAGGAACCCATAATACATCGACTATTCTAGGTTCACCATCAAAAGGATATTAACACCTTTCAACTAGTTTGTAGATCACCAGAATACCCCAATTGCTTTATCAATGCCTCGCAGGCCTTAAACGTGTAATTGGTATGATTACAAGTCCGCATCATTTAATTTCTTATATGTCAGACCAAGGAACAACTGGTTTATTAAATATTGTCCGGACATGGTAGAAGCTATTATCCCTAGATGGTTCTACGAATAGTGAATCTATTTCGGAGGAATCAAAGAAATCCTCCCTCTAAAATTCATTAACAGGTTCAATGATTTCTATCCAAAAAAAGGGTGTGTAACCCTCCCAGAGCACATATAAATGTGCAAATTCTTTATTAAAAAGCGAGTTTCATACATTATATCTTGGAACTTTGCTAAAGGAGAACAAGATCGTATCAAATATTTATCCAAAGAGATAAAGGTCAAAGGCTGGACTCCCAAGCTAGTAGCACCAAAGAATCCAGATAAAGGAAAGACAGCTTCACTAGTTTTACCTCCAAACAATGCTTCACAAAATAAGAAGGCACTAAAAGAAAAATTGAAAAAGGCTTTACACGATATGGAAAGCTAGGAAACTAATGAAGAAGAAGTCTTACATCTTCTAGAAGAAGCTTCTTCCACAGGAAGCAGTGATAATAATGGAGATATGCTAAATCCCAAAGGAATAGCTATGGCCTATATGGACCCCTATTAAGAATAGGGAAATGACCCTTCAAAAAAGTAGAGGTTCAAAGAACCGGAATTGCTTTTTTGAAAGGGCATTCTACTATTTATAATGGGAGTCTTATAGACAAGCTTTTCAAAAGTAAAGCACTCAGCTTTTTCAAAAAGCAAAAACAATCAACAACCTTTACAAAAGGACTGTCGGCTACTAAGACTTAATCTTAGTCTTACACTTGTACACTTTAGATGTATTTTATCTTTTACTTTTGTATATATAAGACATGTTGTAATTCTAGACAAGGCATCAGAAAATTTCTAACATAAGAAATATTCTGCTTGCCTCAACTCTCTTGTACTGTTTTCAGTTAACAAAGTTTGAATAAAATCTTGTAAGTTGTTTTAATTATTTTAATTTTAATCTTCTCTCATATTTCATCAATTTTACCTTTAAGATCTTTTAAGACCCTTTTTGGTATTTATTCTGGAAATTACTGAAAAGAGATACCCCATAAGATATAACACTAAGAGAAGATTAAGTGATAACACTAAGAAAAGATAGGTATTAAATGCTAGTTTGTGATGATTTGTGTGATGTTCATGATAAAATCTTCAAATTCCAAGTTTATTGATGTAGCCATGATACTTAGATGTAGTAATTGTTGTATAACCAAAGCATATTCCCCATATGTTTGATAAAATGCCGATGTGGATGAATTAGTGCCATTATAGCATGTCAACATGTGATCCCCATTTATTTACAAGTTAATGCATGCTAAGTTTTTGAAGAAAGGCCTCATTGATTATATTGTGAATGATAGACTATTATCATGTTATTCAAAAAATTATCATGCTTCGTATTATCCATGCTATCGAGTCCTGTGGGTATTTAATACCTAACAATTTAGCTATTTTCCTACAACTAGTGTCAATTATAGAATAGTCTTAATAATGTCATACTTAGTAGTACTCTCAGTCAGTTAAAAAACTCAGTAGCATTCAGTTAGATAATAGAATTCAGTAGTATTTAGTCAATCAATAGAGCCCAGTGAACTCAGTTAGGTCAGTCAGGTAACATGATCAGTAATAGATTTAGCCCAGTCCAGTCCAGTCTAAGAATTAGCTCAATTTCTATTTAGTTGGGAGTAGGATTTAGCACCGAGCGAGAGCAAGGATAATGGCTTCCCCGTCTGTTGGGCAGAGTCATTTGTAGTAGTCTTTATACTCTAGAACAACATAGCCAGCATATGATAAGGGGTTACTTGTTAGATTAAGGCTTGGCTACCTCCCACGAGTCACCCGTAAGATTAGGCTTGACTTTCTATTCAGGGTCACCAGTTACATAGGATTGAACATAGTAGTATCTTTACCCGTGGCACTATACTGACACCCTTATAACTAGGGTTATAGGTTACACCCTACTAATTTAGATTCGAGGCATATCAGTTAGATGATTACTTTCCATAGTTTTAGTTTCAGACTTATTCTTCAGAATAAAACTCATTTCAGAATTTTAGAAATCAGGATTGTCAAATACAGTCACTCTAATAAGTAAAGAACTCAGATAGTTCTACAAATTTAGGACATTTAGATATACTCAATCAACATCAGTATCAGTAAATTCAGGGATCACCTTCTATATAGGACCGATCTCGAGGGTAACCTATTAGATAGGATTGACCCTACAACAATCATCAGTAATATAGTACCAGTAGAAGTAAACTCAGATAAATGTTAGACGATATTCAAAACTCGGTATCCAATGTTAGTAAAACCTTAGTAACAATTTATTTTTTTATGCTTTCATCCTCATTCAGTAGTCTCATGTTATTCAGTCAGTTTTATATTCATGCATATGAACCCTTGCATTTAGCCTTACCTTATCTAGCATACCAGCATATTCCCCATACCGACGCATACTTTTGTTGTGCTATAGAGTCTCATACCATAGGTTTAGATGCACAGGCTTGTGAACTCCCTTAGCAGTTCAGATTCAACCAACTACAGTAAACTTAGCAGTGAGTCCTCATCATTCGAGGATGTTTCTTATTTTTTATTAAATAAAATTTAGTATTTTAGTAGATGGGGTTAGTTGAGGGATTGTCCCATCAACTCCATAGTTCAGACAAATTAGAGGCTTTTTAGACTAGAGTATTTTCAGACAGTTGTTTTGGTTTTGGTATTGTTATACCTTATATAGTTGTATTTCAGTTTCGAACCTTATGCCAAGTTTCTGCCAAATTTCTGCATTATACAGTATTATTATTCAATTATTATAGTAGGTATGAATCATGGGTTAGATTGTGGTCCTTTGGGAATATGAGCACTATGTAGCATCCGGGATTCAGAAGTCAGGGCTTTACAATTTCAATCTATTTTAGGATTAAATTCTTTATCTTTTTCAAAAATCTCTAGAATCTTTGTGGAATGATTATAGCACCATTAGAGCATGAAAGTCACCCATTTTTAGTGAAATATTCCTTGAGCATAGAGAGACCTTGTGTTGATTTTGAAAGTGCAATTCTGCTAATTATCCCTGTAAGGTATTTTTATGTAATTTTGGATTCGATGCATAATAGTGCAATATGGGTATCGCTATTCTTGTTTTGATATGTAGATTATGAATTTGATAGTGTGGCTCATTCCATAAGCTTCTCTGGAAAAAAATTAATGATTTAACAGATTTTTAGGCTTTCTTTGGCGTCCAAGTAGTCTAGGTTTACCCTCATCATAGATTAAGCTATTTTGTAGTGTGATTATTCTATTATGCTAAATATAGGATAGGATTAGGTGTTAAAGGTAAGATTGTCTGTATTTGGGTTTTTTGGATTGTTTAAGCTTTCTTTAAATTGTAACTTTGGTCAAATTAGCTTATTTACTCATGTGTTAGGTGAAATTTGGTTCATGGATCATGTTTAGGATAAAAATTTCCCTATTCATTCAAGTTAGGTGAAATTGCATTTGTTGCTAGTTTTTTATGTAGAAATTGGATTAGTTGTTAATGGTTGGGCAGAATTAATATCATAGGGCTAGTTGGGTCTCATTAAATATCTAGAAATTAAATTAGATACCTTAGTCTAGTCTGAGTTAGAAGTTGCCTACAATGGATTTTAGGAATTTAAAGTGGGCCCCACTAAACCAACTTAGGTAAAGACTTATGTTAGCTTTCTAGACTTATTTGTTTATTATCTACCCTTAATAATGTTTCGTTTAGGACACGAGGAGATTGAATGTATTCAATGAGTATGTTTGTTAGATATTGGAATATTGGTGTTGTTTATGAACTTATAATCTGATGATCAAGTCAATTCCATGATTATAAGTTCATTTCATAGTAAAAATTTCGGGAATAACTCAACCTGATTAATGTTATGTTATATACATATAATTATTTATATGGATTACAAATATGATAAATGATAGGACTTATAGATATGACAAGTTATATGACTTATATATATTGATTGTTGATATGGTTTAGATAAATAATTAATGATAGGACTTATTGATATGACTAATGATTTGGTTTATATATATGATTATTGATACGGATTTCGGATATAGTTAGTGATACGATTTATAGATATTACTAATGATATAGCCTATAAATATATGATTGTTGATCTATCATCCATATATCATTAAAGATATGCTCTATCGACATGCTTAATTATATAGTTATTAATGTGATTAGTGATATGGCTTATAAATATAACTAATGGCTTATAAATATGATTATTGTCTATTAGATCTGATCATATATATAATTTATGGATATGACTACTGACATAGCCTATGGCTGTGGTTATTGGCATGCTCTAGTAGATATGGTATTTGTATAGTTCATAGTTATAGATATCGATATGACTTATGGTTGTTATTCTTGGTTCGATATATAGATATGTATAAAAGGGATAGTCTCTAGTTATAGTTCATTCGTATTGAATAGTTAGTTAGTTTATCATTAGGTATTGTTGATATGGTTAGTTGATAATGTTTATATATATGAGTTCAAGTTCAAGTCCGGCAATAGAAGATTATGATGATGATACTAATAATGAGAGTTCTGGTTTAAGTACCGCTAATTATAATGATATTGGGTTTCAGTTTATTTGTGACATTGTGAGTTATTATGATAAGATATGGTTTGTGGATTCTTTGTTATGGCCTGATAATTGAGAACTTATGGTTATTTGGCTACTCAGTTCCCTTGATTGTACCCTCTAGGCTTATAGGGGCCTGTGTTGAATTATTTACTTTTCTGCACTTATTTGCTTATGTATTTAATTATTTATATACAATTGTATTGGAGCTTAATTCCAAACTTTCCCCTTTTATTTTCACTTAACTTATTTTTTCAGTTATCTTATCATATTTAAATCATGATTTAGCTTAGTCAGCCAATGATGTCTATTGAGTACCTATTGTTGTGGTACTCATGTTATGTTTCTGTATATTTTTTGTATAGATCCAAGTACTAGTTGCCACCATAGATTAGACATTTCAATAATGTTGATTTTTGAGATTGTGTGAGCTCTTACAGTCTTAGCTACCCTTTTTCCATCTATTTATCTTCGTCTAGTCTTTCTTATTTGAAACGGATTATAGTTGACTATTTTATACTTATAGTTCATTTGTATTAGCTCTTGTACCAACATTACTTAGTCTTAGGATGTGATGAGTGGTGATTTTACTACTCATTTGTGCTCATCGTTCATACAAATTATCTCATTCTGAACGAATAAATGAGATATTTGTAGTTAAATACACTAATATCCACTCTTCTCAAGCATAAGATTGATTATGGTGAACGATTTGGATTAAAGTTTATAATGATCAAAATAGAGCTAGAAAAGTACAGTTAAAGACTCAGAGTAGAAAGGGCCTCAGGTACTGTAGACGCAGTCTAAACACCACGATCGCTATAAACTAAGCGAAAAATTTGCCTAGCCTCAGGTAATGCGATAGAAGTCGAAGGAATGTGATCGTGGTCTGTCAAGTTTGGCCAAAACAACCTGATTGCTCTATTATAGTCGAGACCTTGATTGCATGATCACAACCAAAGCTCTGTGACCACAACCTAGTGAGAGGAATGAGTAATGGGCATTATGGTAAATTATACATCTTAAGCAAGATTTATATGGAGAATTCAAAACACTTTAGAGGAGAGTGGGAAAGAACCCTAGAATTTAAGAGTGAAAATTTGATTGTTCATTTTTATTTTGTAATTATTGTTGCAAAGGGAAGTTAGAAAGAAGTGTGGAATTGAAGATTATTTTACCCTCTTTTATTATGAACTCCATGGATGCAGTAGTTGCTAAAATTCTTTTTTATCTAACGAGTAGCTAACTTTTTTTGTGTTGGGGTTATGTTGAACTAGTGTGTAATTTGTATGTATGTATTGTTGTTTTTTTATGATTGCTATTTCTTAAGTTAGGATTTCACCTCTACTTGAGCTTATGAGTTGGAATTTGATGGGTGAAAGCCCCAAATCTTTAAATGTGCTTGATGGGTGAAAACCTTAAACTCTAGAAACACTTTATCATCCTCGAAAGAGGAATGGAGGTGAATGTGAGGTAACCTATAATATCTTTGAAAGAGGGTTATTGGGGGACAAGGTAATGATGTTAATTTAATCCTGTGGTTTGCTTCCTTTTGCAATCTTAGTAATAAGTGTATTAAGAGTGTAAATCATGTCAAGAGCATCATTCTAGAAATAAGAATGCTTGATTACAAATTTCACACTTGTTGGGTGCTCGAAAGACCCAATGGGTGAAATCATTGTGGTTTTATTGAAAGATTAACCACAATGACCCTTGACCTAGCCTATCGTTTTGTTAAAAACTAAAATTCATGATAAACCATCATTAACCCACATATTGTTACCTCTAAATAGACATGATCCGAAGATTTCCCGGTGAATTGTTTCTTAAAACAACAGTGTCATCTCTTGATCATTTGCTAAAGATTGTACAAAAAGTTTCCAAAAAAATCCCCCCATTTTACTTTACATGTCATTTTTGTTAGCATTCTGAGTAACTTGTTAGTAATTTGAACACCCATAGGGTTTGAAGTCTATAATTCGCACCCTTATATTTGATCCCAATTCAAATTGGATTACTTTACAATAACTGCCTCACCCCTCAATTAGAGGAGTGAGTTGAGCATTATCCAAATGGCACCGTTGCCATGGAGCTAAATATAGATTTCACTTTTATGGTGCTATTCATATTGAGGAATACTCGTAGTGGTGAAATTTAATTTCTTTTTTGTATTTGATCTTTGAGTAGGTAAGCATTATTATTCCCAAATCATCATGAGTCACGGGGACTCAGTTTGTATTGGGACTAGAAATCATGAAAGTTCAATTCTTATTCCCTTCACTAAGGAGCATGGAATATTTTATGTTACAAGTGTGATGCGCCTCTTTAAAGTTCTCTCAGGGGTGAAGCTGATGAAGACCCAAATGCTCATTTAAAGTGTTTCGTAGAAGTATGTACTTCGTTTAAAGTAGCACATATATCCTAAAAGTCCATCCAGTTATGCCTTTTTCTATTCTTTATCATAGGAAAGACGGTACTATGGCTAAGGTACTTACCCACCAAATCTATCATTTCATGGAAAAGTATCAGGGAGGACTTCATAGGTCAATACTTCTCACCATATAGGAAGTTGAAGTTTAGGGTTGAGATTGTTAATTTTCGATAATACCACAAATAATCATGGTACAATGCTTGGGGATAATTTAAAGAAACACTTTTGAAATGTCCCGTGCATGAGGTACCTCAGAAGATGCTCCTCCAAATCTTTTATCAAGCATTGGATAAATAAAATAAGGTCATAGTGGACAACACATCTGGGGGATCATTCATCAACTCACCATATGGGATTATTTCAAAAGTCTTGGACCAAGTGGTAATTTGATGTAGGGGTTGGGACATAGAGGATGATGAGGTGGCCGTGGGGGCTCCCATCTTATCCTTTATGTGCACTAATAGGAATGATGAAGAGGAAGAGACCGATATGAAAATAATCAAAGTGATGTCTTGCCTTGAAGTCCTAACTTAGCATATATTAGGATACTCAATGGAAAGTTTTAGTGTAATAAATGCGATAAAAGTTAAAACTTGTGAAGATAAGGAGAAAGAGGTGATCGGTGATAACTTAGGGATGACACCTAGGATCTTGGAGTGTTTTCATTTCCACCCCAAGGAGAAGATAGAAATCAATATCAGAACTGGGAAAATCTAAGAACGACACATTTTGAAGGGTGAGATAGATCCATACAAATATTTTTATGTAGATCTTAAGTAATGTTGAGAGGACCAGAGAAATAGTGAATGAAATGCGTAGTGAATTCTCCATGTTGTACCAAATAGTTGCATCTCACTCTTCTATTTTCCAACAACTTAAGGAAAAAGTAAGCGAAATAGCAAAGTATCTAATAGAGAGGCAAAATGGGGAGGCGACAAAGGCAAAGATAAAAAGACCCAATGTTGAAGAAATAACATTAAATGAGATATTGATGAGAAAGCAAAGGAATAACAACTGACAAATTGACTATGCACCTTCAACCCCCATTCATTCACCTTTTCGAAAATCGTCACTCAGAAAGGGAGAGCATGATAAACTCAACAAATATTTTTATAAATCTAGCAACCTTTCTATTAATATTCCACTTATCGAGGTATTGCAATACATACCGGGTTATGCCAAATTTTTGAAAGATTTGGTGTTTAGAAAAATATTTTTGAGGATGAAACAATCGATATTACTCACCATTGTAGTGCACTAATGAAAAGTGCATATGCTGAAAAGTAGAAGGATCCCGGTGCTCTTACAATCTCATGTACCATTTTCTCCTTCACATTCGCTCGGGCATTGTGTGATCTTGTGGTGAGTGTGAACCTCATGCGTTATGTTATATTTCATAAACATGGATTGGGTAAGCCATAGCCTACCAAAATAAAGTTTCTTATGGATGATCGCTCGATTAATAAGACTATAGGGATCCTCTACGATGTTCTGGTAAAAGTAGACCAGTTTATTTACCAAACTGAATTTGTTATTGTGGAGTGTGCAATAGACGTCAAAATTATCATTATCCTTGGATGAATATTTTTAGCTACCAAGAAGGCATTGGTAGATATGGAGTCCTTAGAGATAAAGTTTAGATTGAATAGTGAAATTGTATCCTTCAACATATGTAAGACCATAAAACAAAAAATTGACCTACAAGTCATTTCAGTAATCGATGTTATTGATGGTGAAATGTCAAACCATATTGACGTGGGCTTGTTGAACGACCCTTTAGTTGGGGTGCTTTGGAATAATGGAAGAGAAGAAGTGAAGGAGTATGATGAAATTGTAGCTTCTCTGACCGGGCTTGGGTTTCACACCAAGAACCCGATTAAATTAGATCTTGAACTTAAAATCTGCAAAAGTACACCGCCAAACCATCCATCCTTAAACCACCCAAAATAAAATTAAAACCATTAATGCCTCATCGCAATTACATGTTATTAGGAGAGGATGAGACTTTACCAATCATTATTGCTAGTGACCTAAACTCCCATCAATTAGAATCATTGAAGTTGGTGGTAGAAAAATTCATTCGGGCCATTGGGTGGACGATAGTGGATATCATCGGCATAGATCCTGATATATGCTCACACAAAATTAAACTAGAGCAAGATCACA
Organism: Capsicum chinense; assembly: GCA_026120095.1. Lineage (NCBI taxonomy): Eukaryota > Viridiplantae > Streptophyta > Magnoliopsida > Solanales > Solanaceae > Capsicum > Capsicum chinense. The sequence goes on from JAPEIP010000011.1 coordinate 140,144,410, forward strand.
AAACAAGTGTAGAGCACCAAAGAAGATTAAACAAATCCATGCAAGGGGTTATAAAAAAAGATATTATAAAGTGGCTCAATGGAGGAGTGATCTATCATATATCCAATAGCACATGGGTGAGCCCGGTGCAATGCGTTCTAAAAAAGGGTGGTATCACAGTAGTCGAGAATAAGAAAATGTTCTCATCCCCATTTGACCGATCACTGGATAGCGAGTGTGTATGGATAAAGAAAAAATTAAACTTATGGATCGAGAATGACCATTTTCCAATGTCTTTAATGGATCAAATGCTAGATAGGCTTGCCGGTAGAGAGTGGTATTGCTTTTCTGATGGGTACTCGGGATACAATCAAATTTGTATCGCACTTGAGGAACAAGAAAACACAACTTTTGCTTTCCCATATGGTATATTTACATTCAAGTGAATGCTCTTTGGGTTGTGTGATACCCCAACAACCTTTCAACATTGCATTTTGTTAATATTTGTAGATATGGTTAAAGGAAATCTTTAAGGACAACTTCTCGGTAGTGAGGAATTATTTCAAGTCATGCCTCGAACATATGAATAAGGTGCTTGAAAGGTACGTGGAAACAAGCCTTGTCTTGAATTGGGAAAAGTGCCACTTCATGGTAAAAGAAGTAATTGTTTTAGGCCACAAGATCTTAGGAAAAGGCATTCAACTTGATCAATCTATGGTTGAGGTAATTACCAATCTCCCACCCCTCAATTTCAAAAAAGGTGTTAGAAGTTTCCTTGGCTATGCCGGGTTCTATCATTGTTTCATCAATGATTTTTCAAAGATAGCACCCTATGTGTAAAATTCTTGAGAATGAATATAAGTTGAACTTTTATGAAGCATGTTTCAAATACTTCGAGCATCTTCGAGAATTTCTCATTGCATCCCCTATTATTGTGGCTCCAGATTGGTCATCCTTATTTTTGGTAATGTGGAATGCTAGTGGTATTGCATTGGGTAGCACAATGACAACAATTTTCATCCTATTTACTATGCTAGCAAAATCTTGAATGACGTCTAACGCAACTACACTATCACTGAGCAAGAATTGTTGGCAGTTATTTATTGCTTTGAAATATTTTGGGCCTATTTCTTAGGCACGAAGGTGGTGGTGGATACAGACCATTCTTCTCTCAACTGTCTCATAGCCAATAAATAAGCAACGTCACATTTAATTAGGTGGATTTTATTTTTACAATAGTTCAACTTTGAGGTGAAAGACAAAATAGTGTGAGAATCAAGTGGCCGATTATCTCTCTCGACTTGAAGGTAATAATAAAAAGTATGGGGAAATAGAAATTGATCATGCTTTCCCCAATGAATTGATTATGGACATCGAGGTGAAGATTACAGAATGGTATGCCAATTTTTTCAACTATGTAGTAAGTGGTGTACTCCTCGAGGAACTGAGTTACCATCAAAAGAAATGATTTTTATTTGATTCGGAGTGATATTTTTGGGATGAACCATTTTTATTCTGCTAGTGTTCCGATGGAGTTATTAGATGGTGCGTCATGGATTTTGAAATAAATGATATCTGGGACACTTGTCACTCATCACTTTACGACGGCCATCATGGAGGGATCCAAACTACCACTAAGATTCTCCAATGTGGATTATATTGGCCTTCCATGCTTTGGGATACCATTGAATGGGTTAAATATTGTCACAATTTTCAAATGCATAGTGATATTTAAATATGGCACAATATTTCTCTCATGATTATCTTGGAGGTGGAACTCTTTGGGAATCGATTTCAAGGGTCCTTTTGTGAGATTATTTTGGAATAAGTACATTTTGGTGGTGGTCGACTATGTTTCTAAATGGGTGGAAGCCATCGTACTCCCTACTAATGAGAGAAAATGCATCTTCTCATACCTAAAAAATAATTTTTTTCACAAGGTTCGATACCTCTCAAGCCATCATCAGTGATGGCGGTTTGCATTTTTACAATTGAATGTTTGGTGTTCTTCTCGACAAGTATGGATTAAGAACAAAGTTGCCACCCCATACTAGCCCCAAATGAGTGGTCATGTGGAGATGTTGAATCACGAGATCAAATGCATACTCAAAAAGACGGTAAATTAAGGCCACAAAAATTGCGCAAGGCAACTTTATAAAGAGCTTTGGGCATATAGAACGGTCTACAAAACCCCAATAGGTATGCCTCCATATTAATTGGTGCTTGGTAATCCATGCCATTTACCCATTGAGCTTGAGCATAAGTCTTTTTGTGATATGAAAAGATTAACCATAAACTGGGGAGAAGCATCTAAGGCACGAGTGACACAACTTCATGAGATAGAAGAGTTTTAACTAAAAGCGTATGAGAGTGCAACATTGAATAAGGAGAAAATGAAGAAATAGCATGATGATAGAATAATGGGGAAAGTATTCCATTAGGTAAAGCATGTACTCCTCTACAACTCCTACTTGAAATTCTTCGTGGGGAAGCTCCACTCAAAATGGTGTGGAACTTTTGTGAACTCTAAAGTATACTCAAGTGGTGGAGTTGAGTTGGAAGTTAATGAAGGGAAGAAATTCATGGTCAATGGTCAAAGGGTTAAGCACTACAATAAGAAGTCTCCATAGCGGCCAAGGTTGAGTGAGTTAACTTTAAAGATGCTATATGGTGAAAGGAGAGAGTTGTAACATAATTTTAAATTAGGAACTTGATGGGAGGAAACCCATCCTTAACTCATTTTTGTTTGTTTTAATGATTTGTACGTATTTTAACATAAATAGTATACTTAGAAATACGGGAGAAAATTAGAACTATAAAACTGATGATGTGCACAAAATGAAAAATAGAGCAAAATAGTGAATTTTAGTCTCAGTTACTATGATCGCGGTCATCAAATTAGGATCACGACATTAGACTCCTACAGTGCCTACTGTCCATGGGAGCCTTTCTCATCCCTCTTACTTTTTAAATTTTAAATTTACTTCAGTGAGGGCACTTCAAGCCTTTGAGTTTGGGTGTAGTAAGGCTACGTGGGATTTCCATGATATGAATGAACCTTTCCCTATGATAGATTGAGTAACAACTCAAGAATACAAGGGAAGTCTAAGTATATGTAGAATTGCAATTGGTAAATGTGGGGCCGCCATTAGTGAAGTATAAGTAGCCATATGTTTGCCTATTTGTAGCTAAATTTTAAGATGAAGGTTTTGGTGGTAGTCATATGTAGCAAGTTGTGCATGGTGGTATTGAAAAATGCACAACCTCTCTTCGTCCAAATTTTTGAAAAAAGCAAGAGCGTGGATGTAAGCAATATTAAGACAAATATTTCTTTCTTTTGGCGGCTCCATAAATTTTTGACTTATGAATAGTGATAAATACTCCACTTTTTTCTCTTTTGAGAGGGGCATTTGAGCTCCCTTAGCAAATTTTGCATGCCATATGTGGTGAGTCATTAGAATTCATATCTTGTGTACCTAAGTTAGTTATACCATGCCTTGGTAGTCTTTCAAAACTAGTTTTTGTTGAAGGTTGTTATAGAAATGATCATAGGCCATCTTTGTAATTTTGGAACCATCTCTAGCCTGAAAAGCCTACCTATGCATGATAATAATCCCTAGTACCCACTTTAAGCCTTGGGACCTTTCGTTGACAAACTCATTACAAACTGTGACCCATTTTTATTATCCCTCTCTTTAACCAAACCCTTCTTGAACTTAAAAATGTAACTTGAGGCTAAAATCCCAAGTTGGGGGTGGTAAAGGTTGATGGAAAAAAGTTTGACGCCGCAAAGTTTTAAGTGAAATTCCTTATGTGCCTAAACCGTGAAAATAAATAAATAGAAAAGGAATGAGCCCATCAAAGAAATGAATTGCATGAAAGTTACAACAAAGGGAATAAGAGAAAAGTGGTGAAAAATGAAAACAAAAATAAAATTAAAATAGGCACACAAAAAGTAAGAAAATAAAGAACAGTGGCCCTTAGTTGAAAAAGAAGAATTGTCAAGTGTGATGAAGATGTTCAAGGAAGGGTATATCCATGTTGTTCCTCAATGATATCTTACCCTAACCCGAATCTCTGTTGTAAGCTTACAAAGTACATTGAGATATCCGAACATTTACTTTCTTTGTAGTGGCGATTAAAAATAACTGCAAGCCTAAGGTATGACACTTATTGCATCGAGATTTCTTTTGGGAGGGACAGAGTTCTTGAGCTTAAATTTTTTTGTTACTTATCGGGAAGTTTGGGGAGTAGAAATGCTCTTTCTTGTAAGGATGGCATGTGAACAAGTTGAGGTGGGTAATTTTTGTCACCTCCCAAGAAAATAGCCAAATGGAGTATAACTTAATTATCGTCAGAAGGGATCCACCTCTAGAGTATTAGTCGTTGTTACTTGGTTGATCTTTAAAGTCTTAAACATTCTTGACAATTGCATAATGAGTGGTCTAGTGAGATTAGCTTAGCTCGTGTTCAATATGCTAGTCGTGGTTGCGACTATAGTGGAAGTCAATTAGATCTTTAAAGGTAGTGTGCAATGTTTATTATATCAAGGTAAAAGGTAGTATTACTTGAGGACAGGCAAAATATTTATGTTGGGGGTATTGATGATATGTGATTTTACCACTCATTCACACTCATCGTTTGTGCATATTACCTTGTTCTAAATGAACAAATGATACATATTTTTGGTTAAATGCACTAATAACCACACTATACAGGCATCGGGTTGTTTAGGTTGAATGATATGGATTCAAGCTTATACCGATCAAAAGGAAGCAGGAAAAGTGCAGCTAAAGACTCAGAGCAGAAAGGGCGTCGAGTGTCGCGACCACTGTCTTAACACTACGATCACTGTTAGATAAGCAAAAAATTTATCTAGCCTCAGGTAACATAATTTCGGTTAGAGTAATACGATAGCGGTTAGTCATGTTTGGCCATCATAATGAAATTGCTTGATCATATCCGCGACTGCAGTTGCACAATTATAGCTAAAGCTCTACAATCGCAGCTAAGAGGGAGGAATGAGTAAAGGGCATTATGGTAAATTAGACAGCTGTAAGAAGATTTATATGGAGAACTAGATATATTTTGTACGAGAGAGGTGAAGAACACTAGAATTTAAGAAGGAGAATTTTATTGTTCATTTTTTATTTTGTAATTATTCTTCCAAAGGGAAGTTAGCATAATTGAAGTGAGGAATTGAAGATTATTTTAACCTATCTTATTCTAAACTCCATGGATGCACTACTTGGTAAAATTCTTTTTTATCTAACCAGTAGCGAACTTCTTTAGGCTCGGGATTATGTTGAACTAGAGTATAATTTGTTTATGGGTATTGTTGTGTTTGTATGATTACTAGTTATTAAGTAAGGATTTCACCACTGCTTGAGCTTTTGATTTGGAATTTGATGGGTGAAAGCCCCAAATATCCAAATGGGTTTGATGGGTGAAAACCCTAAACTCTAGAAACCCTTTTCCTCCTCGAAAGAGGGATAAATATGAATATGAGTTAATCCATAATATCCTTGAAAGAGGGTTATAGGGGGATAAGGCAATGATGGACAATTAAGACTATTGTTTGATTCATTTTCAAATCTTAGAAATATGTGTATTAGGAGTGTAAATCATGTCAAGAGCATCATCTTAGAAATATGGATTCTTGATTGAGGTTTTGGGTGATTACGAATTTCAGACTTGTTAGGTGCTCGAAAGAGCCAACAGGTGAAATCATTTTTTTAAAAAAATATTAACACAATGACCTTCGACCTATCCTATCCTTTAGTTAACAACAAATCTTCATGGTAAACCATCATTAACCCATATACTCTAACCTTTAAGTAGTCATAAACCCATGATTTCCCCCAACATTATTGCTTAAAACAAAAATGTCATCTCTTGATCATTTGCTAAAGATTTTATAAAATGTTTCCAACTAAATCCTTCATTTTATTTGACATATTGTTTTTTTAGCATTCTGGGTAACCTAGTAGTAATTTGAACACCTATAGGGTTTGAACAGTACAAATCACTCCTTCTGATTCGACCCCAATTCAAATTAGGTTAGATGATAATGACTACATCACCCCTCAATTATGGGAGTGAGTTGAGTGTTCTTAATATGATTCTTGATTTCTATCTATCTATTTAACCGTTATGACAATAATAATTTATCTAAGCCTTTTAATTGCTATTTTCAAAATTTTAGGTAATTTTCCACCAAGATAGCCCATTGAATTTATCTCAAGCTATCATTCGGCTTATTTACTTGAGAGATATAGTTTGTGCCATCATGACTCATTAATCGATTGGTGACAAATTGGTATTAAACCCTATGTTTTACTGATATTATTAGTACAAAAGCAAGTGTCTAGTAGAATGTCGCGTCGGCACAATGACATATGATTCTTATCTTTGGGAGGATATAGGATACTCTTAGGAGTTTTTCACTTGTTTCACTCATTTTATGCTAAGAGTCTAGTTGGTTACTAAAGAATTTCTTTGGTTTTACTCTTTCACTGATGGCTAGGGCACGTTCTATAACTATAGAAAATAAGGGTTTAAGACTGAGCCTAAGGATCCTATTGCAGTTTGTAGATGACCTAGTATCCACTGAAAGCCCAAGTATGTGTCCCAGCTAGGGGCCTGGATAGTCAGCCTTTACAAAACTCTATTCCTTCTTCTGAGCTCGAGATTCTTTTACCCTATCGAGATTTATTTTTAATTTATTGATAAGAGATGCTTTGGTTTAGCTTTTCATATTAGTTATTGTTGCACTCTATAATAGTGTGTAGTCTTCATATCAGAGTGGTATTGATGTAGTGGTAGAATGGATTGTTGTGTTTTCTAAAGTTCAGGTCCCTCTTGTGTCAGTAGTTTGTCACCTAGTTGCTACATAGCTTTCTATGTCTCAAATGAGCATAGTATGTTGGGTAGATTATTGATATTAGCTCTTCTTAGGGTTTTGGTTCACTGAGCGAGGATTTGTATGAGTTCTGTATTGTTTTTAAGGATAGGATTGGTAATTTTTGCCTAGTTGGGACTCATTATGTGGACTACGCTACTTTTTTGTTGGATTTTGTATCTCTATATTGGAGGAGATATCAGTTTGATTCTAGGTCATCTAGATCTCTACCTTTTATATGGACCTTGTTCCTTCTTAGAGAAATATATACCCTGCAGTCCCAAGATTATTAGAGGGATCAGTTTGTGAGGTTGGAGCTTGGCCCATGACTATTGTGGAGTATGAGGCTCAATTTCATGAGTTGGATAGGCATGCTACTTTAATCTTTCCTTTTAAGTATGAGGGGATTCGTTGTTTTTTCTAGGATTAAGACTTTCTCTTTGCATGTTTACATAGAGTTTTGTTGGTATGACTAGTTCTTTTGCGGAGGCTGTTTATAATACTCATCTTGTAGAGAACTGTGAGTCCCAAGGGGGCAGTGATAAGAGGTCGTGATACCAGGTTAGGCACTGTAGAAGCTGTAGTAGTTTATGATTCAGAGGCAATGGTTCTCAGGGTAGGTACGCTGCTTTATAGTAATATTTAGGGTCAGTCTAGTAGACCTATTTAGTCCATATTTTAGATTACTGATGGAATCTAGTCGGTCTTTAGTGATTATCCTAGCTAAACTCATAGTCTGTATTGAAGGGGTGCATCATTTGGCTATTTTAGTTGTGGTGGTTATTCTTGGTCAGTCAAATATTCTTGTTTCAATCTAGCACCTGTGTCATGTTGTGGTTGGGGATCTCTTGGTTAGTTTTTGAGAAAATGCCCTAGTCGTGCATCAACGGTTTCTTTAGTTCAAAGTGCTTTATCTATTCGAGTAGTTTTTCCCTTTGCCAGAGGTCATAGGTAAAGTCGTAGGGGTGGTCCTCATGGTTTTCATGGATGGTCTAAGGCAGGTACAGTAAGAGGTCGGTTAGAAGGCCAGCCAGGTGGCGGGCATGGTTAGTTATATGCCATACTTGCTAGACCCAAGGCTGAGTTATTGGATGTTATTATCAAAGTCAATCTTTGTGTGACATTAGTTTGCTTTTGTTTTAGTTGATATGATATGTACTTATTACTATGCATATACTTTTTATGCCTCATGGTTAGTGTTGTCTTGGGATTCATTATATGTGCCATTATGTGTATCTACTCTCATAGGTGTTTCTTTAGTAGCGGATTAGGCTTATAAATCATCTCAACATAATCTTATTATATAGATATGGTGGGTTTTGATGGGATTTTAGGCATAAACTAGTGGTCCCAATCTCATATGGTCTTTGATTATTTTGCATAAAATATTACCTTAGCCATGCCCGACATACCCCCAATCATGTGGAAGGGAGCTATTAGCTATGAATAAATAAGGATTATTTCTTATATTTATGCTTTGACACTTATTCTTAGAGGTGTTGAGTATTATCTCACTTATATTCATGATGTAATTATAGAGAGTCTATCATTTGACTCTGTTTTTATAGGTCGTAAGTTTTCTAATGTTATCCCTATGATCTACCTAGGCTTTCTCCTTCATGTATTATTGAGTTTGTTAATGATATTTTGTGGGGCACTAGACCTATTTCTATGGCACCTTACGGTATGGATCCTATCGATTTTAAGGAGGTAAATTCTCAGCATAAAGACCTTTTAGTTAAGAGTTTTATTAGATCAAGTATATCTTCTTGTAGAGCTCCTGTGTTATTTGTGAAGAAAAAGTATAGTTCTATGCTTATGTCTGTAGATTATAGATAGCTGAATAAGGTGACAATGAAGAATCAATATTCTATGCCTCAAATTAAAGATTTGCTTGACTAGCTTCAAGGTGAAATAATGTTCTTTAAGAGTTATTTGAGATCTAATTACCATCAATTGAGGATATAGATAGATATTTATCGAAGATATCCTTAAGGACAAGTTATGGTCACTATGAGTTCCTTGTGATATATTTTGGGTTGAGTAACACCCAACTATATTTATGGATTTGATAAACTATATATTCGTGCCTTATTTTAATTCCTTTGTGATTTTGTTTATCGATGGAATCTTTTTATATTTGAGGATTTGAGCAGAGTATATATTATAGTTCTTTAAGTATGAGTTTTGGCATGAGTCGGTAACATTCCTTGGGTACGCTGTGTCCAAGGATAGGATTATGGTAGACCCAGGAAAGATTAAGGCTATTTGCAATTTGGCTAGATCTATATATCCGACAGTGGTTCATAGTTTCATTGGTATGACCAATTATTATATACATTCATTTAGAGCTTTACTGCTATTGTAGTGCCAATGACCAGATTAACTCAGAATGAGGTTCCTTTTCAATGATTTAAGGAGTATAAGTTGAGATTTTGATAGCTCAAGGAATTTCTCACTTCTACTATTATTTTAGCTCTTTCTGTTGAGGATTAGGGATTCATCATGCATTGTTATGCTTATGGTATTGGTTTGTGTTGTGTACTGATAGAACATAGTTATTGAAACAACTTAAATTTTGGCCACTGCAAATTTCTTGAGCTTTGATCAAACTGCCTTTCTTTCGATATGACCATATAAGTTTTATGGTGCCTTGACAGGTCAAGTGACCCTATTCGTAAGGTGTCCAATGGACGGTTGTTTAGTTTTTTATTTTGGTTATGACTTGGTGTTATAAGTCGTTAAGTGTGGTGACAAATCGCTAGGACGAGCCTTAACCTAATTAGTAACTTTGTTAATTGACTCTTCTCTGAGTATAAGTGGGTCACTAGAAGCCATGTGGATAGGTTATGAGTTATGATGCAAAGTCGTAGATTGTTCAGTGTCTGACCTATTTTGGTACTATGTTGGTTACGACTAGACCCCATGAGTTATTGGTTCAGGTTATAAGTAGTATCATAAAATTATAAGTTGGATAGTTTATGGGTGTCCACCTCAATGTCTAGGATACGACTAAAGGCAATTAGTCATAAGATTTGATGATTAGTCAATGGGTAAAATCATAACCAAAGATGGCTTTATAGAGCTTTTAAGCTAAGGGTATTCTGAATATTTCCCGCATTAAGTCCGTTTGATAGAATGACTTATAACCTTCCTGGGACTTTATTAACACATCATTCCTAATAAAACACTCTTAAATTCTCTCTCAAACTTTCTAATATTGCTAAGGCTAGGGTTTCAAACAAAGTGGTCATCTAGGGTTCCAAGGATGCAAACTCATCCAAATACCTTGGTATTTAAGTCATGTGACTCCCCCGTCATTGTTTTTTTACTTAAAGCATAGGTTTTAATTTATTGCTTTCATGGTATTGTTGTAGTATTGGAATAAAGTTTTGGGGTATTTTAATGCTTAATGTTGAATGATGCTTTCCAATGGTTTAATTAAGGGTTTTCATATTTTAAACATAGTTTTTAACATGTGGGTGCATGGGAATAGTGGTGGAACTTGATAATGGTAACTTTCTCTAAACTTGTCACTGTTGAAATGATTATGACCCCAACCCTGTATTGTAAAGCTAGTGAGTAGTTATGAGAAGGATGGAAATTTGAATTAGGGGTAAAATGGAATCCCTGAAGTGCTTGGTTTTACATATTTCTTGAAACTAATGCATTGTTTAACTGGTTAAGGATGATTTGAAAACCCTATACGGTACACATGAGTTCCCTAAGTATTAAACCTTATAGGGTACGCAGAAATTCACCCAGTGATTTTAACAATAGAGTTTATGGCATACATAGAAATCCCCTAAGTGTTGGCTGATAACATTGCTGGCAAGATATAGTTGGTACTATGATACCACTTTATAATGCCTTAATAATTAACTCCTAGAATTGGTGGATTGGTTATATGCTATATGTTTCTAATTGGGCAACAATGGGGGTTGTGATTGCTAGCCGTGATTGTGTGATTCCGATGGACGAACACTACAAAACTCATGTTTACCAACATGAGGGTTGGCCTTGATGACCATGTACTTTTGGGGTACAAGGGAAACCCCTAGGTAGATAGATGTATATATGTATCCTAGAGGGTAAAGGGTACATAGAAATCCCTGTCCTTCTATGATATCTCCAGTTTATGCGGCTACATGCACTGCGGCCCATTCAGGGGGTAACACTTGACCCATATAGCCCGTGGGTGTAATTCTGACGGTAAAGGTACATAATCAAGGTTAAGGATTTAAATGTATGCTAAACCTTGTTCTCAATATCGATGTAGTATATATCTATATATGTGACTACATATAGTTATTTTACTTTGTTTTGAATTGATGACTTTATTTTATCTTTATCCCTAGGTTATATGATAGATTTCACACTACTAACTGTCTTCTGGCACTTTATCCTAATGTGATGCAGGAACTGACCACATTTTCACTCCCCCTGCTTAGTAATTTGGTGATTCGGGGAAGGTTTTAAAGTAAGACTGAAGGGGTGAGCTTTCATACTCTGAATGACCCCATTTTATTCTATGAACTTTGTTATATCATTTTCATATCTTTGGTTTAGGTCTTGGCAATGGTCGGGGGTATGTCCCGACTAGATATTCTTTGATTCTGGTTAGAGATTTTGTTGGACTACTATGGGCATGGGCGGTGTCGATATTAGTGTTAGCATTCATATTGGTATTGGCATTGGGACAGGTATTAAATGATTAATTAGTTGTAGCTTTTGATTTTTATTTTAGACTTATTATAATGTCCTTAATTTAATGTTATCCTATCTTGTTATAGGTTCAAAATTCATCTGACAAGGGGTGTAGGGCGGTTAATGGTTTAGGTATTAGAGGTGGTCTCTGATCTTTGTTGGATTTCAGATTCTTGACACAACTAAGCCCTAGTTCGAGTTGTGTTAGATTGGTATTAGAGCCTAGGTTCATGGTCAATTAGGTATTCATAAAGCCATGTCGAGTAGCATTTCCTTTTAAGGATATATAGTGCACCACACTTGTAAAGGAGAGACTACAGGGCATTTTGGAATGTTTCTTGTTCAGGCTATAGAATCAAAGGTCCTAAAGTTCTTCTATAATTCCTTTTTGTTAGCTTTTCAGATCATGCCTATAATTTGATATAAAGCTTACAGAAACTCTTCTGTCCAACTCGACGATGACATTGATGGGACACATCCTGTTTGTAGGGTCTAGACCCGGTCTAAACGTAAAATTCCTAATTTCTCTTTTGTATTTCCACTGATCCCCTCCAGTCCTTCTCGAGATCCTCAGGCTTATGTGATAAATGTGAGTTTTGTCAGTCTATTCACATGTAGGATGATTTTTAGCATCTTAATATAAACATGGTGCTTCTGTAAACCCATCTTCTAAGGCCATCAGGGTTGGCTAGTTTATGAGGTTGAAGGCTCCAACCTTTATTGGTTTTAAGGTCAAAGAGGATTATCAAAGTTTTCTTGATGAGATGGAAAAGGTCTTATGTGTGATGTATGTCACTAATTTAAAGGGCGTGGAGTTCGCTGCCTAATAATTGAAAGATGTGTCTTATCATTGGTATGAGGAATGGGCCCAATCAAGAGGTGACAATATTGAGTAAGCCTTATACGATATTTTTCTAATTCTTTCATGGACCGTTCTTTCCTTCGAAGCTGAGGGAGAAAAAGACGAAAAAGTTTGTTAACCTTAAATAAGGCAAGATGTCAGCCAAGGAGTATTCCTTGAAGTTTCACCAGTTATCCAAGTATGCTTAGGACTAGGTTTCTAGTATAAGGGATAGAATGAAGAAGTTTGCTTATGGGTTGTCTAGAGACTTTATTTTTCATAGTAAGGTTGCTTTACTGAACAAGTACATGGACATCTCAAGGATGACTGTGTATATGTTTTAGGTTTAGGTAGAGAAAAAGATACATGTAGAGATAAAGGAGAGGCAGAGCAAGAAATTTTTATTTTCTGAGCAGGGTGGAAGCCAACAACAGAGTAAAAGGGATGGTGGAAAGTTGTCCAAAAAGAAGTAGGGTAATTTTGGGTCCAACTCAACGGCTAGTGTTCCCTACCCAAAGTTTTCTGGTAACAGACATTTTTAGGTTTGGAAAATTATAGGGCATTAGGTGCCCAATCTAAGGGCATAGGGTGCCGAATCAGTTCCATCATATCCTTCCTTTAGATTTTATGATTAATTGCATCGATGTTTTTGTGTTGAGGAAAGGGACAAGTTATTCAATTATGGTAAACTAAGGAATATTATTAGAAAATATCCAGTGGCCAAGGTTGCATCTAAGGAGAATAAGGTTTCAGTTACCTCTTCTTTATCTTCGGCACAAAAGGGTGAGCCATCTGGCTCGAGCATTAGTTAAAACCAACTCTATGCTCTTATTACTCGCCAGGAATTCGAGGAATCGCCTGATGTCAGTCCTGGTATGTTGAAAGTCTTTTCTCATGATGTGTATCATTTACTTGATTTGGGGTCCATTTTCTATTATGTGACCCCATTTCTAGCTGTGTGTTTTGGTTTTGGTCCCAAGTGTATTTCAGACCCCTTTTTTATTTCTACAGTGGTAGGTGACTTTGTGATTGCTAGAAGGGTTAATAGGAGTTTGTGGTATTTGTGGGGGTCGCTATACTTTAGTGGATCTATTTGAATTAGACATGGTTGATTTCGATGTCACATTGGGGATGTATTGGTTGCACTTGTTCTATTTTTTTCTTAAGTTTTAGACCCATAAACTCTTCTTTAATTTCCGTAAGGATCCTGCTATTGAGTGGGAAGTTGGTTCCCTAGCTCCTAAGGAAAAAATCAGATCATATCTTAGAGTTTGGAGATTTAACTCCAAGGGTTGTCTCTCCCATTTAGTCTAAGTTATAGATTCAAACTCAGAGGGTCCTTTATTATTTTTTTTTTCAATTGTGAATGAATTTTTTAAGGTTTTCACAGATTACTTCCAGGTGTCCCTCCTGACAGGGAAATTAATTTTGGGATTGATCTTGTTTCAAACACTCGCCCTATCTCTACTTACCCATATAGTATGGTTCCAGCTAAGTTAAAAGACCTTAAAGACAAATTAAAGGATCTTTTGGAAAAAGGTTTCATCCTTCTTTGTGTGTCTTCGTGGGGTGCACCAGCATTGTTCGTTCATAAAAAGAATGGGTACCTTCTATTGTGTATGTATTATCAACAATTGAAAGAGGTAACAGAAAAGAATAAATACGTTTTTCCAAGGATAGATAATTGTTCTAACAACTTCAAGGTGCTAAGTGCTTCTCCAAGATTGATCTTTAGTCTGGGTATTATCAGTTAAAGATTAGGGTGGCGGATAATCCTAGGGTAGCTTTCCATACCTGTTATGGGCATTTTGAGTTCCTAATTATTTTTTTTGGGTTGACTAATGCCCCGACGACATTTATGGACTTGATAAATAAGGTCTTTTATCAATTACGGGATTTATTTGTCATTGTATTCATAGATGATATTCTTGTATGCCCAAAGAGTCAGGTGGATCACACTAATCACCTCCGCATTGTGTTGCAGACCCTAAAAGAACGATAATTGTATGCTAAATTTTTTAAATACAAATTTTGATTGAACGTTGTTACTTTTTTGGCTTATGTCATATCTAGTGAATGGATCATTGTGTATCCACAAAAAGTTGTAGTGGTTAATTGGTGGCCTAGATCCATAACTGCAACCAATATTTTGACTTTCTTAGGTTTAGCCAATTACTCCAGGAGATTTATGGAGAGTTTTTTTTACTATAGCTGCCCCGTTGACTATGTTATCTTACAAGAAGGTAATGTTCAAGTGGTCCAATGCTTGAGAAGTTAAAGGATAAGTTGAATTTGGCTCCGGTCTTGACCTTGATTAAGGGCACTGATGGTTTTGTGGTCTATTGCAATGAATCCCATTTGGGGCTCCATTGTATTTTTATGCAGCATCGAAAAGTGATAGCTTATGCCTCCAGACAGTTGAAGGTGAATAAGAAAAATTATCCAATTCCTGACTCTGAGTTGTCGGTTGTGGTATTCATGTATAAATCTGGCATCACAATCAGTACAGAGTGCATGTGGATATCTTTTAAGATCATAAGATCCAGCAGTATATGTTTACTCAGAAGGAGCTAAATCTCAGGAAAAGGAGATAGCTTAAGCTGCTTAAGGATTATGACATGAGCCTTCACTACTATCTAGGTAAGGTTAATGTTATTGCTGATGCTCTTAAAATATTATCCATGGGGAGTCTAGCTCATGTGAAAATGGATAAGCGATAATTGGTAAGAGATATTCACCATTTGGCTAACCTTGGAGTTTGCCTCTTGGACACAGAAGGTGGTGGTGTGATTATTCAGGAAGTGGCCAAGTCATCTCTTGGTGCTAAGGGAAAAAAGAAACATGTGTTAAATCCTATCTTGGTGCAACTCAAGGGTGATATAGGTGGTTAGAAAGTTATGGCCTATGAGGTTAGTGGTGATGGTACCTTGCAATGCTAAGGGAGATTGTACGTTACCAATATAGAGTGATTATGGGAGTGGATCTTGGTCGAGAAGTACCAGTCATGTTACACTATTAACACTGGTTTGATGAAAATGTATCATGACCATAAGGAGATTTATTAATGCAACAATATGAAGTGGGATATGGCTATTTTTCGGTTAGGTGATAGGTGTGTCATCAAGTAAAAGTTGAGCACTTAAGGCCTCGATGATTGCATCATAAAATTGAGTTTCATGTGTAGAAGTGGGAACTAATTAATATAGATCTTTCTTACCAATCTTAGTCGATGTCAGAATTAATTTTATTTGATGGTTGTTTCAGAAAGGTTTGGGGACTGAATTAAGTCTTAGTACAACTTTTCACTGATAGTTGGATGGGCAATTGGAAACGACTATTTAGATATTGGAAGATATGCCTCGAGCTTACGCGATTGATTATTATGGTACTTGGGTTGAACATTTATCTCTTATAGATTTTGTTTATAATAGTTGCTACCACTCTAGCATTTGGATGGCTCAATTTAAGGCTTTTTATGGTGAGAGTTGTACGTCTCCTGTTGGGTCGTTTGAGGTTGGTAAGGCAGAGATGTTTGGCACAGATTTTGTTCACCAAGGCACGGAGAATATGTGGGCAATTTGAGATATGCTCAAAGTTGCCCAAAGGTTCCAAAAGTCCTATGCAGATGTAAGCGTAGGAATTAAGAGTTTTAGGTTAGGGATAGGGTGTTCTTAAAGGTATCTCCTATGAAAGGGGTAATGCAGTTTGGGAAAAAGGGGAAGCTAAGTCCCCGGTATGTCGGCCCATAATTTGTCTTAAAGAGGATTTCTAATGTTGCATATGAATTGGAGTTGCCCTCTAGTTTGAGTTTTGTTCACCCGGTGGTCCACGTATCTATGTTTAGGAAGTGTGTGGGTGATCCGTCGCAAATTGTTATATTTGTATTTCGAATTCCTTATCTTACTAGGAAGTCCCTATTGAAATTTTGGATTGGAATGTTCATTAGTTGCTAACCAAGAACGTATCTTCAGTAAAGGTTCCGCGGAGGAAACACAAGGTCAAAGAGGATACTTGGAAAGATAAAGAGGACATGAAGAAAAAGTATCCATTGTTGTTTATCGCTCTGGAAAATCGTGCCTAAGGTATGTGTTTTTTCTTAACATCTTTGTTTTTTAAATTTGTTAAAGGAAAGATCGATTTCCTTGACATCCTTTTCTTTCTAACTTTGTTAAAGGCAAGAGTAGAGATGTTTGGGGTTTATTCGTGCTAGTCAATGCCTTGTCCTATCATTCGAG
>JAPEIP010000011.1:140167938-140208278 GCA_026120095.1 Capsicum chinense
CAATATAACGAAAACATGCTCAACAATCATATGCGAAAAATAATGGGGAATCAATGTCCCACAATCTCAATCAACATCTCAAAAATTGTCTGCGAAATCTCTACTACATAAACTGAAACAAATATCTATCTAAAAACTGGGACAAGGCCCCCAGTAGACCCAAAACTAATAAATGATAAATGAAATAGCAGACATCAGGCCTTCCAAAATATAGAAGGCTCACCACTTGAATCTGCGATCTGTCGGAAGAAATTTACTGGTTATCACCCCTAGACTGTGCCTCCGTACCTGGGAGGGAAGGGGGTCAATACAAAAGTACTGGTACGCAGGAAAATCAAAACAGAAGTATAATATTTTTATACAATATAGGTGAGAGCCATTATAAATCAGTTTCATATCAAATCATTTTAAAACACATGGGCATAATGTAATTGTTTTCAATAATAATGAAATGCAGCTGAGCTAGGTGAAATACCCTACATAATTCCCACCAACTTTTAATCTTCGGTTGCCACCGAGATCAGAGTATAAGTGAGGGAGAGACACACAAGACCACGAAGCATGGTGTCTCGACCTAATAGTAGTGCCCAAGATCACTTAGCCCGGGCTCCTACCTATAATCCCAATTTGGGAATGACATAAAGTCAAGTACTTAAGATTACTTAGTCTGGTACCAAATTCCTATGTCGGTAAATACGATTTCCAGCGATGATCCCTTACACTCAAACGCCCTCTTCGAGCATCCACCTATCTCATGTAAAATTAGTGCATTTAAATTTCATCTGATTCAATCACATATCTTATTCTTTAGGGTATCGTCATACCTGACTTGCAAGCCATCAATATCACATCATTCTTCTCATTCAACCATTGTATTCCACATGAATAACCTTCTTGTTTTAAAGTCAAAATCATATCAATTCTCAAAACATTTCATGTCATGCTCTTCAAGATGTTTTCAAACAATTTACATCATACGTACATTTAAAACAAATTAACATCAAGAGAGGAAATTTCATATCATTCATGCACTCAAGTTAACATCTTTTCGGAATACATACATATACATGTATCATATAGCAAATCACTTTTGGAGTAGGCCTAAGGGCCAAATCAATATCATAAAACGTTTAAAACATAATCATATTCGTAATTTCAAAACCCCCATTTGAAAACTTAAATTTTTAAAGCCCATGAGATTTTTGAGATAACCCCACAAACTTCTACATGCGAATATGATAGGTGTTTCTTGAAGCCTACATTGCGGGGATTTCAAATATTTAATTTATTTTGAAAACCCATGGCTAAATCTTAAACTACTTGGGTTTTTATTTTGAAACCCTAGAGAGAGTTCTTGAACAATTTTGATAAATGAAGGTGTATTTTCGAGTCTTTGGAAACTGAATTTCGTGTTTAGGGCTAAGTAAGGGTGGAAAAAGACCATTTTGCCCCAAAAACGGAGTGTTTAAGTCCCCTGAAATCTTTACATAGGCGCTGCCTATGCTATCGCCTATGTTTGCATCGGTGCCGTATATACTATCGCCTATGTTTACATAGGCGCCGCCTATGCTATCACATATGTTTACATAGGCGCCGCCTACTACTTTGAAAGGCCATAACTTCTAACTCGGGTATCGGATTTTAGCAAAATTGGTATCGTTGGAAAGCTAACTCAAAGACCTATCATTTGACACATAGTAGGCTCTCTAATTAGAAATATACAGAGAGTTATAGTCAATGGAAGCTGACACAAATTACAACATCCACTAAAACTTAATCAATCGAGATAGTTTCAACTCGTCCTTGAGTTGAAGGACCTCTATGGTCCACCTTCAAGCTTTAATGGATTCACATACTACGTAAATAATTAACATGCCATATTGGCATAGAATTTATGGCTTCGGGATTATCAACACATCGAAAACATGGTTTTTATTCTAGCCTAAAATACGGGGTGTTACATTATCTTTCCCTTGGGATCATTCATCCTCGAATGATGGGTAGGAACATATTGAAGCTTAGAGGTATGGAATAATGCGGACATGATATGTTTCTGTAAGAAAGAATACACTGATCTAAAACACGACAATAAGGCTGGAACTACTGATGTTCTAAATTCTTATACCGAACGTTCATATTTGATGCATGGAATACACGACTGAAGATATTCATAAGCTGAATTCTCATAATGAACATGCATATCTGATGCATGGATCTGTGACTGAGTTGTTCCCATGAATCCAGGCCCAAATACACTGATAAGCTAAACTTTTTCTATTGAACATGTATTTCTAATGCACGCATATCAGACTTGACTAAAGTATGAATTTATAACTGATTACACCATGATAACTGGTGCGAGGCTTATAGTAAGAATCTATGCATGCAACTGAATGAGGTATCTCCCCCTTGGGATCCTATGTCCCTCTATGAATGCTCAATTCACAAAGATATTCGGGGAACTGAGCCGATGCATAGGGCAACTACGAATTGAATCATAACTGAACCCTTGGAATCTGAATCTAATAGATGATGCATCAACTGATCTATACTCGCAATTACTAGTATACTCTATCTTTGAATAATAGCATGTCTGATATTTCAGGTAGCGTGAATAAATGAAAAGAAAAGAAAACAAGCCAAGAGAATCAGCTTGTAAAACTGACTTACTGACTATACAGACCAAATTATGCTGGACCTTCACACTTAACTGAAGTATTCTCTTCAACACTCTCTAAGGAAGTTCTACAAGTAATAGGGAGCCACAAATCTTTGGTAAGGATTACACAAGAAACCCACTAAGGAATCATCACAATGACACCACTTTGTAGTTTGGAATATAGACATATAACTCCTAAATTAGGATAGAATTACCAGACCTTTGGCAATACAACTTCTTACTTCAAACTTATGGCCTTATCTAAGCTAGTATACTATGATCTTCCATCAACAAGAACATTTACATCTTCTCCGCTATCATTGCATAGGGAGGGTCACTAAAAGGTTAAAACATAAGATCCTAAAGAATGAAAAGATTTTTATATGGGACTTAGCACACTATAAAGAGTGAGTACATGCATCATGAGTTGCATGACCTCAACTAGAGTTCATAACAAAAGGAATGTGATTTCGACTACTTGAATGAACTAGAACTCATTATCTTGGAACTGGAAGAGTACGTGACTCTATATCATATATAGGGATCATGAACTATGATCACGGAACTGAATCATAAGGCATGACTAAGGATCCGGATAACTAAAAAAATACTAAGGTAGGAATGGGTGGAGATCCACCCTCACTTTCTGATATTCTAAATCATACTGCATTACTACAAGAATCTGAGATCCTTACTTGGTCATTCGTTCTATCATATCCCCCTTAGCTTCAAGTCATCATCTAGAGTTTTGGAGATCCCTTACCAGATTCTAATTGAACTTTACTTAACATGGATATCACCAAGCCTTTGATAAACCAAGCCACTTTCGACATAGCGTACTAATATCGCGACTCCCAACTTATGCCTCATTACTATGAGAATTAAGATCATATAAAAGGCTCAAAACACTATCAATCAAAACTCTTTAACCTAACTATTTATAACCCATATAACATCTACTAGTCTTTCCCCATCTAGCAACTCAAAGGTACTACTAGCCACATGCAATATGTAGTAGCCTTAGAAAGAATGCCGCAACCTCATGTCACCTTAGGCATACTTTTACACCATACCTACAATATTATACTTCTTTACGAGTCAATTTAAACTTAAGCCATTTCATACACCGTTCAAGCCTATTAGATCACTTTGATTAACGAACATCATTGATCATGAAATAATCACATCCATTTTTATGAACTTCAACCTTTTAAACTTAATGTCTAGTGCTAAACATGATTTTACAATCGAACCTTACACATGATTCTTACTTGGAAGACATGAAATAAACTTCAAGAAACACTAGTACACTAGAACTTCATAACAACAATAATCGACCTTGACCTTATGATCTTCCTTATCATAACTCATTAGCACGTACTATTTCAACACATCAAGCCTACTAATATTTATACCCAAAAACATACATCGTTAATCTCATGCCACTATTCGTACATTCACATCCTACATTAGTTTCAATCCAATGGTCTAGCATCAATCATCTACCACTAATGATGAGGGCAATATAATATACTAATCCATTAAATTGGAACATTCTATCCCAAATACTTCAAAATCTGCTACATAACTTTTCATAAGTAGTACTAGTTTACAACTACCAACAAAAGAAGGTCAAGGGATAAGGTCACATAATAGACATGATCAACCTTAATCTTATATTATAACCCCATACAATATTTTCTACTTATACAGATTTCTCACCACATACTTAGTCACTCAATCATAAATTTAGATTGCCTTCAAATTCCTCAAACAACCATGAGTCTATCATCATAAGTTACTTGCTAATAGAGCCATTTTCACAGTCAAGCAACCAATAAATCACCCTGAGTAACAACTCCTTCTCTACCTTATACTAAACTAACTCATAAGGACGAATTACCTATTTACCAACTCAATCTCATGCAAACAAATTCAGCCATACATATATTAAACCAATGAAAGAACAACAAGTTGGACAACAAGTTGCTAGTGAAACGAAACAAGCCTCGCATAGCTTCACTAGACTTTCATTTTGTATTTTGAACAAGAAAATGAGATAGATGACAAGGCAACTATGCTCGTGAATAGAAAGAGCCTCACACAACTTCACTAGACTTTAAATTTTTTTTTCAAAAAGACCATGAAAACAAGATTACATATTACAAGGGATAGAAAATTGACTCATAATATTTAATGGTCTAAGAATATACATATTATTCTGTATAAATAAAAATTTGAGTAAAATACTTCCTCCATGGACTACCATACCATCCATATACGTTGCTAGCTACCACATTGGTTTATCACTATAAAAGGGTAAATCATCCTAAACATATGTTATTCAACTGAAATATTTATTTACACAAAATCACCCTCACTCTGAATTCTAACTTTGTGACTTTACATCACCAACTTCTTTTTCCAATATCACTACCAATAGGTCATGACAACAACACTTGAATTTATGCTACTATTTAGATAGAAATACAGTTTTAACATTCTGCTATAGATTGTCGACATCTGTAACAAGATTTTGAGAGGAACAAGATAAACTTAATACCTTAAGATGGAATGCACGATTCCATCAAGATTAATATTTACATCAGAATCAACACATATTGATGCACTAACAGACTCCTATCAATTCTTTGCATAATTTTTTAAATCTTATAGGACTCAATCAAAAAGGACTATATTATCTATATTCTAAACTTTTTGCACTTAAATCAGCCCAATAATGGGACATCTCGGAGAACATCAGCGTAAAGAAGAATTTAGGATAATTATTACTTTCACATAAGCGACACCATAGCATGAATTTGAGTATCAAAGAGGAACATTTTGATTCTATTGCATGAACTAGAACATAAATAAAGAGAGACATTCCTAAATGCCAAGTAGCCTCCTACTTATAAATGTGGCACACTATACACCCATAAATAAGACTCCACTCGATATAATTTTGCAAACACCCTGGGACCATGAACCGTGCTTTGATACCAAGCTTGTCATGACCCAAACCGGCGCCCTGACCGTGATAGTATTCTGAACCATAAGGCCTGAAACACCCCTATCTGTCTTGTAACCCTGCACATAATTCATTTGATAAAAGCAATATTGAAGATACACAATATAATGGAAATATGGTCAACAATCATATGTGAACAATAATGGGGAAACAATGTCCCACAATCTCAATCAATATCTCTAAAATCGTCTATGAAATCTCTACTACATAAACTGAAACAAATATCAATCTGAAAATTGGGACAAGGCCCCCAACAGACCCAAAACTAATAAATGATAAATGAAATAGAAGACGTTAGGCCTTCCAACATATAGAAGGCTCACCACTTGATTCTGCGATCTGTCAAAAGAAATTTACTATTTATTGAGACCCCTAGACTTTGCCTCCAAATCTGGGAGAGAAGGGGGTCAATACAAAAGTACTGGTATACAGACAAATCAAAACAGAAGTATAATATTTTTACATAATATAGGTGAAATCCATTATAAAGTAGTTTCATATCAAATTATTTGAAAACGTATGGGCATAATGTAATTGTTTTCAATAACAATGAAATGCAGCTGAGCTAGGTGGATTACCCTATGTAATTTAAACCAACTATCAGTCATTGATTGCCGTAGATATTAGAGTATAAGTGAGGGAGAGACACACAAGACCATGAAGTATGGTGTCTCAACACAATGGTAGTGCCCAAGGTCACTTAGCTCGGGCTCCTACCTATAATCCCAATTTGAGAATGACATCAAGTGAAGTACTCAATATTACTTAGCTTGGTACCAAATTTTTATGTCGACAAACACGGTTTCCAGCGATGATCTCTTATACTCAAATGCCTTCTTCGGACATCCACCTATCTCATGTAAAATCAATGCATTTAAATTTTATCTGATTCAATGACATATCATATTTTGTAGGATATCATCATACCCGACTTGCTAGACATCAATATCATATCATTCTTCTCATTCAACCATTGTATTCAACATGAATAAACTTTTCGTTTTCAAGTCAAAATCATATCAATTCTCAAAACATTTCATGTCATGCTCTTTAAGATGTTTTAAAATAATTTACATCATATGAACATTTAAAACAAATTCACATCAAGAGAGGAAATTTCATATCATTCATGCTCTCAAGTTATCATCTTTTCGGAATACATGCATATACATATATCATATAGCAAATCACTTTAGGAGTAGGCCTAAGGGCCAAATCAATATCAAAAAATATATAAAACATAATCATATTCATAATTTCAAAACCCTCATTTGAAAACATGAGTTTTCAAAGCCCATGAAATTTTTGATATAACCCCACATACCTGTATATGCGAATATGATAGGCGCTTCTTGAAGCCTACGTTGTGGGGATTCCAAATCTTTAATTTATTTTGAAAACCAATGGTTGAATCTTAAACTAGTTGGGTTTCTAATTTGAAACCCTAGAGATAGTTCCTGAATAATTTTTATGAGTGAAGGTGTATTTTGGGGTCTTTGGGAACTGAATTTCAAATTTAGGGCTACGTAGGGGCAGAAAAGGACCATTTTGCCCTAAAAATGGAGTGTTTATGTCACCTAAAATATTTACATAGGGGCTTCCTATGGTAAGTATCGTGTATGTTTACATAGGCGCCGCCTACTACATTAAAAGGCCATAACTTCTTGGCCGATTGTCAGATTTAAGCAAAATTAGTATCATTGAAAAGCTAACTCAAATACCGATCATTAGACACATAGTAGGCTCTCTAATTTGACATGTATAGAGAGTTATGGTTTATGGAAGCTGACACAAATTACAACATCCACTAAAACTTAATCAATCGAAATAGTTTTAACTCGTCCTTGAGTTGAAGGACCTCTATTGTCCAAATTCAAGACTGAATGGAACCACATACTACACAAATAATTAACATGTCATATTGTCTTAGAATTTACGGCTTCAGAATTATCAACTTATCAAAAACATTGTTTTTATTCAAGCCCAAAATACAGGGTGTTACAACGGAACCATGTTGGGTCGTCATGCTTGTCTCCCCTAAATGATACTCCAATCCTTGTACCAAAATTTGATTGGAGTCTTGGCCACAGAGTCAAAGGCAGATTCCTTATAGCCCGTGGTATTACATATTTGTAGGGTGTACAATCTAGCTCATAAATAACATAAATAGTTGTTCGTGATTTCAAAGAAATATTTCAAATTATGGTATGTAAACTATTTTATGAATTGCTCTTACTTCTATTGTATAAAAGTACATTATTTTGGATTTCTTTGTGTACCAATACATCTCTATTGACTCCTTATATTTTAGGATCTAAGGCATAGCCCCAGGGTCCAGCTAAGTAGTAGATTGGTTTTTCTGAGATTTTCAGTTGGTGAGCCTCCTTTATTCTAGAATTCTTGGTTATTAGACATTATTATTTTATTTTGATTCATTGTTCAACTTAGGGCCTTGTCCCAGTTTTAGATATATGTTTATTCTTATATGGTTAGAGATTTTGCAGATTGTTGTCATGTATTTTGAATGTTTAGAACTTCCTTTAGAATTATCCAGTTTACTTATAAGATTGACCATATTTCCATATGATGATTTTCTGCATTCCTTTATATTTTATAATCATTGTTCATGATTTCTAGATAGATATGGGCACTTAGGCCTTCATGTTTCAGGATGCTCATCGCAGCCCAAGGTCTCGGATCAGGGTGTGACAAACTTTTATAAGTGCACACATTATGTTCCTAGAGCATTTCGAAAATTTGGTCATGTAGATTTCTTTTTCTTAGTGTGTAGCATAACACACTTATAAGAAGGAAGCTACTAGACATTTGGGAATGTTTCACTTTTCTTCATGTTCTAGATTGTTCTATTTTGTTATCCAATTTGAATTTATCCAAATTCTTTCGTTATTTTACTAAACATGTCTCATTGTTGAGTCGATTAAAATGCAGAAATTTAGAGTCTAAATTATGTGGTCCTTTCTAATTGAGTAATAAAAGATATAAAATTGCACAAGGACTTGAGAGGAGTTCATAACTATTTTAAAGTGTGTGGATTAGAGATTATACCCCTACCTACATCAATTATGCATTTGATCCTATGGTATAAAGTATATTCAATCCCTTTAAGTATTCTTATTGCAGATGTCATGCTTATAGGTAGTGATATATGTTTGAATATTGGAATAATATATCCATCAAGATAGTAGTATGTGATAAAGTGTCATAACCTATTAGTTATAAGATGGTCCAGAGGTTAGTGATATGAAGTCACTAGTGTAGAAGTCATAATAAGGGTGACTTTTCTGTAAAAAAAGCTAGGATTGATGGACGGGTTGCCATTTTATAGGGATAGACTAATGAGGTAACATTATTTGTAGATTGTAAGGTAGTTTGTGAAGGAAGTGGCTGGCAGTGATTATTAGTTATTCAAAATTAGATTGAATGGTAGTTTGTGAAGGAAGTGACAGGCCATCATTGTTAGTTATTCAAAATAGGAAAGGATCTTAGAATATATGGTTATGATGGTTGTAGAAATTATTTATAGGCTATGAATGGAAAGAGGTAGTTTAGTCAATAATGTATGGGCGGAGACTCATTGGCGTAAGTGGAATCTGAAGGTAATCAAACTATATGCTTGGTAAGTAAGTATGATCTGAGAAAGTAGAAAATGTAGATAAGATCATAATGGGTTATAATTTAATATTAAGGTTAACTATGTGTATTATGTGACTTTTCCCCCTTGATTTTCTTTTCTTTAGTAGTTGTACACTAGTACCACATGTGAGAAAGTGTGTAGTGGATTTTAAGGTATTGTACTAATGTCGTGTAGAGGATAAAGTTATGGCCCATAGTTAAGTGTAATAAGACACTTAGGTTGATATTTCTATTTGATTGATTAGTATAGTATATGGAATGCTTCATATGATTGGTATTGTTAGATAATTGTCTTAAACTTTAATATGGATTGTGTTGATAAGAATATTAGCTTAAGACTAATGATGCATGTTTTATTGGATTAGGTAGTTGTCTTGATGTAATTTTTTAAAAAAGACTAGGTTTACAACTTGGCGAAAAAGGAGTGGATAATTGTGATATATATAGAGTCATGAGGACTAGTCTTAAAAATAATGAATTGTGGTTGAGTCATTTAGTGGATAAGGGCATAAGTATATAAAAATAAGCTGCACCCCTAGGTAGCATATTGGTAAGTAAGATTTTATGGGTGTAAGTGTTATGTTTACCTAGGTCATGTTCTTGAATTTTGTAGTATGGAGAAGTTTGGAAAGTTGTTGTATGGTGTTCTTTAGAGTTGAATTTAGGAAATATAGGTAAGCAATGTGAGCCTTCGGTATGGTTTTACAAATTTTGTTAGGTTGTAAGTTATGTGATTAGAGTATTCTAAGATGTTGAAGATGGAGTGTTAAGTCTTTAGAATCGTGGATGTCCATGCCTTTGATAATGTTAGTCATAAGTTGATGACTATGGGGGTTAGAGAAATTTATTAGTAGTGTCCTTGAAGGAGATGTCCTAGAAAGAATTTTGTGTCTTTATATTAAAATTATTGAGGGAAGTTTGTTTTCATGTGTATACTGAGAGGTTATTTTATCATGTCTAGGAATTTCACTTTGATCTAAGGGGAAGATGGTAAGTTAATGTAGTTCCCGGATTTTCTCTTTATTTCAAGTTAAGGGAAGATTCATGATAAACTTATTCCTATTCAAGTATATTCCTTCTACTTCAATTTAAGAAGTCATTCTATCAATGTCTTGTGTATTCAAATCCTTCCTATGTCTAATGTCTGAGTTCTCTATGTGACTCACGTCATGTTTCAACCTCAAAACTAGAAGTAATAATATCCCTTAGTGATCTAATATTCTACGTATCCAAGTTCTATGTTATGTTGCTCATTATCCATAAAATTCATTTCTCACATATTGCTTGGTTCTAAGAAACTATGCTTCATAAATATTATTGAACCATTTTATGTCATGCCTAGCCCTAAGTGATAAGGTGCATGCAAACTCAGGACTATATTAGATATTAAAATGAGAAGCAATATCTCCAAGTATAAATCCCTGTCTCAATCGTTGACTTCATGAATTCCACCCTAATGTTATACAACTCATGATACAGGTGATAATGTTTGTCACTGTGGTCTATCCTAAGAACTCATATTGTGATATGTTTATGCTCGAATGACTTTATTTTTATGATCTAGACTTCTAGTGCATGAAGTACTTCATGTCTATTACATCATATCTTCACCACATGTACCTTCTTGAGTAGGCAATAAGTTATGGTCTGACAAGTGTTACTTCCATTAATGATGCTTATGCTCATGTCCCTCAATGATCCTCCGTATGTTAGTATGATGTGGTTATCAAAGAATGATGAAGTTTAGGTAGAGGATTAGATGCTCTTGAAAGGGAAAGTTTTGATGTGATTAATTTATCTAAGATATAGGTGGAGGGGAAAAGAAGGAGACAAACTTTCGTTACGTAAAATAGTTATAAGGAGATATGTCGCAAAAATTTTTGTGAGAGCGATTAAATTGCTTTTCATAATATGGAGATCCATGATGTGGGAGGAGTAATGATAGGTTTGAATGTTGTGATTTATGAAGACACAAACCCATAATATATAGTTAGTACTCCTCAATTTAAGGCAGAAGGTTGTTCGATTATAGTGATAAGATGGAGAATTGTTCTTAAAGAGATGTAGAGTATGGGGTCCCATAGGTTAATCTAGCAAGCTCTTGTAGGTATGTACTAATTGGGGGAATTATAAGATTTGGTATTTTGAAATGTGGTATTCATTGTTTAAATCATAGTGGAGAAGCGTCGCAAAAATTTAAACGCTTTTAGACATACCATTTGAGGTAGAAAATGTTTCTATTCTATTCTTATGTGCCACGAGAATCTCAATGTCAACTCATATCTTATGCCAATCTTAATCCAGCCCAGGATTCTTAGATTCATTCCTTACAATGTTTTAATCATGTGCCATAAAACACATGCAAAAATCATGTTGATGTCAAGTTTCATTATCGCATGATTTGTGCTTACACAATTTACTTGAGAATGCTAGAAAGCTCTTATTGAATGAATACATATGTTTCATTAAGGGAAATAAAATTACTAATGTGAGATTACATCCATTATTCCATACTTCTATAGCTTCAACAAAATCCTACCAATCATTCGAGGACGAATGATTCCAAGGGGGAGATAATGTAACACCCCGCATTTTTGAGATATATTTCAAACCATCTTTCCCATGCGTATAGACCCGAACCTAATGATTCTTTGTTAACATATCTTTTATGATCGATTCTATATTTTTATAATACTTTTGGATATAAATTGAGGTCACAAATATCTCCTATCTCAAAGACGAGTTGAGAACATTTCAATCGATTAAAATTTATTTAATGTTTCAGCTTGGGTTAAGTTTCAATAACCATAACTCCAAGTATATATTAATTTTTGTATACTACCATATACCAAAATAAATATATTTTAGTTGTCTTTCAAAGTCAACTAGTTTCACCTTAATCCGATATCGGAGTTGAAAGTTAAGCTCATTTTACTTCGGGCTGTCTGACTCCCAAAACGTGACGACGAAGTTGATGAGTTGTCAACTAGGTGACGACTATGTTGACGAGTTGTCAACTAAGTAACAATCATCAGCTCTAGTTGTCAGCCTAGGATTGTATGGGATAATTTCCCGCTCGAGAGTGACGACTTAGGTTACGATCAATCACCTAAGTGACGGGCCGTCAACATTGGTCGTCAACTGAAGAAATTTAGTTATTTTGTTGGTTTCTCTGGCGGTATTTTGGTCTTTTCCTCACACCTAAAACCTTCCCCACGAATTAAATTTCGCCCTAAACATTATTAGTAAAATTTTATCAGTTTTACAACATCTCAAATCCTCTCCACTCTAAAGAACAAGAGAAAATTAGGGTTTTTCTACAAGTCAAGAATTCAAGACTTTCAATCAATGATTTTCAGGAAACAAATAAATATTCGAGTTCTACTCTTTAAACTAAGTAATCTAAGGTATGTGCGATTTCCTAAAATACATGGGCAAGGTGAAAATGTTTTGAATAATATTTTGAATGTTGAGAAATTACATATTCATGAAGGATTTTGAATTACATTAAAATTCATGCATTATGAACTCTTTAAATGATATAAGGTTTTGGTCTTGACGTTTTCCCTCTAAATTAGATTTGTACTCATATATGTGGATGCGTTTGATGTTTTGAAATATGAATTGAGATCATAAATATTGATAATACTTCTCTTGTTATGAAGCATCTTGCTTTGACATGTTATGGATTACTCAACTGGATGTCTTAAAGCATGAACTAAGGGTTTCACTATCAACTATGAACTTATGTGGATTATGAATTGAAGATAGAGATATGTTATTATTTGTAAAGGGTTAACGTGCAAATCAAAATAATTGAATTATTATTTTGAGAAATTGACCACCACATGTTTAAGAATTGAAAGAGAGAATCTTTACATAAGTTTTCATGTATTTCGATATACAAATTCTCTTGTACTCTTTGAATGATTTGGTGGTCCAAAAACTTTGTTTTGAATGAAAGGATTGTAACATGATAATACGTGATTGTGTATATGAATTTTAAGTCTTGTTATGATGATACCAAATAGATGAATGCCATAGCAGATTCAGAAAAGTCTAAAAATACAAATTTTACTCAGATTTTCAGATTTTTAGATTTTTAATTTTGAAATATGCATGTTCAAAAATGGTTTAAAATGGGATTAAAGAGAGATAGATCGTTACCCGAAGAAAGTACAAGTTGAAAGACTCTGTGCTAGAAACTGTAATTTACCGACACGAGGTTATGGTACCATGATTTGTGGTCTATGTACCTTGATTTATGTCATCCCAATTTTGGACTATGGTTAGGAGCGTTATTTTGTGGTCTTGTGCACTACCATTACATGTTGATTTGATTGGGGATCATGGCTCTATGTTGTGTGGTCTTTCTTATTTCCCCTTACTGATACTTCAATATTTGTGGCAAACTTGAATTGGAGGTTTGGCCACCGAGTCAATGACGGATTCCATATAGCCTGTGGAATCACAGATTGGTAGGGTGTACTATCTACCTTAGAAGTTAAATAAAGAGTGGTTCATGATTTCAGAGGAATATTTCAAAGCTTTTAAAGTATGCCCATGTGTTTTTCATATATGGTATGTAAACTGTTTTATGAATTGCTCCAACTTATGTTGTATAAAAGTACATTATTTTGAATTGCTCTGCGTACCAGTACATATTTATGGATCCCCTATATTTAAGAATTAGATGCACAGCCCTGAGGTCCCGCTTAGCAGTAGATAGTGGATTGGTGTGTCTAAGATTTGCAGTTGGTGGGCCTCCTCTAATGCAATGGCTTGGTTATTGGGAATTATTTTTTTTTTTGATTCATGGTTTGTTTGGGGGCCTTGTCGCAGTTTTAGACGTATGTTGATAATTGTATGGTTAGAGATTTCGCAGACCGGTGTCATGTCTTTTGAATGTTCAAAACATCCTTTCTAATTGACCAATTTACTTATGAGATTGACCGTATTTCTGTATGATAATTTTCCACATTCCTTTATATTGTATAATCATTGTGCATGATTACTAGATACAGAAGGGCACCCGATCCTTCATTTTTTGAGATGCCCGGGGCCACGTCTCGGGTCGTGACAGGTCATGTAGGATTAGAGGTGGGATCGTTAAGCCCACCTAAGGCCAAGATTTGTGTTAACCTTTGGTACTTATCTATGGATGTTAGGTATAGTTGAGTCCAGTAAACTTTAGTGTACGATTACGTTGTAGTTGATGAATAGTGATGGTATTTTTCCCCGAATATTGACTAATGGCTTATGGCCATGATATTTCTCATAGAATTGGTATTGGGACATTGGAGATGTTATTTTCTCTTAAATGTGGTATTGGTCCATTAGAGTTGTTATTTCCTCGGTAATGTGATATTGGGCCATTAGAGATATTTCCTCTTAGATATGATATTGGGCCATTAGAGATATTTCCTCTTAGATATGATATTGGGCCATTAGAGATATATTTCCTCTTAGATGTGACGTTGGGCCTTTAGAGATGTTACCTTTAGAGATAATATCCCTCATAGTCATGATACATGACCTATATATATATGAAATGCCTCATAGATTTGATATGCCTCATAGTATACAGTTATGCTTATAGATGTATTATGCACCCTAGAAGTGATGCCTTATAAATGTGAGATGATTATTGGTATTCTTCATAGCTTATAGAGATATGATACCTTGTTAATACGCTACGGCCTATATTCATGAGATGATTTATTTATACATGATTACTGATGCGAGATCTCAATATGAATGTGGGCCTAAGGCCATAATTATAATGTTATGATTATTCTGGACATATTATTGGGCCAATGATTGTTTTATTATATTTGTTGGATATCCGAGAGTAATTACACTTTTAAATGAGACGATTTAGTTTATGAATATATAAATGATACATATCTCTCCGATATGGGATGAAGGTAGTGTCACGACCTGAGCTATGACCCTAGCTGTGATGGGCATCCCGAACCATGGAGGCCCAGGCGCCCCTATATATCCAACAATCAAGGACAATGTTTATACAATATAAAGGAATAATTAAAATTAACATACGGAAATATGGTCAATGTCACAATTCAACTAGACAATTCCAACGGAAATCCTTAATGTTCAAAACACATAACACCCATCTACGAAATATCTAACATTACAAGATTCAACATATGGCAAAAAACAAAATTGGGACAATTCCCTCAGTCAAACCATGAATCATATTAATAACAATGTTTTATAAACCAGGCAATTTGGAATAGGGGAGGCTCATCACCTGGAAATCTCAGAAACAACAATCTATTTCTTAGCGGGCCCCCGGGACTAAGCCTCAAATCCTGAAATATAGGGTGTCTATACAATTGTACTAATATGTGAAAGTACCCCAAAATAACATGTTTTTATAAAACATAAATGAGAGCATTTTATTAAACAATGAGCATAATTCATAAGTGAAAAAGACATGGGCATATGGGTAAGGACATCAATAATTCTTGGAAATTGTGGCTCATTTTTTGTTTATTTCTTAGTTGGATGGTACACCCTACAATCCTAATCATCCTACGAGCTATATGGGATCCACCCATAACTCAGAGGTCCATCCCCCTATCCAAGTTTGCCGCAAAGATTGGTGTATTATAAGGGAGGCACGCAATACCACACAACAGGTGTTATATTCTGAATCAAATCATCATGTCATTGTAGTGCACCAGTCCACAAAGTAGGGCTCCTAACCTTAATAAATTATTGGGACGACATGACTCAAGATACACCAAACCACAAAGTACGGTACCATAACCCCATGTCGGTAAATCAAATTTTCCAGCATTGAATGTCACGACTCCTGCTTTCTTCAGGTAACCATCTAACCCCTTCAATTTCCAAATTTCATTTCTTTAAAACCATGCTTTCATGCCTTTGCAACATTCAACCTATATTCTATTAGGGTAGTAACATCACGAGGTATCATCATACCTAGGCTTTCAAGTCATTCATACAAACTCCACAACCCTTCTTATTTTAAACATGCAAATAACCACCCAAAAGATTTACGACTTAAATATGCAGTGGTCATGTCAATTATTTAATCTTTTACAATACTTTATTTTCAAGCAAAGGGTTTAGTCAAGGCAAAAAATCTCCCTCTCATAAATATACAAACAACATCAACCCATGTTTGGATAATCATCAATAGATAATGAAGTTCAACACATGCAAGTGAATGCACATATCACATAAAACATATAAAATCCACATTTTTGTGAGGGAGTTCTCATAAATCATGCTCTCCATTAAAATTTTCTTTAAAAATTAAATCATATATTTACATAATTATATTTAAGTTACGTTAAAATAACTTCAAGACATCACAAGATTTCATCAAAACAGTTCTATGATACTTGTTTTCCGAAATAATTTCAAACATGCTTTGTAAACAGGGCTATAGATTCTTTGAACTTGAAAGAAACAAGAAAACTTATGCCCATGGAGTTTAGGGTAGTCCCACATACCTTAGATTAGTTCTAAGAATGACCCGAATCTTGATTTGTTTCTTGGAAATTCTAACTTAAAAGCTTGATTCTTAATCTTTGGAAATGAACTTGTGAGGAAACCCTAATGTTGTTTATGAGAGGATTTTGAGATGTTTAGTTGATGAAATTGGAGAAAAGTAATGCCCCTTGAGGGTTATAAGTCCTAGAATGTGAGCTATAAGGTAAGAAAAGACTAAAAAGACCTTAAAAATATGAAACCAACATATGTAAAATAGAGGTAGGCATTGGAGCGCGCGACGCGGGCCAATCGCGCGACCATACTGCCTCTCTCACAAATATGGCGATAACTTTTTTCTCGGGTATCATATTAAGGAAAAATTGGTATCGTTGGAAATCTGACTCATTTATCTATAATTAGGCGGTACTTTAACTGCAAAATTATACTTTTATCAAAATTTATGTACGTTCAAACTAGACCCTTGTAAAATCAAATACAAAGATTTAGCCGATTCAAAGGTTCTTAGCTCAACTTTGCTTTAAGTGATTCCTATGAAGATTTTTCAATTGTAAATCGCTTCAAACATGAGGACAAATAACATGACAATTATTCTCACTTGGAAACAATTTCTATTAGAGCTTACACACGTAGAACCAACAGTTAAATTTTAAAGTAAATAATGTATGATGTTAAATTATCTCCCCCTTGGGATCATTCATCCCCGAATGATGGGTAGGGACTTTTTGAAGCATAGAATAAAGATCATAATCATGCATTGAACATTTTTCAAAACAAAATATGAAAATACATCAAATGATTTTCATGATAACCCCTAGGAACCATATAAGCATGAAGCGCGAGGTAACAAGACTTTACATAGGGATGATCTTGCACATGAGTTCTATGAATAATAATCATCATAACATAACGCACGAGTTAATTGGGTGATAACATATCTGATTTACATCGGTAATACTCATTAAATAAGGTTTTCATGAGACATAGGATTAGAAGCATTCTCTACCTTACAAGGTACAGCGGATAGACTTATACTTAGAGACACTACTTGGTTATGCCCCAATATTAAGTAGCATACTTCACACTTTCAACTTACAGTTATCCCATCACACATCTAACCACAAGAGTTTGAGTCCCACTGTATAATACTCCTATGTTGAAGCCTAACTCAGAAAAAAGAGGTGCTAGTTTAAGCTAAGGGGCTCCATACTCTACACCGCTTTAAGAATATTACTTCACCTTATCATTACCATTAAACTCCCTTAGGTTTTAATTTTGGGAATATAACCACATAGTACATGGATTGCTTTCAACAATCACAACATTCAAGTCTATTATTACTATATCCACTTCATAGATTCCCCCACTAAGACCAACAAATTCAATCATTCTCATAAAGATTTTTTCCATATATGTCCTTCCTAACTATTTCACATAATGAAAGTTCATCTCCTACTTTCCCTTTCTCCTATAGCCTTAGCTCAAGAAATCTTATTAAAATAATTCACCTTCAAGAACATCAACTCTCCTACCTAACACATTAGAACGCATCCAAAAAGACCTGCATAATAATATATGTAGGGTCATTAAGGGGCCAAAGCTCAAGCATCACGAATGGGAGAAACACTACTAAATTACAATCCATATCTATTGATCTACTCAAGGTGGGAGATGAGATGGTGATACAATACCATCATGAAATGCTTACTATATCAAGTGTATGGATCATAAGTAGAGAGTTGTTCGGTAGAAACACAATATAACATGAGTTCTTAGGACAGAGCACAGTGACAAAACGTAGGTGCACATATTAGATGTTATATAGCATGAAGATGGAATTTATGTTGTTAACAACTAAGACAAATAAGGCCACTTGAAGCGATTGCTCCTTATTTAAGGAATTGAAATTTACCATAAGTTTGAATAAATTTTTTATCACTTTGTCTAATCACGACATCAAACAAATTGGTAACATATGGAAAGCCTAGTTCCCTTAGAACCAAGAATGATATGAGACATGGATTTTTATGGATCATGAGCTACATAACATAGAGTTTGGATACTTGGAGTATTGGATCAATGAGGGACGTTATTCCTTCTATTTTGCAGGTAGGAACATGATATGAGTCAAATAGAGAACTTAGACCTTAGACATAGGTAGGACTTGAATACATAAGACATTGGTAGAATGACCTATTAATTTGAAGTAGGAGGAATATGCTTCAATAGGAATAGGTTTACTATAACTCCTCCCAACAACTTGCCACACTAAGAAAAATGTTAGGAACTACCTTAATTCACCATCTCCCCCTTAGACCAAATTCACAATCCTAGACTTGAGGACAATACCTCTCATTAAATCTACAAGCACAATACTCAACATAATGAGTTATCACCATATACTTAGACGCTAAGCTCTCCCCTGATAAACTATACTCTGAAGGCACTACTTTTTAGAAATGGTACTCGTAAATTTTGCTAGCCTCTATAGCTATCACCCTATCACTTCCACTCTCGCGAGCATTCATATACACACTCCTTATCAAGTAATAGTCCTTCTCCAATACTTAACACGCCAACACTAGACCTCTACTCGCATAACATAAAACTTAATAAAATTTGTAAAACTATATTAAAGGTGCCTATTGTCTACCTATATTTCCTCAATTCAACTCTATTTAACAATAATAACAACTATCTCGACTTCTCCACACTAAGAAATTTTTGGGCATAAACTGGGTGTAAATAACACTCATACCCATAGAACCTTATCTAACATGCTATTGGGGGACAACTTATTCTTTAATACTTACACCCTTATCCACTTAGTAACTCAACCACAATTCATTATTCTTAACACAAGTACTAATGATTATATACATAACACAACTATTCGTTCCTTATTCTACAAGTTGCCAACCTAGGCTATTTCAAACATTACACCAAACCAATTAATTCATTCCCACAAAATATGCATTATCAATCTCGAGCTACTATCTCACCACTACACTCCACATCTAAAGTTTAAACCTATTGTTTAACAACACCCATCATATGAATCATGTCATATACTATACTAATCAATCAAAAATTAATATAAACCTAAGTATTATATTTCTCGTAACTATGGCCCATAAGTTCATCCTCTCAATGACATTACTACTACACCTTAAAAGAATCTACTACATACCTTCTCCGATGTAGCACTAGAATACAACTACTAGAGAAAGATAATAAAGGGGGAAAAGTCACATAATAAAGATTGTCGATCTTAATCTTATAATATCATCCATTACCATCTATTAATATATCCTACTTGCTCACAACATATTAACTTACCCATGCATACATTTAGAATACCTTCAAATTTCATTCAGACTAATTTGTCTCTACCCATAACTTACTCTCTAATATACCTCCTTTCATTAACAACATATTTGTGATTTCTACAACCACCATAATTATACATTTTGAGATTTTTTCCTATTTTTAGTTAATAATAATCTTATCCAGCCACTTCCCTCATAGACTACCATACAATCTACAAATATTGCTACCGCATTAGTCTATAACTATAAAATGGCTACCCACCTCTCAGTTAAGATTTATAATCTCAAACTACTTATTCACGCAAAAGTAACTCTCACCCCAACTTCTAACCTCGTGACTTTATTATACTGACTTCGAGATCATCTTACTACCAATTGGGTATGGCACCCTAACACATACTTTTGTTCGAGTGAAATACTGTCCTAACATTCTGACATATATCACTACACACAAGCATAACATCTGTGAAAAGAATTTTAAAAGAAACTAAATACACTTCATACCTCAGATTCAAATGTACAATTGATGTAGATAGGGTTATACTCTTAGATCAATGATCTTTAAAGAAATATTGACTCCTCTCAAGTCCTTGTGCAATTTCATAATCTTTTATGACTCAATTTAAAGGGACTACCTCATTTAGACTCTAAAATTCTACACTTCAACCGACTCGACAATGAGACATAGTTAGTAAATTTAGAGTAAAGAAGGAATTTTGATAAATTCCAAATGAACACCACAATGGCACAATCTAGAACCTGAAGAAAAGTGAAACATTCCTAAATGCCTAGTAGCTTTCAACTTATAAGTGTGGCACGCTACATACCCATAAATAGGACTCTACCCAATGTGATATTGTAGAAACCCTAGGACCATGAATCGTGCACTGATACCATGTTTGTCACGACCAAAGCCAAGGCCCTGACCGTGACGGGCATCCCAAACCACAGAGGCCTGGGCTCTCTTATATATTTGGCAATCATACATAATATTCATACAATTTAAAACAATATGGAAAATTATCATGTGAAAGCATAGTCAATGTCATAATTCAACTAGACATTTCGAAAGGAAATCCTTAATGTTCAAAACACATAACACCTATCTATAAAATCTCTATCATTACAAGATTCAACATATGTACATCAAAACAACTCATACAAGGCCCGTAGTCGGACCATCCATCAAATAAATAATAATGTTCTATAAGCCCAGCCTTCAAGAATAGGGGAGGTTCACTAACTAAAAATCTCAGACACATCGACAACTGCTTAGTGGGACCCTGATATTGAGCCTTAGATCCTTAAATATAGGGGGTCAATACAGTTGTATTGGTATGTCAAACAACCCCAAGATAACATGCTTTTATACAACAGAAATGAGTGCGTTTTATAAAATAATAAGCATAATGCATAAGTGAAAAACTCAGGGGAATATGGGTATGGACATCAATAATTCTTAGAAATCGTGGCTCATTCTCGATTTATGTTTGTGCTAGATGGTACACCCTACACTCCTAATCATACTACAGGCTATATGATACCCATCCTTTACTCAGTAGCCAAGCCCCTAACCTATGTTTACCACAACGATTGGAGTATTAGTAAGGGAGATATGCAAGACCACAAAGTATGGTGTAATATTCCAAATCAAATCCACATGTCATGGTAGTGCACCAGTCCATAAAGTACGACTCCTAACCTTAATCCTAGGTTATTATGACATTAATCAAGGTGCGCCAGACCAGAAAGCAAGGTACCATAACCCCATGTTCGCAAACCATGATTTCTAACATTGAATCTCATGACTCATACTTTCTTCAGGTAACCATCTAACCCCTTCTATTAGTGGTGTACCATCATCGGTTATCATCATTCCCATACTTTCAAGTTATTTATTCTAACTCCACAACCCTTCTCATTCAAAATATACAAATAGCCACCTAAAAGATTTATGACTTAAATATTCGGTGGACATGTAAATTATTTAAACTCTTGCAATACTTTATTTTCTTGCTACAGTTTTAGTGAAGGCCAAAAGACTCTCTCTCATAAATCTACAAACAACCTCTACCTAAATATTGATAACCATCAACTGATAATTATGTTCAAACCATTCAAGTGAATGCATATATCATAAAAATCAGGTAAAATCAATATTTTTGTGAGGGGGGTCTCATAAATCATGCTCTCCATTAAGATTTTCATTAGAAATGAAATCATATATACACATAATTACATTTAAGTTTTATGAAAATGAGTTCAAGACATTATATGCTTTCATCAAAATAATTCTATGATACCTTCTTTTCAAAATAACATAAAAATTCTTTATAAACAAGGTTATAGATTCTTTGAACATTATATAAACAATAAAATTTATGCCCATAGACTTCAGGTTAGTCCCACATACCTTAGATTACTTAGTTAAAAGAACAAAACCCAAATCTTAATTCATTTATTGGAAATCTTAACTTAAAATCTTGTTTCTTGATCTTTGGAGATGATCTTCTGAGGAAACCCTAATCTTTTTATGAGATGGTTAATTAATGAAATTGGAGAAAAATCATGCCTCTTGAGGCTTATAAGGCATGGGATAGGAGTTATCAGGGAAGAAAAGACTAAAGAGCCCTTAAAAATATGGAACCAAAAGTAGTAAAATAGAGGCGGACATTGGGGCGCGCAAAGTAGGCTAATCGTGTGATCTCACTACCTCTCTAATAAAATAGCCATAACTTTTTTCTCGGGTGTCAGATAAAGGAAAAATTGGTATCGTTAGAAAGATGACTCAATTATCTACAACTTGGTGGGTCTTCAGATGTAAAATTATACTTGTATCAAAAGTTATAAACATTCAAACTAGACATTATAAAATTTAATATATAGATTTACCTGAATCAAAGGTTCTTTGCACAACTTCGGTCTAAGTGATTCCTATAAATATTATTACCTAGGAAGGTCAAACATGAGGATAAAAATCACAAAACTTATTCTCACTTGGAAGTAATCTCTATTAGATCTTACACACATAATAACAACAGTTAAAGTTCAAAAAAGTGGGGTTTTACAGGAAAATAAGGTATGATGTTTATGATTCCAATGTTTGAATACTTGTGATGATATGTATATATTTGGTAGATTCATGATTATTGCGTCAATGATTGATAGGATACCAATTAGATTGTAATTCTATTATTGTTGGGATTAACTAACGGCTAAATCCCACGTTCTACCATAAAATAGATTTCTTCCCAATAATAACAATGTAACTTAATGAATAATTTACATGTATAAAAAAGGTTAGTAATTATTATTTAAACATTTGACCAAGATATATTCTAGTCATTGAATTTACACTACTATTCACTTTGGTTGTGAGATATTCTGACCCGTCTACACTTTTACAAAAATTTAGTCCCAAAGTTCACTCTGGGCAACCAACGTACAAATTCACACACTCTTAGCCATGGATTGAGCCTGTGCACCTATTATTTATGTATATATACTTATTAATGATGTGATATTGATAATGAATAATGAATTATGGAAATATATTCTACATTGCTTCTCTTCTCATAATTATTTACTTTAGCTCTTGTAGGGCTTGTTCTTTACTATAGCTCTTATGAGGATTGCACTTTACATTAGCCCTCGTGGTGATCAATCTCAATTATTGATATTTATTTGTTTATTATAATGTTTATGTGATGACGTCTAACAAGGTTGAAGTATATTATAATGATGTGATGATGGCTAACAAGCCGAAGGATATTATGTGGATGTGATAATGCCGGACAAAGCTAAAGGACATTATGATGACGTGATGATGCCCAAAAAGGTTGGAGGATATTATAATGATGATATTGATACCTGACAAGGCCAGAGGTTATTATATTAACTATGTACCTTACATTCATTCTTGCGTGTGCATCATTTATCTCCATTTAATACCTATGTCTATCAATCGGTAAAGGGCAATTACATAGATATAAGTGATGAATATGACGTGTTATTATATTATTACTGAACCTGCTAAGACTTAGGTGGGGGAGGGTACACATAAGCTTGGTTAGGTATTTAGTTAACCATATTAGCCGGTTACTTGCATTATTATTGCTATTGTTATTGTTATTGTTAGGATCATTATTATGTTTATTTTATGATAAATTGATCATCGATTCAGTATCAATATTTGAGGTATGCTTTTGTCTTCTTCTATCCTATGATTTTCATTATTATACATGTTTTCTAATG
The DNA here is from genome assembly GCA_026120095.1 of Capsicum chinense. Classification (NCBI taxonomy): domain Eukaryota; kingdom Viridiplantae; phylum Streptophyta; class Magnoliopsida; order Solanales; family Solanaceae; genus Capsicum; species Capsicum chinense. The sequence continues at coordinate 140,192,372 of JAPEIP010000011.1, forward strand.
TTTATGTATGTGAATTAGGAATAAATATATGATTATCTAGGTTGTGCTTTGAGATAACCTTAAATTGATATATATATATAGCTATCGTACTACCATATATCCCTTTATTCAATTGTTTATGTTATATATTTATTCCTTGGCCTTGTATATTGATATATATATAATCTTCCTTCATCCTTTATTCATTTATTGGCTAGAGATTTAGAGTATAGTGTTACAATTTATGAGTTTGGATGGAATAAAATAATTCACCCTCGATACTTTCTTAGCCTGATTATGTTGGTCTTTTGGAAATGAATAAGATAGGTTATCCCTATCATCCCATTGACAATTTTGTGGTTCCTAAACATTAGGTGTAGTTTCCATTCTGCTTATATCTTATATAGGTCTTTGGAGCACAGTTGGAATTTTCCTACTAAGTACCATTCATTTGGTACTCATAATACACTTCTATAGCCTTTGGATCATAGTATATGTTATCGCCATTGATGTACAAGTTGGGTGGATAAGCCATGGTTTTGAAACATACAGTGAGTTCATGACATTTTCAGTCTTACTTATTTATCTCCTATGTATTTAGATAGTTTTTGTTTTGTATTCAAAGATAAGTTGTATCAGTGTAATTTATTTCAGCTACTGCTCTTTTGTACTTATATTATTATTTAAATCTCTTATATTGATACCACCAGATTTTGGGACATTATTATGTATTTGATTATCTTATTTTCTCTATTTTGCATTCTTTTATAATTATATTAGATAGTCCGTTACAAGTCGTTCAGGTCTATGGGGTTGGTTTTCCTACTAGTGGGTTATAGTAGGCGCCATCATAGCCTAAGAAATTAGGTCATGAAAAATTAGTATCAAAGCCTAGGCTTCACTAGTGTATTAGTACAAGAGCTAAGTATTTGGTAGAGTCCTTCAGATCGATATGGAGACATCCATATCCTTTATTTTAGGAGGCTATAATGACATTCTTAGAAAAATCATTTCGTGACTCCTTGTCATGTGTCTGCATTGCTATAAACCTTAAACAAATTCTTTAACTCTATTATATTTCCAAATAGGCAATGAAAGATAATTGATAGATGCAGATACGACTTTGACAAGCATTTTTTGAGCTTTAGCACAACATTACATTAGAGTTGTTAGATATGGATATCAAAGATCTTCAACATCACCCCAGGGATTTAGGGATAACTCAGGCTCTAGTAATGCTCGTGACTACTTTAGTCTTTGAGGTTTAACATTGGAGATCCGAATCACGATGCAAATCCATCCCAAAATAGATGAAATTCTATTCTTCGATTATCTCTCAGTCTAAAGTTTGGTCAATTATTGTTCATTAGGGTTCCTTTAGAGTTTTTAAGTATGATATTTAATTTCTTGAGTGACCTAGACATTTTCCTATGCTATATCTCTTTAACTAGGGCATGGTGCATAGATTTGTTAGAGAATCAACATTGTAACTCCATTTGGTATTGAAGCATTTTATAATGGTATGGTCTCCCTTTTCTCTTACTTTTTATTATTTAAGGGTAAGTAGTGTTCATGTATTAGGACATATAGAGGTGACAACAAAAGTCCATGCCATTAATATAGTGTTACTGGTATTTTATCTTGGGGCTTGTATTTTTGTGATGAGATAAGTCATTGGTTAAGAGAGTTCCCCAGATGTGAGTTAGTTTATCAGAAAGAGTTAACATGTATTCCCCACCAGCCTACAGTTCCTGAGTCAGCCTATGATTGTAGAAAGGATGGATAATATACTAGTGATTGCTTTCAGTGTTAGTTTTCTAGCCTATAGAGCTTATCTAGTGTTGCTATCTAGTATTAGAACTTTAGGAATTTGTCACTGTTGCAAAGAGATTGGTTACTGGTCTAGAGAGTGTCCCAAATATGGGAATTCTTATCATTTAGTTTATTTCGATTAGCCTCATCATGTTTTGGTATTTTTGATTAGAGATAATGTGCTTTGTGACTTAATTGATAATTTTGTTGGTGGTCTAAGTTTGGAGCCAGTCAGATTTATTCTCACATAGATCCATAGAGCATGTGATTGCAGATTTCCCCATGATGGATGTTCTTTTATTTTTTTCATTTATCATTTCTTTATGTGTATTGGGGTTTCATACCAATTGATGATTATATTTTTTTATGAGTTCTTATTGGTTAATGTGTGCCTGGTTATTAGATTTAGGATTATGGTACTATGTCATGGTTAATTTCTTTTAGTCCTGGATAGAGTAGATGTGTATTGAAATTTTTCTCCCTATAGAGGTAGCATTTAAGTTCGAGTCCTATTTATCTTGGCATATTGGCCTTGTTGGGGCCTAAAGTGGTAACTATTGATGTTTTATTTTAGTACTTCCTATTCATTATGTTGATATTTATACTGATGTTGTTATTGATATTACTTGATGAAATGGATCCTTGCTTCGTAGTTGTATAAACTAGTGTTATCTAGTTATAATTACATTTCCTTGTGATTCTAACTTAGTGACTTGAGTAGCTATAGACCGATTTGATGATTTCTTTTCCATAATGCAGAGAGGATGATTATTTTTCCTCATGGCTAGTTATGTTAGATTAGTTTGAAAATATATTAAGATATCAATGGTAAGTTGACCTTTTGTGGTTCTTTATGGTTATTAAGTTTGAAATTTATCTATATTGGCCAATCTTAAGTACGAGAATATTAGACTTACCTGTTGTGTTGTGAAGGTTATTTCTCTGGATATCCCTTTCGATATAGCCTGTTTGTAAGATTGATTAGTTTGAGGTCTGTTTATTGCTTCTGTGTACTTCATCACCTAAAAGTAATTTAGATATTGCTGTCGAGATATATTGCATACATCTCATATATCGGGTGCATTCATTCCCTTGTTATGGTTTACCCTTGGTTTTAATGTGGAGATTGGATACTCTATTTTGTCAATGATTTGATTTTTATCTTCTATAGAGTTAGAGAGATAGAGGTAGGTATCCTTTCTTGTGATCACTTCTTATTTTGGAAAAATTGAAATTGCTTATCCTTATTTATTCAATTTCTTGGTGGTGGTCTTGACTTTTACCTTGGTTTTGAGAATTGTATATTTTTTCTTCAATGATTTAATTTTTTGGTGGATTTAGAAAATCCCAATTACAGAGTTTGTTCGGCCAATTCCTGCTTGGTGGATTGTTCCTCCTCGACATTATGAGCCTATGGATATTCTTTGCTAAAATGGAGTATTGGATTGGTTAGTTTCCGATTTAAGTTTCATCTCACCGAGTTGCTAGAGTTTTTTCCATCGCTAGTACGGTTTGTGCCCTTTATGAGTTCCTAAGTATGCTTAGATAGTCCATGCCCTCCGGTGGATATGAAGTAAAGCTCCTGGGTTTTCAACATATGATTTATCCTCTATTCAAATTTTGTTCTACAAGTATTTTTTGATTCTGGCTCAGCATGATCTGCAGTAGGTATGCCTGATTTAGATAGTATGGTCGATGTGAATATTTGACCTTGGCTTTGATGCCCTGGGATTGCAATTTGGAAGCGATGATAAAATTTTAAGTATGGATGCCATCCCATCTTTAGGTTTGGTTTGGGTAGTTTAGATTGAGTGATTCGTACCTGATGTTGAGGTTTAAACATAGTACTTCAAATTTCATTGATAGTCTGGTTGAGCCTACTCCGTACTTTACTATTTGGTTTTCTTGACTTCATATGAATTAGAGTTGATAAGTGTTCAGATGTTGTCCCGTAAACCCAGTATTGAATCTTTCAGTATTTGACCTCAAATGATTAGACTTCTTTGGTAGTTTTTTTATTGTATACTCAGTGGGAGTAGTATTCTTGAGTTTCATTCAGTATGACTATTTCTCAGTTGATTGGACATCCTGGAGCAGATCATTAGGTAATGAGTAGTTATGCCTTGATCTTTTGTATTTAAGCTTGATTACCATACGTATTTGTTGTAGCATCAATGCTTTCCTTGATTATCTTAATTTGTGTACCCATATAGCACCTTATGGGCTTATTCTCATATTGGCCATATGGACTTTCAGAGTATCAATTTTAGTTCTTTATGTTCTTTGTGATGAGTTTACGCGGATAAGACTCATGGGATTTTCATCCTAATTTAGAGTTGACAGTAGGTGTAATATGGTAAAGGAAGGTTAAATTTGTATTTGATGTCACTCGTATGACTTATGTCTTAGGTTGTCTTGTTCTTTGATGAGCTGTTGTTGATTTGCGTAACTATAGAGATGCTATTAGTGTGTTCTTGTTTAGACTTGCATGTATCCTCTTTTTCAAATTAGTTGGAGGCTAGTTATTGGTTAAAATTGAGTTTTGGTTGTTTCGAAATAATTGAGGGTGCTACCTAAAACAGGGATACCAGTGGCAAAATCCCTTGAAATTGTTCTTTCTTCATAGAGATTATTTGGGAAGTCATGTTTGGAACATGTGCGCCCAGTACCCTGTTTTTTTATCATTTGAGATTCATTCTATTTTTTAACTTTTGGGGATGAAAGTCCTTTTAGTAGTTGATATTGTAATGATCGTTCAGGCTATTTTCCATATTTTAAATTTTCTTTTCGGTTAAGGCTTCTATATAGTTATCCTATTTTATATATTACTTGCTAGGACTAATGGTTCAGTTACCGAGCAGTTTATTTGAATTTTATAACCAATTCCCTGATTGGAATAATTACTAGTTACAAATATCTCCCAGGCGTAAACTTTAGTAAAAGTATCTTGAATGCAAATTTTGACTTTGAGATTAGTTTTGACATAGAAATTTTAGGCTAGGTAGACCTTTTGTTTGGTTCGCAATACACCCGAGCTTATTTCAACCTATTGGTCAAAAAGTATAAAGTTTGGAAATATGGATGTTGAACCCAAATTTGGTCTTAACGACTGCTGATTGAAAATTCAACTTTGCCAATGCATCTGGAACATTTAATTTTTTGGGGTTACATAGTAGTTTGCAAAAATTGGATTCCAATCTAGTCCCGAGCCATTGGGAAAAACATTGAAAATTTCCTAGTTTCAACTATCATCTGTGATGACATAGGATAGTGCGATCGTGGTGATTCCTATGGCGATCTCCTTTGCACGATCAAAGTCCATCTATGCCGATCACAATGCTTATGGAGTCTATAAAAAGACCTGCTAACCGTGATATTGGTCATTTTCTTCTCACCCTTGAGATCTAAGAACCCTAAATGGGTATGATAAAACAAAATTTATCATTGTGAGTTATTTGGGAGCTTGATAAATATCTTTTATTGGAATTATCATCCGACTTGAGTTAAGATTTCATTACTTTTTAGATAGAATTCTTGGTTCTTTGACCCAAAACCACAATATAGCTTAGAGCTTGATTTTAAACCCAAATTAGATTTAATATCATCCATTTCTTAGGGATTATGATTTCATAATGATATATGGACGTTGGCTTGATCGGGGAAATGTACTTTGCATAAGTGGAACTGACTTGGGGTTTTTGGTTTCGTCTTTGGACCTAAAGCAAAATAGTGCAATATGGGTATCGATGGACTAATATTGATGAGTAGATTACTATTTTAATTGTACGATGGCTTTTTGGGGATTTTGAAGTAAACATGAATGTGTGATGAATGAGGTAAGGTTTTGTAGTTCGACTTTGAGGTAAGCTTATGTCTACTCTTTTCTAAGAAGAGGTGTCATATTATTTCTGCGTGATTGTGAATGTTAAGGTTGATAATGAGTAGATTGCATTAGTCTTGACTATTTAATATGGGGTATTAGATAAGGGTTTTGGACACATAAGGTAAAATACTTAGTTCTTTTTCGAATCCTATTGCCTTCTCCATAGATTGAACAAATTCTTAGAATGTATATGTTATAATGCGAGGTTTGAGATATGGTTTTATCATTAGAAGTATGATCAATATGTTTTACCTTATTTGGGCTATTGTTATGATCTTTAAACCTTAGTTTAGGTGAACTTGACATAAATGCCCTTTTTTCTAGACTAAGTTCCTATCATAGGATTGTTTATGACTTACTTGACATCTACAAGTTGAACTAGATACCTTAGCCTAGTTTTGGGCATATATTGCCTAAGAATGAAAATTTAGAATTAGAGGTAGGATCGTCTGGCTAATCTTAGACCAAGACTTGTGCTAAAATTTATGGACTTATTTATGAATGTTAGACATAGTTGAAACTAGTAAACCTTAGAGTAAGGTTACATTTTGGTTGATGAATAGTGATGGTATTTTCTCCCTGATAATGACTTGAGGTTTATAGCCATGATATTCTTTATATAAATAATATTGGGCCATGAGAGATGTCATTTTCTTTTAGATCTGATATTGGGGCATCACAGAAGTTATTTCCTATTAAATGTGTTATTAGGCCTTTAGAGATGTTACCTATAGAGATGATACTCCACATAGTCATGATACATTCCCTATAGATAGGAGATGCCTCATAGATGTGATATGCCTTGTAGCATTGAGTTATGCTTATTGATGCATTATGCCTCACAGAAGTGAGATGCCTCCTATATGTGAGATGATTCTAGGTATGCTTCATAGCCTGTAAAGATGTTGACTCATGAATACACTATGACCTATTGTTATGAGATAATATACATATAAATGATTATTGATGTGAGGTCTAGATACCTATGTGGGCCTAAGGCCGTGACTTTAATATTATGATTATTTCAGACACATTATTAGGCCAACGGTTGTGTTATGATATTGGTTTGATATTCGAGAATTAATTACCCATGTAAATGATATATTTGAAGTTTATGAATATATAAATTTTATATACACATCTCTTTTATATGGGAAAGAGTAAGATAAAGTTTGATGTTGAGGTATGATATTTATGATTCCAATGTTTAAATACTAGTGATGGCATGTATATATTTGGTACATTCATTATTATTGCATCCATGACTAATAAGATTCTAATTATATTATAATCTTATTATTGTTGTTATTAAGTAAGGGCTATAGCCACCTTCTACCTTAAAATGGATTTTATCTCAATAATAGCTACCTAACTTAATGAATAATTTACATGTATAAAAGAGATTAACAATCATTATTTAAAGATCTGACCGAGACATATTCTTGTCCATGGTTTGTCACTAGAATTCACTTTGATTGTAAGGTATTCTGACCATTTCTTCTCTACTATAGAGATTAAATCCTGAAAGTCACTATGGGTAACCAACTTATAGATTTGCAATCTCTTAGCTAAAACTTGAGTTCATGCAACTATTATATATATACTTATTAATTATGTGATATTGATGATGAATGAGCAATTATGGAAATACAATGTACCTTACTTCTCTTCTTATGATCATTTACTTTAGCCTTCGTAGGACTAGTTCTTTACTTTTGCCCTAGTAGGGCTTGCACTTTACTTTAGCCCTTGTGGGGCACATTATCTATTATTGATATTGATTTGGATATTATGATATTTATGTTATGATGCCCGGCTAGGCTAGAGTATATTATGATGATGTGATAAAGCCCGACTAAGCCAAAGGATATTATGATGGTATAATGATGCTCCACAAAGCTAGTGTATCTTATAATGATCTGATTATGCTAAACAAGGCTGGAGGATGTTATGATAATGATATTGATTCCCAAGAAGGATGAAGTATGATTATATTAATAGTGTACCTCGCATTTATTCTTGTATATGAATTGCCTATCACCAATATGCACCTATGTCCATCAACTGGTATGGGATGGTTGCATAAATATTGGTTATGACTATGCCTAGACACGAACAGGATTGGTTGTCCCTATTATCTAATTGGCTATTTTGAGGTTGCCGAACATTGGGTATAGTTTCTATTATATTTATATGTTATATATATTTAGTGTTTCTTTGTAGCTAAGTTTGAAGTTGTCTACTGAGTGCCATTCCTTTGTTACTCATACTACACTTCTTCACTCTACAGATTGTAGTATGGGTTTTTGTCGTTTATGTACATATTCTGTGGAGAATGTATGATTCATAGACATGGAGTGAGCTCCTTACGTTCATAGTATTACATATCTCTATCTTATGTATTAGACTAGTCTATATGTTGTATTCAAAGATAAGTTGTATCCGTGTAATTTATTTCATTTGTTTCTCTTTATACTCTTATTATTATTAGAAGATCCTGTACTGATACCACCAGGTTCTCAAACTTTATTATGTACATAATTATCTTATTTAATCTATTCTGCATTCTCTTTTATTTATATTTGGTAGTCCGTTACTAGCTTTTATAGACTACGGGGTTGGCTTACCTACTGGTTAGTTATAGTAGATGCCATCATTACCTGAGAAATTAGGTCGTGACATTACCATAAAATTTTTTAGTGCTTTGCCTCGTACTTATCATGGTTATGATGGTATTTGGGTCATTGTGAATCTATTGATCAAGTTGGCACAGTTCATTCCCATTTAGATGTTCCTTCAGTACCAAAAGCTTAGACATATCTTCATTAGTGAGAAAGTCTATTTGTATGGTGTTCCTATATCTATCATTTCAGATCGAGGTTCAGTGTTCACTTTTAGCATTTGCAGAGCTTTTAAGGAGGAGTTGTGTGCTCAGGTGGATCTTAGTACAACTATCCACCCTCAGACTGATGGGCAATCAAAAAGGACTCTTTAGGTTCTTAAGTATATGCTCCGATCCTGTGTGATAGATTTTAGAGGTTAGTGGGAGAAACACTTAGCCTTGACATAATTTGTGTATAATAATAGCAACCATTAGAGTATTGAGATGGAGCCTTTTTAGGCTTTTTATGGTAGGATGTATCGTTCCCTTATTGGGTGGTTTGAGACTTTTTAGATTAGTCCTTATGGTATCGACTTGCTTCAGAAGTCGTTAGATAGAGTTAGAGTGATTCAGGATAGATTGAGTGTAACTCAGAGTAGGTAGAAGGCTTGTGTAGATCGTAAACTTTGTGCATTATGATTTTTATTTGGTGACTGGTTATTTCTTCGTGTATTTCCCATAAAGTATATGATGGGTTTTAGGAGTAAGGGAAAGATAAACCTAAGATAAATTGGACCCTTTGAGATTCTTTACACAGTCGGTGAGGTGGTTTATGAATTAGACTTACCCCAAGATTTGGTTGTTGTCTATCTGGTTTACCATGTTTCTATGTTATAGTGATAAATTCATAACCCATATCATGTGCTTAGATTGGACTCCATTTAGTTAGATGGGCAGTTGACCTTTGTGGAAGAGCCTGTGCTCATATTGGCTAGTAATGTTAGGTAATTTCATATTAGGGAGATTCTAATAGTTAAGGTTTAGTGGATATAGTACCTAGTAAAGTAAGATACTTGGGAGGTCAATAGAGAGATACGGACCAAGTATGCCTGTCTATCAAAGGATTCAGATACTTCCTAATCCTTTATTTTTACGGACACAAGTTCTTTAAAGAAGTGATATTGTAATGACCCTCCAACTCATTTTCTATATTTTCGATCATTTTCACCTCATAGAGCTTGTCAATAGCTTCCCCATGTCATTTATGACTAGATGGAACAAACAATTTGGTTACCGGGAAGTTCTTTTGATTTTTAGAGCCAATTTCCTATTTTGAAACCTTTCAAGTTCTAATTGGCTATTGGGTGAAAAATTTAGTCAAACAACCTCGTATGATACTTTGCAAAGTTCCAACATCTCCAGAATGTCGATTTTAGGTTATAAGGCCCTTGGTTTGGTTCCCAAGGCTCCTTAACTCATTTTGAGATATTGGCTAGAAGTTAAGAAAATCGGCAAGTGGGTGTAGGACAAACTTTACATTGAAAAAACCAAGGATGGGAATTTCGGCTACAACATTGTGTCAAGAATGTCGAATTAGAAAGCGTAGCATAGTTTGTTTGCATATACAGTATTCCAGATGAATCTTGAGGTGTTGAGAGAGACTTGAACGGATCACTTAAGCAATGCCTTTGATATTTTAAGTGATCTTCCAAAGCCTAGCAAGTATCTCTTAAGTGATAACTGTAATACACCAAAAAAATACAAACCAATATTAGCGTCGTGTTTCAAGATCATGCATAGTACATCATGGTTCCTTTATTGTTTTATGAGCAAGTTAGTTGTATATTAAGTCTTCAAATAACTTTCAGCTATTAGTCAATTCAAAACATTTCTTACCAATTGAATTCTTTGGAAGGATATTGCAATAGTCAACTTTGAATGATCATACCTCTCGTTATACTATGAATTTTTGAACATATGATCTACCAAAAGATAAATAATTGAATTATCTTTCCAAAAATACGAATTTTTCCTAAATGTGATATCGGATCAAGGTGTTATGGCCATTTTACTCTTGTATGTCTGGCTGGGAAACTTAGTGATGATATTCGTGATAAGCTGTCACTCCTGTGACGGCTTATCACCAATGTCGTCGCCCTGGGTAGATTTTCACCCCCAGTGATGACATTTTGTGATAAGCCGGTGCGACTGTGATGGCCTATCACCAATGTCGTCAACTTTTCTAGAAAACCAAGATTGCACCTTTTTGTAATGACATTCGTGATGACCGATCACCAGTATGACGTATTGTCATGAATATCGTCAGCTATTTTTTTCATAAATTGAGGGACATTTTTGAAGGGTATTTTGGTCTTTTCCTTCACTTTCCACAACTTATAAACCTTAAGGAGCGTATTATCTTTCATTCTCTTTAGTTAAACATCTCAAAAAGCTCTCTCATACACTCTCAACCACAAGATTACGGTTTTTTCTCAAGATCATATCCTCAAGAATAAGAAGATTCTCTCCCAAAGGGGTTAAACCCTAGTGAAAAAAAATCAAGAACAAGCCAGAAGATTTCGTCAAGAACCTTTAAGAAATATTCGATCTCTTTCAAGATCAAGCTTTAAGGTATGCGTAATGTTCATCCATGAGACCATTTCATCCATGGAGCACAAGAATTATGTTTTAAATTATAAATTGTGATTTTGTTGTTGTGTTATGACTATATTCATGTTGATAACTTTTGTTTTGATTCAAGGTTGTATCTTGATGTATTTTTCATGAAGCAGGTGAGTAGGTTAGTTAGAACCCATGAATTTTGGATTGATTAAGATTGTCAAATTGATAAGTACACCTATGCCCAAAGTTGCGCATGTAACATGTTTGAAATATGCCAAGAATGATAGAATCCATATTTTTATGGTTTAATAGTGCTTAAATGACAAGCGTATGTTCTATTCTTTATGATTCCACATGAACTCCACATTATTGTTGTGTGTTATTGTTATGATACGCAATGAGCATGGTATTGAAGCAACATGAGTATATACATGTTGTGCGCATCCCCTTTTATGTATAAGATGTTAAGAACCAAGTGTAGTATGAAATCCCCTACTTATGATATTGTGAATTGTGGACTCTATTCTTATGATCAAGTCAGTCATATGTGTCAGTTTCCTTCCATTGAGTCTTGGGGTACTTGTACCCAAAATAATGTAGTTGTGTGACTAGTGCTATGTTATGTTATAATGATACTCTCAGTCAAGCCATGGTCTATAGAATTCAGTTAGTCATTTGACTTAGGAAAACTAAAAAATCTCAGCAGTCTCAATAGTTTAGTAACCTCAGTAAACAGTAATCTCGGTGATCTCAGTAACAACAGTATTCTTAGCTATCTCTGTAATTTTAGTACTTTCAGTCAGTCCTCAGAACTCTATATGTTCATTCAGTCAAGGGAACTTAGTAAACTTAGTTTAGCTCCGCTAAACAATACCACTAGTATCTGTTTAGATAATCAGTACCGGTTCAGCTATTCAGTTCAGTGTAGTTATTCAGTTTAGCTCAGTTATCCAATTTAGTTTCTTTCAGATGGAAGTAGGATTCAGCACCAACTGAGTCTACCGATGGGGACTCAACTGCAAGAAAAGATGAAGATCCTTAGAAGCAATCCCTAAGTTCCAGAACTAGATAGCCAGCATGGGTACGCGATGTCACCCGTTAGATAGGACTGGCATACTCAGGGGTCACCCGTTAGAACATTTATATGTATAGGACTGATCCTAGGAGTCACCCGTAAGATTAGGACTGACTCCATAGTAGTTGTCTTAACTGGTGGCACGGTACTGACACCCTTCTAGTCAGGGCAGAGATTGGACCCCAGTCAGCTTAGCATGGGGAATGTCGGTTAGATGAATACTTCCCAGAATTTCAGTTATAGATTTAGGACTGCCAGATATAGTCAACTGAGTTCAGTAGTACAGATTATGTACTGTTAGAGAAATTCAATCCTTATTATTATAAATAGAATTCAAGCTCACCCATTAGACAAGACTGATCTCAACTATAGATAATCAGTATCAGAATCATCAGATTTAAAGATCACCCGCTAGATAGGACTGTTGTCAAATTATGTTACTTTTTATAAAATGGAATTCAGATAGTTCCATCAGAACTCAGATAATTAAATACAGTTTCTTAGTATCAGTTACATCGGTCTTGTCGATCACCACAGTTATATATCACCTCTGTCATTTGTCATAGCTTATGTTATTAGTACTTAGTCTCATGACTGTTAGACACAGTCCATCAGACCAATTCTTTATAATTAAAACTGTCAGAAATAGTCATTTATCTATTCAGTATCACAATGTTCATAAAGTCATGTCGTCAGTATTTTGACTCAGTAGTCTGTATCACCACGAGTTCAATTATAGTTTCTTATACATGTATGTATTCTCGCATTCATATTAGTCAGCATTGTTAATCCATATAATCCTTTGCATTTACCCTACCTCACTCGTGTACTTAGTACATTCAGACGTACTGACGTATTTGCGCTATGGTGCTTTCTCTTATGTTACACCGTAGTTTCAATGGCACATGTTCCAGATTAGCAGTAGAATTCTAGTCGTAGAGTTGCTGTGCGTCCTCATCTATTAAAGGAAGATATTATTTTATTTCATTTATTATTTTAGTTCAGTTTTGCTAGATGGAGTTAGTTGGAGATATGTTCCTTCAACTCCTTACTCAGATAGTATTTAGAGGTTTACAGATTTAGATTAGATTTTATTCAGACGTCATTTGGTTTTAAGTATTATCTACCCATATGGATATTACATTTGTCAGATATTTTATTTAGATGAACCTTATGGCTTATTGTCCATGTTTTTCCATATTATTATATCATATATAGTAGTGTACAGGTACAGATATTAGTCATGGGTTAGTTTATGGTCCTTCAGGGTCATAAGCACCATGTAGCATTCAAGTTAAGAAAATCGGGGTGTTACAAACTTGGTATCAGATCCTAAGGTTCATTAGAGTCATAGGAAGTCTGAAAGTCACATCTAGTAGAGTTTTGCACATGCGTGTGTTGTGCACAACACTTATGTGAATGAGGCTATGAGATGTTTTAGTAATAGTTTCCCTTCTTTCAGTAATCATGTCATGCCATTAAGTATAATCTCAAGTCACTCTAAGTCTAATCCATTTATTCCTTTCTTTTACAGAACATGCATTTTAAAAGAAGAAGTGGGAATCAGTCAGCCCTTCAGCCCGAAGATCCTTTAGGCGATCACGTTTCTCATCTGGAGTTCAGGACCGTATTCACCACTCTTGCTCTATTAGTTGCAGCCCAAAATAAATGACCATCTGTCATTCCAGTCAATCTAATGACCAATTCAGCTGCAGCTAGAATTCGAGACTTTACCCAAATGAATCCTCCTTCTTTCATGAGGTCTAAGTCAGATGAGGACCCACAGGAATTCTTAGATCAAATTTAGAAAGTGATAGATATTATAGGGTGACTACTATGGAAAGTGCTAAGTTAGAAGCATATCAGATGCAGGATATGGCTCATACTTGGTACAAATAGTAAAAGTTAGAAAGGCTAGATGATGCAGGTTCTATGGAGTGGGAGAATTTTGCCTCTGCTTTACTTGATAGATTTTTCCCACTAGAGATTAGAAAAGATATGGTACTAGAGTTCATCAAACTCAGGCAGGGTAATATCATAGTGAAAGAGTATTCTCTAAGGTTTTACTCAATTAGATAGATATGCCCCTCATGAGGTTGCAGAAAGTAGAGCCGAGATGAGTAAGTTCATGTCAGGGGTGAATGATAGCATGGTAAATGAGTAAAGATCTGCCATATTGCATAGTGATATAAATTTATCTAGTCCTATGACTCATGCTCAGTAGACAGAGGAGTAAAAGATTAGAAGGAGGGAGAGACAGAGTAAGAGAGCAAGGACAGGTAGTTTCAGCTATGCTTAGCCTAAGTCACAGGGTGGTAACCGTTCTTACATAGTCAAAATTTTTAAGACCCAACTCCATCCTCAGCTAGTGCACCAAAAACTAAGTTCATATATGACCGTCATGATGGAGCGCCAGGCTCCGAGGCATAGGCTAGTGAGAATAGAAGTCTTACTTATCCGTTTTGCAAAGAGTGTGGTAAGAATCATCTATGTGTATGTAGGGCAGATAGTGATGTATGCTTTGGGTGTGGGAAGCCAAGACATAAGATGTGAAAGTGTAGAGTTCTCGCATAGAGGGGTAAAGAGTTGTGTCTGCAATGCACCAAGAGTGTTCAGCGTCAGAATAGACTTTATGCACTCCAGACCCGTTATGATCCGGAAAGTTTCCCTGACCTAGATTCGGGTATGTTACCATTCTTTCATATTCATGGTATGCATTGTTAGATCTATTTGTCTAATTTGGATATATGTTTCAGCATGAGTTATTTAGTAAAGAGATAAAGTCATTTTAGCAATCGAACTATCTGATTTGTATAGTTTGTTTCCTCATCCTTGCATCTATTCATGCTATCCAAGATCTCAGGGAATGTAAGTATTCGAAGTACAACCTCCTAGTAGTTTCAAGTTCAATTCAATTCATGAATCATGCATTAGTCCCAGACTCCTGAGGTTCAGTTATAATTTAGTTCTTAGATGCCTTGTGCATCACCTTAACTTTCTCAATATCTCTGCAACGTCATTCCAACATACTTTAAGGGACATAGTCCCCCAAGGGGGGAGATGCACTGTAGCCCAAGACTTTCATGATTTAAACATGTCATTTTCTTTGATGAATCTATCTGTGAGGAAGTGTTACTTATGTACCGACCCTCTATCTCCAAAACACAATAGTAAGCCCTGTACTCAATGGCTTAGTTTAGTCCATGATATGATACTCTATCCATGTCATGCATTGAAGACTCAGTTTATTTCATGTATCACGTTCTCGACTCAGTTATGTTCTTATGTTTCTACTCATGCATATTGAGTGATTAATCTTAGACTCATCGATATTTTAAGTTCAAGGTGACAGTCTTCTTTGATCTTACTCGTTCCCATGTTTAGATTTTATTACCAAACTTTTTATTTTGATCAATGCTTAGTTTTTAGTTCAAACATGGTACCTTTACAACACCATGTTCAGCCGTATGTTCCTGATCCCATTCAGTCATATATCCAGGCATTACACCTGCGTGACTAGCTTATAAGTACTATTTGTCATGCATTCATGTATCATTTTAGTCGTATAACCATGCATCATATATGCATGGATTCAGCTCATCAATTAGGCATCATATATGCATTCTTATTATGAGAAACTCAAATCATCAGAAAACTAAGTCGTGCATTCATGAATCAGTTAGTCATGCATCAGATATCCATGTTCAGTATGATGTATTCAGTTTATCAGTCATGTCGGTCCCAAAAAAATGTTTCAGTAGTTTATGTATTGTACATACTTCAGTTTATCTTTATTTCCATCTCAGTCATTCTCGTTCGAGGACGAATATTCCTAAAGGGGAGATATTGTAATACCTTAAAAAATCCAAACCAATATTAGCGCCATGTTTCAAGCTCATGCATAGTAAAACATTGTTCCTTTATTGTTTTACGA
>JAPEIP010000011.1:140208378-140232949 GCA_026120095.1 Capsicum chinense
CATCTATTCATGCTATCCAAGATCTCAGGGAATGTAAGTATTCGAAGTACAACCTCCTAGTAGTTTCAAGTTCAATTCAATTCATGAATCATGCATTAGTCCCAGACTCCTGAGGTTCAGTTATAATTTAGTTCTTAGATGCCTTGTGCATCACCTTAACTTTCTCAATATCTCTGCAACGTCATTCCAACATACTTTAAGGGACATAGTCCCCCAAGGGGGGAGATGCACTGTAGCCCAAGACTTTCATGATTTAAACATGTCATTTTCTTTGATGAATCTATCTGTGAGGAAGTGTTACTTATGTACCGACCCTCTATCTCCAAAACACAATAGTAAGCCCTGTACTCAATGGCTTAGTTTAGTCCATGATATGATACTCTATCCATGTCATGCATTGAAGACTCAGTTTATTTCATGTATCACGTTCTCGACTCAGTTATGTTCTTATGTTTCTACTCATGCATATTGAGTGATTAATCTTAGACTCATCGATATTTTAAGTTCAAGGTGACAGTCTTCTTTGATCTTACTCGTTCCCATGTTTAGATTTTATTACCAAACTTTTTATTTTGATCAATGCTTAGTTTTTAGTTCAAACATGGTACCTTTACAACACCATGTTCAGCCGTATGTTCCTGATCCCATTCAGTCATATATCCAGGCATTACACCTGCGTGACTAGCTTATAAGTACTATTTGTCATGCATTCATGTATCATTTTAGTCGTATAACCATGCATCATATATGCATGGATTCAGCTCATCAATTAGGCATCATATATGCATTCTTATTATGAGAAACTCAAATCATCAGAAAACTAAGTCGTGCATTCATGAATCAGTTAGTCATGCATCAGATATCCATGTTCAGTATGATGTATTCAGTTTATCAGTCATGTCGGTCCCAAAAAAATGTTTCAGTAGTTTATGTATTGTACATACTTCAGTTTATCTTTATTTCCATCTCAGTCATTCTCGTTCGAGGACGAATATTCCTAAAGGGGAGATATTGTAATACCTTAAAAAATCCAAACCAATATTAGCGCCATGTTTCAAGCTCATGCATAGTAAAACATTGTTCCTTTATTGTTTTACGAGAAAGTTAGATGTCGATGAAGTTTTCTAATAACTCCTACCTATCAAATGAATCAACACATTCTTTACCAATTGAATTCTTGGGAAGGATATTGCTATAGTCAACTTTGAATGAGCATATCTCTCATTATAATACAAATTTATAGCTTATGACCTACTAAAATATATATATAATTTAATTATCTTTCCAATAATACAAATTTTGCCTAAATCCAATATTGAAGCAAAGATTTATGCCCATTTTACTGCGGCATGTCTGGATGGGAAACTGAGCGATGACATTCGTGATAAGCTGCCACACCTGTAAAAACCTTTCACCAATGTTGTTAGCCCTAGATAGATTTTCACCCCCAGTGACTACATTTTGTGACAAGCCATCACGCCCGTGGCAGCCTATCTCTAATGTCATCAACCTTAACTAGAAAAGCAAGATTTTACCTTATTGTGATGACAATTCATCACGACCTATCACCAGTATGACGGAGTGTCACGAATGTTATCAGCTATTTTTCTCCAGCAATTGAGGGACATTTTTACAAGGGTATTTTGGTATTTTCCTTCACATCCCAGGATTTATAACCCTCAAGGAGCGTATTATCTTTCATTCTCTTTAGTTAAACATCTCAAAAACCTCTCTCATACACTCTCAACAACACAAAATTAGGGTTTTCTCTCAAGATCATCTCCTCAAGAACAAGAACATTCTCTCCCAAAGGAGTTAAACCCTACAAGAAAAATCAAGAACAAGCCTAAGATTTTTTAACATCCTTCAAGAAACATTAAATCTCTTTCAAGATCAAGCTTTAAGGAATGCGTAGTGTTCATCCATGGGCCCCTTTCATCCATAGAGCTCAATAATCGTGTTTTAAATTATAAATTGTTATTTTTTTATTATGTTATGACTATATTCATGTTTATTATTGTTTTTTGGATTCAAGGTTGTATCTTGATGTGATTTTCATGAAGCACGAGCAGGTTAGTTGAAACCCATGAATTTTGGATCGATTAAGATTGTCAAATTGAAAAGTACACCTGTGCCCAAAGTTGTGCATGTATGGTGATTGATAAAATGGCACGAATGATAAAATCCATAGTTTTATGACTTAATAGTGCTTAGTGACAAGCCCATGTTCTATTTTTTATGATTCCACATGAAGTCCAAGTTATTCTTATGTGTTATTGTTGTGATATAGAATGAGCATGATATTGAAGCAACATGAGTATATACATGTTGTGCGCATCCCCTTCCATCTATAAAATATTGAGATCCAAGTGTAGTATGAAATCCCCTACTTATGAGATTGTGAATTGTGGAGTCTATTCTTATGATCAAGTTAGTGATCTTAGTCAGTTTCCTTCCATCGAGTCGTAGAGGTACTTGTACCCAAAATAATATAGCTTTGTGCCAAGTGTCATGTCATGTTATCACGATACGCTCAGTTAAGCCATGGTCTATAGAATTCAGTTAGTCATGTGACTTAGGAAAACTCAAAAAATCTCAGCAGTCTCAGCAGTTCAGTAACCTCAGTACTTAGTAATCTTAGTGATCTCAGTAGTAGTAGTTTTTATAATGATCTCAATATTTTTAGTACTCGTAGTCAGTCCTTAGAACTCAGTAAGTTCCTTCATTCAAGGGAACTCAATAAACTTAGTTTAGCTCCGCTAACCAATACCACTAGCATTAGTTCAATTAATTTGTATCAGTTCAACTCTTTAGTTCAGTTCAGTTATTCAGTTAAGCTTAGTTATCCAGTTCAATATCTTTTAGATGCGAATAGGATTCAGCACCGCCTAGAGATGAGGACTCAACTTCTATAAAGGACAGAGATCCTTAGAAGTAATCCCTAAGTTCCAAAACTACGTAGATAGTGTTGGTACGAGATTTCACCTGTTAGATAGGACTTCAATACTCAGGGTCACCCGTTAGCACATTTATATGTATAGGATTGATCCAAGGAGTAACCCACTAGATTAGGACTGGCTCCACAACAATTGTCTTTATTGGTGGCGCGGTACTAACACCCTTCCAGTAAAGGTAGAGATTGGACCCCAGTCAGCATAGCATGGGGCATGTCGGTTAGATGAATACATCCCATAATTTCAGTTACAGATTCAGGACTTTTAGATACAGTCAACTCAGTTTAGTAGTATAGATTTAGTACTATTACAGATAATCAATACTTATTTTATAAATTTACTTCAAGATCATCCATCAGATAGGATTGATCCCATTTATAGTTAATCAGTATTAGAATCATCAGATTTAAAGAGCACCCGCTAGATAGGACTGATCTCAAATTTAGTTACTCCATATAGAACAGAACTCAGATAGTTCTATCAGATCTCAGACTGTTAAATATAGTTTCTCAGTATCATTTACATTGGTCTTGTCGATCATCACTGTTATATCAGTTATGTTAGTTGCCATAGCTTATGTTATTAGTATTCAATATCAGGAATTCTAGACACAATCAATTCAACCAGTTCTTCATAATTCAAACTGTCAGAAATATGCATTCATCTATTCAGTATCTCAGTATTCGTAAAGTCTTGTCGTTAATATTCAGACACAGTAGTCAGTATCAACATGAGTTTAGTTATAGTTTCTTATGCCTGTATGTCATCTCACATTCATATTAGTCAGCATTGCTGATGCATATAACCCTCTCCATTTAGCCTAACATACTCGTATACTTATTATATTCATACGTTCTGACACATTTGTGCTATGGTGCTTTCTCTTATGTTACACCATAGGTTCAGAAGCACGTGTTCCAGATTAGTAGTAGCATTCTAGTCACATATTTGCAGTGAGTCCTCATCAATTGGAGGATGATATTATTTAATTTTATTTATTATTTCAGGTAAGTTTTGCGAGACGGAGTTAGTTAGAGACATGTTCCTTCAACTCCTTACTCAGACAGTATTAGAAGCTTTCTGATTTAGTTCAGATTTTATTAAGACTTTAGTTTTTTTTGGATATGTTCCACCCATATGGATATTATGTTTATCAGATATTTAATTCAGTTGAACCTTATGGCCTATTCTTCTTGTTTTCATGTATTTTAACGTCATATATTGCAGTGTATAGGTACAGATATCCGTCAAGGGTTAGCTTGTGGTCCTTCGGGGTCATAAGTACTGTGTAGCATTCCGGTTCAAAAAATGAGGGTGTTACAAAAACTTTGATCACTTAAGTGATCTTCTAATTACCCAGTAGGTATCACTTAAGCGATGCACTTAGTCACTTAAGTGATTGGCGTGGAAGAGTCAGGTATCGCGTAAGCAGGGTATTGTCGGTTATGAGGCATCTTATGAGAGTACCAAATATCGCATAAGTGAAACTTGGTCTCGTAAGCATGGTCACTTAAGCAACCCAGTGTTCTCTAAAGAAACACCAGTGGGCCTAGGAAGGTTATAAATACCCCACTTAGCCTACTCTTCACCATTCTTCTTTTATTTTTTATAAAGTGGAAATTCTTAGGAGAATTAGTTATGGGTCTTTGTGGAGATTTGGTAAACTTTATTTACATCCCTCTCTAATTCATGGTAAGTTTCTATCTATTTTAGGATTAAATCCATTATCTTTTTGTAGAATCTTTGTAATCATGTTGGCTTGATTATAGCAGCATTATAGATCAAACTCACCTATTTTTTAGGCTAATTGTTACTTGAACAAAGAGTGACCTTGTGTCTATTTTGAAAGTATAATTCTTTAAATGGGCCCCACATAATTTTAGATCCAAATCACAATAGTGCAATATGGTTGTTTTGATGACTAAATTGTTATTTTGATAGCGTGGTACCTTACAGAAGCTTATCAAAAACAAAAATTTATAGTTTAGCAAATTCTTCGGTCATTATTGGACATCTAGATAGGCTATGTTTACCTCATCATAGATTGAACGATTTCATAGTATGATTACGATATGATTCTAGATATAGCATGGTATTTATTTATTGTTGGTTAGATTGTCAGTATTTGGGTTAGTTTGACTCTTTAAGCTATCTTTATAACATAACTTAAGTGAAATTAGCTTAGTTATTTATTTTTTAGGTGAAATTTTCTTCATAGCTCATGTTTAGGATAGATATTATCATAGTTGTTCTGGTTCGGCAAAATTATCTTTGTTTCTAGTATTTTAGGTGGGGATTTGATTAGTTGTTCATGGTTGGGAAAAATTGTTATCGTAGGGCTTGTTGGTGCTTATTAAATGTCTAGAAATAGAATTAGATACCTTAGCCTAAAATGGGGTAGAAGTTGCCTAAAATGGATTTTGGGGATTTAAAGTGGGGCCCTCTGGCCCATCTTAGGCCAAGACTTGTGTTAGCTTTCTAGACTTATTTACGTATGATATACCCTTATTAATGCCTCGTTTAGGACTAAAGGATATTAGATGTATTTAATGAGTATGTTAGTATGATACTGGAAGATTGCCTTAGTTGTTCAAGTTCAGCTAATGATTATAATGATGAAGATGCTATTGTGTTCAAGTTTGTCTGGTGTTCGGAGTTATGATGATATTATATGGTTTAGATGGATACTTTATTGTGGAATTTTAATTGGTAACGTGTGATTATTCGGTTACATAGTTCCCTTTTTTGTACCCTACAAGCTTATGGGGGCCTCGCTAGGTTATTTACCTTTCCACACTTATTGGTTTATGGGGGCCAATATTGTAGTTATAATACTGTGATCTTTGTGCTAACCTTTCATATGTATTTAATTTTTTGTGTACAATAGTGTTGGAGCTTATTACCAGGTTTTCCCCTTTTAATTTAACTTAACTTATTTTGTCTTGTATATTATTATTTTTATATCATGATTTTTCTCAATCAGCCGGTGATGCCAACTGATACGACGAGTTTTGGTACTCATGCTAAACTTCTTTAACTTTTTGTTGCAAATTTGAGTAGAGTTGCCACTACTAATTTGACACTCGTGCAGTGTTGATTTCAGAGATTGGGTGAGCTCTTTGAGTTGGAATTGTAATTTTTGCTTATATTTATCTATGTCTAGTATTTTAACTTTGAGAAGAATTCTATTTGACTAGTTGGTACTTATAGTTCCTTTGTAGTAGCTGTTGTACCGACATTGTCGAGTTTTGGGATGGTTGCTGATTTTCTAGCTATCTATTAGACTATTATAACTATATTATTGCTATCTAAGTGTTTACTTTCTAAGTTTTTGCTTTTAGGATATTTTCCACCAAGATATCCCATTGCACCTAACTCCTAGATATGGTTCATCTTACCTACTGGCAGGATAAATTAGATGTCATGATGACTCATAAATTGGGTTGTGACATTATTGAAAGCTCCTACCTCTGCGAGATGTTTACTTTTCTTTGGCATTGGTAACAAGCAATTGTATAGCCATGTGCATCTTTATGAATGATAGGAAATAGTCTATGCACAACTATTAATGTAACATCGGGGTTGCACCACACTGTGAGAGGCCACGTCCATTAAAGTAAGTCACAAGCAACAACACATTAATGTTGTAAGGAATATAATATTTTGTAGCAATATAAAAACACAACGATTTAATGTGGAAACCTCCTTGCTCAATGGAGGAAAAACCACGGTTCGCCGCCAAGAAAACTTCAACAATCAAATATGATCAGCCTCTTGATTGCAGACACCAATGCACCTAACTCTAGGCTCAGCATAATTGTAATAACTCTACTAGAATTCTACCATAACAACTCAATCAAGAACATACCTTAATAATAATTAACTCTAACTAGTATTGAACTCAGGTAAGTCCAATGTGTCTTGGCTGGTACATATCTCACCTGCCTAATTTGTTACACTAGACAAAAAAATAGTATAGGCAATGTGACATTAATATATTTCCGTAAAGACCCAGGGACCTGTTTCATTGTTGTCAGTTGATCATCACCAAAACAAGATATAACAATTTCCCTCTTTTTGATGATGACAAACTACAGAACTTGGAGCATCAAATCTATTTACCTTATTTAGTAAAATTAATTACCAATACTATCAGTGAATGTTCCCCCTATTATTAAACACCATGTTCCCCCTATTTATATGTCATCATGCTTGAGGAAAGTTCCCCCCAGTCACTATGCCATGCCATCATACTTAACCAACATTTAAAATATTCAACACGTATGCACCTCATACCTTACATATCTTAAAAGAAACAAACTTGGTCCCTACCATACATGAATTCAGTATTCCCCATTTTTGCATCATTGAGAAGTTATAACAATAAACCAACAGTAAAATAAGTAAAAGTAAGTTAACTCAGGGCCACTTGGGCAACAATAAGATAAAGAACAATATCTAAATTAAGGAAATGACAGATGAAACTCATAAACTGAGGTTTATTCCTACTCAAAAGGTAAGTATCATGGCAGTGCATAATTGAAATATTCTAAATAAAAAGCTTAGGAATAAAGGAAGATTAACAGGTAAAGGAATTGAAAAGAGGGTTTGGAGAAGTAGAGCAATGTTATCATTCTCTGTAGCATGACATTGTAAAATATCCTTTGTTAGATGAATTATCTCTACATTCAATCCAAGAAGATCATCAATCAAAGTTGAAAATCTCTTCTTTAGCTCGACATTTCCAGCTCAAGATCTTTAGAGACACTTGGATACTTTTTGGAAAGATGTTGAATTATTACTTACAATTTGCTAATTTCTTCATCCTTCGCATCTGAGTTGAACATTAGTTCCTCTATTTCTTTGTTGAATTTCTCTTGATAGATGTTACCTGGGTTCTTTCCTACACACTTAGTTTAGATCAGAGTCTTCTTACAAAACAGTTGTATCACAGTCCTGGGAGTTCAATTTTTCCAGAAAATACTAAAATGATCAAACACTTTGTTCAACCAATATCCATAATGTATGTCATGTTTTCCATTTTTTTTCATGAATAACTTTATGCATGTGCTCCATCATTAAGGCAGATAAATAAATGAACTTAATACTTCTAAGACCTTCTATCACATATGAATCAATATCTGAAGCAATGTTCTCTTTTATGATCTAGGTTGATTCACATTGTTAACAAAATAGATGATTAATTGAACCCCATTTTAAGCAATATTGTATTCACTGCATCCACAAATTTACTTTAATCATTTATCCCTTTGGCTTAAACTCTATTGTTGGTTTTTGCTTTAAGGCAGTCCTCACACCACTGACAGAAACTTATAGAATTCTCGCAAATGAAAAAACATAAAGATTCATCTTCTTTCATTGAACTATAAAAGTCATCTTCATTCTATCTCCAAAAGAATCTGATATGGATTAAAATTCCCTGACTACCTCATCAAAAACTATGGGAATGAGTCCCTCTATAAGATGGAGCAATCATTTCTATTTAACAAGCTCAACTAATTTCATCATACCTGGTTTCGTTAATATACTTGATGAAAATATCCTTAAAGTTAGTACCTTTTGATTTTTAAAGAATCTATTTCTCACTTCTATATACAAAACCTTTCTTTCTTTTCCAGTTTTCCCTTTTTAGAAATACTGATCGGTTTTTCCTCAGTCATTTTTCTCATTTTAGAACCATTTTCTTTGAAAGTTTGCTTTTTCCCAGCAAAAATTCTAGATTTCTCTATAGGAATTCTTGTTATATCAGTGAAATTTTATTTTTGAGGACTAGACACACATTTTTATGGGCTATTCATCATCATCGTGTGATTTTCAGCAACATAGGCATTATCCATCAATATATTTCTAGAAGACTTATGAGGCTTGAAGGATGATTTTTCATTAATGAGTTGAGTAAAGAAGGAGTTTGGATTTGGAAGAGTAGGATTATAAGGTTGTTTTTCAAGAAAACTTGAGCAAGGATTTTTATTTAAGCTAAGCTCAAAGTCCATTGAAATACATCAAAATGAGGAATTTACAACCATTTGGAAGTCCTTTTCATACGAGGCTATTTGTGACTATATTTTTCCTTTTGTCAAGAAAAAAATTGGGTACAACAAGAGTTAAAGGAACACGTAAGCACAAGGAAGGGTTTTTGTTAGAATAAGATCTGATGAATTTCAAGTTTAGGGTGACTCATTCTTCCTTTTCAAAGAAGACAATTTTATGACACAGAGAAACAGTGGACATAAATTTTTTTGACAGATTAAAAGGATACAGAATAACGAAACTAACTTAAGAGATGGGACCAAGTCCATCTCTTTCTTGAGTGAATCCGCAACTTTGTGCTCATCATATTTGTCCTCCTCCAAAGTTGTTCTGATAGGTGTATACCTGCAAAGATATGATACTGAGTTCAACCTATAAGTACACATTTTATCAAGGATACCTAGCTCCTTATCATAACCATCTATTAGGAGAAAAGATAATTCACCTAGTAGGTCAGGTTAGTTTGATCAACCATAGCCTCATTCTGTTTTTTCATCAATTAGCACCTTATGAAGAGCCTTAGTAAATATGTCAGCTATTTGATCTTCAATTTTGCAAACCTTTATGCAAATAACTCTTTATCAATTTTTTCTCTTAGAAAGTGATGTCTTACATCAATATTCTTGGTCCTCTGATATTGCACAAGATTATTATCTATGTTGAGAGAACTTGTGTTGTCACACATTAGAGGGATAATGTATGAGACAATTCCAAAGTACTTCAATGGTTGTTTTATCCATAACAATTTTGCATAATAAGAAGCTGCAACCATAGAGTCAGCTTCAACAATAGATAAATCAACCAAATTTTGCTTCATAGAATCCCAGAAGATTAAGGATGAACACAGAAAATGAGCCATTCCTGAGGTACTTTTTCTATCCACCAGATATCTAACATAATCAGCATCGGCATATCCTACCATATCAAAGATGTCTCCAGAAGCATAATATAAAACTAAGTGTCTTGTATCTTTCAGGTATCTGAGAATTCATTTTGCATCTTTCAAATGAGACTCCCTAGGATAGGCTTGAAATCTTACACACATTACTACAATAAATGTATTATTTGGCCTACTTTTGGTAAGTTGTAGTAAGGATCTAATAATCTCTCTGTTTATGGTCTTATTAACAGAGGAACCAAATTCATCATTATCCATCTTGGAGTTGGTTCTAATTAGAGTTTCTATTGGCTTGGTATCTCCCATGTTGTATTATTCAGTAGCTCCTTGATGTACTTCTCTTGATAGATCATTATCCCTTGAGAAGTTAGATTGATCTGTAAACCGAAGAAGAAACTTAGTTCTCACATCATGCTCATTTCAAATTCACTCCCCATTAGCTTTGCAAACTATTCAAATAGGGATTAAGAGGTAGCTCCCAAAATAATACCATCAACATATATTTGAATAATCAGTAAGATGATGCCTCTAAGTTTTAAAGAGGGTATGCCAATTTTGCCTCAATTAAACCTATTTTCTAGAAAAAACATTAGAAGTCTCTCATACAAAACCCTAGGAGCTTGCTTTAACCCATAGAGAGCTTTGTCCGATTTGAGTACATGATGAGGAACATCTACATGTTCAAAACCTAGAGGTTTTGTTATATGGACTTCTTCCTTCAAGTTTCAATTTAGAAAATCACTTTTAACATCGATTTGGAAGATTTTAAACCCCGTATAAATAGCAAAAGGAATAAGAATCCTGATAGCATCTATCCTTCCTACAGGGGTTAATGTCTCATCATTATCAATTCCTTTCTTTTGGTTATAGGCTTGAACAACCAACCTTGCTTTATTTTTGTTGATGTTTCCTTTTTCATCTTTTTAGTTTATGTACAACCAATTGGTTCGAATAATGGTGATGTCAATAGGTCTGGGAACTAGGTGACATAATTTACTTCTTTTAAATTCCTGAATTTCCTCCTACATTGCATTGATCCAGTCAGCATCTTGTAGAGCTTCCTTGACATTTTTAGGCTTAGTTTATGACAGAAATGATGAGAATTCTGTTGAATTTCTGTCTTAAGTTCTTGTTTGGACACAAAATTCTAAAGGTGTAGTCATATTATCAAGTGGTTGAGAAGATTTATGCCTCTAGTTAGAGCTTCTGAGATTAATTTCACTACATCCAGGTCCCCGAGGAGTATGACTGGAACTTTCTCATTGTTTTTTAACTTGATGCAGGATCTATGACTGAGATATTGGTTACCCATAATCACATCATTCTTATCTATATCTTTACCCTTTTGTCCATCATCTTCAGTAATATCATCTGTTTGAACATGAATGAGCTCTTTAATTACTAATTCTTAGTCATCACCAGGACTTATAGTTTCCTTAGATTATCAAAGACCACATGCACACTTTCTTCAACATGCAGAGTTAGTTTGTTGAATAATCTTTATGCTTTACTTGTTGAGGAATAGCCCAAAAATACTGCTTCAACACTCTTGGAGTCAAACTTTCCTAGATCACTCCTCCTATTATTTAGAACAAAGCATTTGCACCCAAAAGGTTTGAAGTATTCAAGCATAGTCTTTCTATTTAACATAAGCTCGTACGGTGTCTTGTTCAGGAGTTATCTAGTGAAGCACCTATTTTTCACATAACAAGAAGTTTTTATATCTTCAACCCATAACTTCTTTGGAATTGCACTATCAGTTAACATAGTCCTTGCAATCTCTATATGGGTTTTGTTTTTTCTTTCAACTACTCTATTTTGCTGAGGAGCCCTTAGAGTAGAGAAGTTATGAAAAAATCCATTTTTAGTATATAATCCTGAAACTTGGGTATTTTCAAATTCAGTTCCATGATTAGATCTGAATTGAGCAATCATGTAATTAAGCTTTATTTAAATTTTCTTGGAAAATCTAACGAGAACCTCATAGGTTTCCTCCTTTGGTCTCAAGAACATTGTCTAGGTGAACCTTGATTAATCATCCACAATCACAAACACATATTTATTTCTTTCTCTACTTTGGACTTTAACAGGTCCAAACCGATCCATATGCAGCATCTCTAGAAGTTTAGATGTACTCACTTTCTTCTTCAGCTTAAAGGAACACCTGGTTTGTTTTCCCCTGACACAAGCATTAAAAACCTTGTTGCTAAAAAATATTAGCTCTGGTATCCCACGAACTAGGTCCCATGAAATCAACTTGTTCAACAAAGAGGAATTTATGTATCCCATTATTTTGTACCATAAATGAACACTTTCTCTGTGAACACATAAAAATGTTAATCCCATCAACCACAGACTCCCAATCAGACACATAGATGTTAATGATTCTCTTGGCTTTGAGAATAACTTTACTAGATTTCAAGTTTGACACATTATATTCATTCTCTAAACATTTAACCTCCTTTCCTTTGTCACAGATTTGAGAAACACTTAGGAGATAGTACTTGAGCCCATTCATAAAGTACACATATTTTATTTCTTAATTAGATGATTTTCTAATCTTTCCCACATCATGAATATAGCCTTTTTTACCATTTCCAAAAAGGACACCTCCACTGTGAAGTATATTGAAAAAAAAGAAAGTAGTCAGTCCTTCCTGTCATATAATTTTAAAATCCACTATCCATGAACTATTTCTAACTGCATTTCTCTCCTTCTACATGTAAAAATAATAATTTGTTAGATTTGGGAACCTAATCAAGTTTAAGTTCCTAATAGGATAGAAAGGGTATGATTAAATCATTACTGACCAATCTAAATAGGGAATTCTTTCTCACATTCTTTAAGGAGATGAAACCCATAGGATAATAATTTTTCTACTTAATGTAATTAGCACTGCAAATTTTTGCTCTACCCAAATACTGGCAGTTTTTATTTAAGTGTCCATCTCTTCCTCAATGAGTACATAGAGTTTGGCGACCCTATTTCTAATACCTTGAACAACTTTCCCATGAGATCTAGTTTAATAGGTCCTTTTCTGATATCTGATCCATTTACTATCATTGAAACTTTTACCATTTAGATTAGAAAGAATTTGTATAGATGTGGTCCACTTTATTTTTTTTATGAGTTCTTCCTTTGGAAGGACCAGGTCCCTTTCTCACAGTTCATTCTTAACGAGGGCAGTCATAAGGTGCTTTTGAGAATCCCTCAATTTATCTTCAAGCTTAATTTGAACCTTTAAAGCTTCTTTCTTCCATTTATCATCAGAGTCATTTACTTTCTCCAGTTGACTCCATAAACTTAGATTACTAGACTTCAACTTAGTAAACTGTTCTTCTGTTTCAGAAGTCAGAAGAGTTAAAGCAACCAATTCATGCTCCTGAATTTGTACTTTTTCTTCTAGAGCATTTTTCTATGTAGTCAATTCACACACTGAATCAATCAACATATTTTCTAGCTTCTTTTTCTTTCTAGCAGAGTAGTTATCTAAATTTTTATAAATGTTATAGAGAGTTACCTCATTTTCTTCTTCATTTTAAGTGTTTACCATAAGGGAAAGCAATGAATTATAGATAACTTCACTCTCCTCTACAACCATCATAGAAATATGTTCAGACTTTTCAATTTCATCAAATTCACTGAAGGAATCTCACCAGACTTCTAGGGCCTACCTTACTGCATAATCAGCTACATATTTTCTGCTTGATTTTACGGGGACCTAGTGACTTTTCTTTTGTTTTTCACCTCAAGTTTTGAGACATTCTAGATATTCTATTTTGTGCATTGGACGGTCCTTAACAAAATGCTCAGGACTTCCATATTTGTGACAAACTTCAACATTTTCACCTTTTTTGCTACTACTTCTTTTTTATTGAAACTGACCACTTTTCTTCACAGCTCTAAATTTTTTTTACCAAATTAGCAACATCAATGTCTTATTCACTTTAATTAGATTTTATAACCTTCTATGCAAGAGAGTTTTCCCTTTTTGCTTTCTTCTTCTCATGTCGTTGGTGCATCTTGAGCTCATTAGTCTTTAGATTACCAATGAGCTCATCCATCGTGAGAGTCTCCACATTTCTTGGATTAGTTAAAGTATCCACTTTTCTTTCCTAGGAAATAAGAAGAACAAGTAGATTTTTTCTCACTTTTTTATACAAAGGTATTACCTCTCTTAAGTAGTGTAGCTTATTTGTGATGGAAATAAATATTGTATGCATTTCTTGAATTGTCCATCCTTCTTTTCTGGTGAAGGTTTCATACTGAGTAGTCAGTATGTCAAATTTAGAGTTCTTCATATCAGTTGTTCCCTCATGAGATGTCTTCAGGAAATGCCAAATTTATTTTTTATTTTCACAAGCTGAAATCCTTTTATACTCATTAGGTCCTATGCCATAGGAAAGCAATTTCTTTTCCTTGAAATTCTTTTCAATTTTCTTTTGATATTCATCAACAAACTCTCTTATGTTTTTTACAACCATCCTTATTATGTATCCTTCTTTGACCTTCTTAATAGGAATATGAGGACCATTGATAATGCTCTTCTTACACGTCAATTTAAGTACAAGGCAGTTGAGGTCAATATATTTACCCAACTTTGGATTCATGGTCGAATCCAGAAGGAACAATGTGTTGATTAAGTAGGTTCGAAAAAAAATTTGCTCAAGTAAACATATGATACAAGATAGTTCGGTGGTTTACAATCTTATCAAGTGTCAAAGTAATTCTTGGGCTTCAAAAGGACTAATTCAAAACTAAGAATAATTAGAGTGTAATAAGTTAGGTTCAAATCTAGTAATTATGCTTTCCTATGGGAAAGTCATTCATGGGATAGTGAAAATTCAATGCAAAATATAATTGATGATGATGTGGTAGGCTAGGTCGAAGATCTTTGTAGTTAGTCTTTTAATAAAAGCACAAGATTTTACCCATAGTCTCTTTCGAGCACGTAATGTGTGTGTAAATTAAAGCTACCCGTTGCCTGAATTATGCACCCCTATTTCTAGGATAGTACCCAAGGGATAGTTAACCTCATATTCACCCTTATATCTATGATTGTGAAATATTGGAAGGACATACCCATAAATTGTCTATTATTTCTTTAGTTCCCATATTTCCTTTTCAAAAATGACGTGGGTTCTAAAGTTCACCCTAAACCACTATTTCAAGGAGGGCTAGGGCTTTCAATAGTTGGGACTTTCATTCATCAAACCCATTTAGGCATTTGGGGCTTTCACCCATAAATACCAACGTATTTAATCAAAGCAACAATAGAATGCATTATCAACAAACTAAATTGCAGATAAATATATCACAACCTATAGAAAATTGGTTCCTATTCAAACATAACCCTAAGAGGCAGATCTAGCAAATCATAAAAATAATAAAAATAAATAAATCATAATATCTATTAAAGTTATTCATAGGAAAAATGAAGACAGGGCAAACCACACTTTAGACTCAATAGAACCTTCAATAGTCTAAGTAAAATCTACACTTGGAACATACTCTAATGTTTTCTTAGCTAAAAGTACTACAAATTTGAGTTCCAAGCTCCAAGAAATGACAAAAATCCTAAACTAAGAATGGGAGATAGGGTTATGGAAAGATGGATTTACTTACAATGTATGGATTTTGAGCCTTAAATTGGATTTGGGTTCGGCTGGTAAAATTGAAATTTTTGCCCTTGGGCCATTTTTCGCTCTCACACGATCGTGGAATATTCATCGCGATCACGCTTACTGCGATCAAGATAAGTCCATCGCAATCACAGTTTATTAACTAGCTTGATTTGGCGAGATCACAGGCAGACCCCTGCGATCACAATACTTGAGGGATAGATAATTATCCTGCTTTAGCTTGTCCAACTCTTGCAACTCAATTACCTTTTCTTAATCTTTTTAATCTCAAATTTGCTTCTTTTCTTCTCAGCAATTGTAAACCTGCAAAATATGGGAATTAGTACATTTAACTATGCGAATTAGTACATTTAACCCTAAATATATCTCACTTTTACATTCAAATTATAGTACAGTGTACGAATATTTAGTGCAAATAAGTGGTAAATTTACCCTTCATCAACCATTAAGTATTATATCCATCAACTCACTATCCTCAGTCATAATGAAGTCAAACATCCTGTTTTTCTACCACCCATAGTACTGCCCAGTAAATTCGAGTGGTCTAGGGGTAGATTTCCCATCTTCTAGATTAGGTGAAGTAGTCATGATCAATAAATTACTCTAGGTATAAACCTTTTAGAGTGTCCTTGGTCTGCTACAAATTAATAAAACATCGGGGTTGCACAACACTATAAGGGACGAAGTCCCTTAATGTCTGTCACTGGAAATAACATAGTAAACCTTTATGGAAGCTAAAACTTTGTAGGAATTTAAAAACACAATGTTTTAACGTCAAAACGTCCTTTCTCAAGGGAGGAAAAACCATGGCTTGTCCTCACAATCAACCTCATGAATATAGATTCCAATGAAGCTAACTTTATGTTCCACCTACTTGTAATAAATCTACTACAAGCTTACCTTCACAACTCTGTCAAGAACACACCTTAATACTGATTAACACTAACTAATATTGAACTCAGGTAACTATACCTAAGCACTCTCAATATAAAAAAGGAAAACATTACTCTTATTCCTTGAGTAATTCAATTACAAAGCAATACTCGACTCAAGAACAAAAACACTCCCTCAGCATACAAACAATAAAACTTGAGTAATATTGCAAAATTGAGTTTTTGCCTTTTTCACTCTTTGATTAATCAGGATTGTTAAAACTGCTCAAGTGAAAATCATTCTTTTTGTTTTATAGTGGAATAATGATTCGGGTTGAAATCAAATTGGGCTAATGGTTCTAACTGGTAAACATCTCACTAATGAATTTTATTACACTATATGAGAAAACTGTGCAGGCTATGTGAATGAAATATATTTCCGTGAAGACCCAGGGGCATGGACCCTTGTCGTTACCTGATCATCATCAAAATAATATATCAAAACTATGATGACCCGGACCTGGTGAAAAATTACATGTCACTTGAATACTCATCATCTCCACCTTAGGAACACATCTATGAATATGTTTATCCACAAAAATCCAAAAACGTACAGCTCATTCTAGATGAACTTCCTCAGATTATACATAAACTTTTTATGCAATTGAAACTATAGATCCTCAGGCACTACATCACATATCAAATAATTACCAAAGTTTGTAACCCATAGAATCAAGTCTTGCTATGTGGATGAGACCTGTTCATTTAGAAAAGTATCATTAATCTTAAACTCATCCTTTATTTTCAACATCACCTCTTCTTCAAGGTGTAACAAGTGGACAATCGCTAGATTTTTAGTCCCTTTCAGTCCTGGACCTCAAAGTTAAAATTTTGTAACAGAAGTAACGAATGAATTATCCCTCACTTTGCATCATTGTTATCATAATGTACTTAAGAGATGTGTAGTTAATTTACATAATCAAGTTCGTGCAAAAACCACAATCACTTTTAAATTTTTGCAAAAGAAAAAACCACAACAAACAACACTTGTTCAATCATAGTATAAATTTTTTGAGTAAGTGCATTACTAGATATAATACCCCCCATATTTTCATGCTCTAGACACCTCAAAAGATAGGCTATTAATTTAATTTTCCAACATCACAAGTTTCTCCTTAATTTGATATAGTGGCAAAAAGTTATGCAAATTTTCCCTTAAGCATTAGTTACCTGCCAGTGGCTACGAGTCACATGATGACCCGTTACCAGACATAACGAGTTGTTATGAGGAGTATTCATCACAATAATAAGGATCCTTAGTTTAAAGCTGAGTTATACTAACCCTACCCTTTAACTCATCACCAATGAGAATGATTCATAAGGAGGGACTCATTATCACAATAGTGTATAGATAAAAATCCAATCTTAGACTATGACTTTACCTAATGACTTCTGATAAGTCATGACGAGTTGCTAAGAGGGGAGTCATAGGCATAATAGAAATGACTCAAGACATCAAGATTTTATGTTACGACTAGACCATGACTTGTGACTAGTCATACTGAGTCCTGGGGTGAGTCGTAACGACTGGGAGCAAAGTTTCCTACATAATTCTCAAGGACTTTTAAATATTTTCCCACTCTTTTAAAAGAAAAACCCACATCATTTGAACTTTCCAAGGAGTTGTATTAAATAACAAAATCCCCTAAATCCATGATTTAATTGTATTTCCACCCAGAGGTATTAAGAGAGGCAATTTTCTCTTCACATAAAAGGTAACCAGGGTTCTTCAAGTTCAAGTTCAATCCCAAGAAATTCCCCCAAGGAGTTTTTCTTCACGTATGTGGGATTTCATCAATGGATTCCTTCTATCCATTGAGTCCCAAGAACTTTCTCAAGTTACAAGCTCAAACATTTTTTTTTCTTTTTATTGGTTTCCTATTCAAATATGAGATTTTTAAAACATCATTTAGTTGTTTTGGTTATGAACAATGAAATTATGTTTCCTTCATGAGAAAGGTATTTCCATATAATTGATAATTAAGATTTTCCACAACACGATTAGTTATTGAAATATTGAGTACTATTAATGATTTTCCATCCCATGATCAGTTTTATTATTGTATTGTTCAATTGTATTAGTCTACTGGTGGGTTATAAATACCTAATACCTACGAAACTCATGCATATATAAGCTTATATGTCATTGAGAATTTCATATCATTTCATTCATGTATTGTTATTTTTAGAATATCATCACTTCACCATGTCATTTAATAGTTTATATATCATTTTATACTTTAAAATCAGTACCCAAATCGTACGTATCACAGTCCAGTAACGCTCAATAGTAGTTTTGGTGCATCCTCATCATTAGAGGACTAAATTCTTGTTATTTATTTCAATTTATCATTTATTTCAATTTAGTGTAGTTAGTTAGGGGTTTGTCCTATCAACTCCCCTATTAGAGGCTTTCAAACAGTCAGACAAGTTTTTAGTTTTTTGGATATTTTATCATTGTTTATATTGTTTCCATCAATATGTGTTATTCATATTTTTTGTTTCAACTACAACCTAATATGTTAATATTTTTTTCAATCTTCGTACCAGGTACCAGACCATGGGTAGGGTTGGGGTCCATTAATACTCTAGGCACCATCTTACGGCTAATAACTAGTCTCTAGTTGGTGAAAACATGGTATCAAATAACAAGGTTCAAGAGTCCTAGGGTTTTTAAAAGCTGCATTATGTAGAGTCTTGTTCATAGGTGTGAAACACACCACACTTATAGGAAAGGGTCTATACCATATTTTAGCAAAGTCTCGCTTTTTTCATTTATCATATCGTGCGATGTAGTATAAGGTCCATTAAATTTTTTCTTCTAACTCATCCTCTATCAATTTATAGAAAATTCCTCCAAGAAGGTGGAACAAAAGAATCACTACTGATCAGCTAACACCTACACTTGTTCAGGAAAACCCTCTAAATGTGTAGGCTTCCTATGCCAAATTTAGGGCTTCTTTTACAGTGTTATCATAATCTGTGGCTACCAAAAATAATCAGTTATCCCAACTAGGAGTGAATAATATGTCAAGCAGAATTTGGGATTTCACTGAAATTAACTACCCGATATTCTTTCAATGCAAATCCGAGGAGGATCCACGGGATTTTTTGGGTTGTGTTATGGGTGTTACTTCTATAAAAAGTCCTAACTTAGATTCTTACTAACTACAAGGAGTGGTCACGCCTTGTTTAAGTTATGAAAGAAGGATAGAGGCGTTGATATAGGTCCTCTAGAGATTGAGGAGTTTGCTACTACTTTTCTGGATAATTTTTTCCCGCTAGAATTAGAAGAACGTAAGGTGCAGCAGTTTATCAACTTGAAGTAGGGAAATATGAGTGTTAATGATTAATTATTAAAGTTTACAAAAGTAACAAGTTATGCTCCAAATATGGCTACTTATTTTTGGGCTCGAATGAGTAAGTTTAATTCTAGAGTTTAACACCATGTGGTGAAAAATTGCAGAACATTTATGTTGATGAAGGATATGGACTTATCTATATTTATGATTAATTCTCACCACATTTATAAAGAGAAGGTTAAGGAGAAGAAAAAAGAGAATAAGAGTGCCTGAACTGGAAGTTTTAATTTTTCTCAGTTGAGATTAGATGGTCGGAATCGTTCTAAGCCTTGCTAGAAGTCTTCATTCCCAGCCCCATAATCTGCCAGTGCTACAGAGCCTATGTTCAGGAAGGATACTCATGATAGAGCACAAGCTCTAAGTATTAAGGTAATATGAACAATGGTTTCACCTACCCATTCTGCAAGAGATATTATAGGAACTAGAAGGGTAAGTGTATGGCAATTAGTGATTTTAGTATTAGGTGTGGTAAGTCTGGTCACAGGATAATGAAGTGCTAAATGGTTTCACAGAGGGGTTGAAATGATGGTCCAAAGAATCATACAAACTCTACCGAAGTTCC
Organism: Capsicum chinense; assembly: GCA_026120095.1. Taxonomy (NCBI): domain Eukaryota; kingdom Viridiplantae; phylum Streptophyta; class Magnoliopsida; order Solanales; family Solanaceae; genus Capsicum; species Capsicum chinense. Next base: position 140,228,780 of record JAPEIP010000011.1, read on the forward strand.
AACAGGTCACCCTACATAGAAAGGTGCCTCTTCTAGTACAATAAGTCAACAATGTTAGAATCAACTTTATGTTATTTATGCTTGAAAAGATCAAAAAGTTTCTCCTGATGTGGTTATTGGAACTTTACAAGTCTTTTAGATTTATGTGCATGAACTATTAGATCCTGAAGCCCCACGCTCCTTCATTACTCCCTATATAGCAGTAGATTTTGGTGTTAGTCCAAAAATTCTTGTATAACACTTTATTGTGTATACCCCAGTCAGTAGTTCTATTACATCCATATGGGTAAATAGAAATTTCCCAGTCAAAATATCTTAGAAGGTTACCTTAGTTGATCTTATTGAATTAGATATGGTCGATTTTTATAACATTGTCATTATTGATAGGCTCTAATTTTTCTACTGCTCAAACAACTGTAGAGACAGAATAGTTTAGTTTCAATTTTTGAATGAGCTAGTCTTAGAATGGAAAGGTAGTACCTCAGTGCTTATAAACTAATTTATCTCTTTCCATAAGGCGATGACGGTGATTTCTAAAGGATAAATTTATCATCTCGTCTAAGTTAAGGACTTATGTTTTGAAATCCTGAGTTTTGAGTAAGTTCCAATAGTGAATGATTTCTAGAGGTGTTTCCTGAAGAACATTCAAGAGTCCCTCTCGAGCGGGAAATTAACTTCTAGATAAATCTCCTTTCAAATACCCAGCCTATTTCTATTTCACCTTACAAAATTGTTCAAACTGAACTTATGAAATTGGAAGAATAGTTGAAGGATATCCTTGATAAGGTTTTTATTAGGCTTAGCGTCTCTCTATGGGATGCTCTTATTCTTGTTGTGCATAAAAAAGACTATCCTCTCTGAATGTGCATCGACAATCGTTAGTTGAATAAAGTAATTAAAAACTTTAAGTATCCCATCCCTAGGATTGGTGATTTGTTCGACAACTTCAGGGTGAAAATTGCTTTTCTAAGATAGACCTCTATCCTATTATCATCCGCTTAGAGTCAGAAATTGTTACATTCCAAAAATAGCCTTCAAAACCCAGTATGGTCACTTTTAATATGTAGTTATGTATTTTGGACTGATGAATTCTTCTTCTGCTTTTGTGGACTTGATGAATAGGGTGTTCAAGTAGTACTTGGACAAAGTCTTCATAGATTACATTCTCATCTACTCTCTTATGCATGGTGAGAATCTAGACCATTTAAGGATTATTTTGTAGACTCTCGGAGAACATCAGTTATTTGCTAAGTTTAACATAAGCAAATTATGGTTGAACTAATTAGATTTCCTTGGTCATATTATTTCTAGTAAAGGCATTTGGGTTGATCCTCAAAAGATTAAAGCAGTGAGGAATTTGACTAGACCCATCTCTCAATCAAATATTAGTAGTTTCTTAGGTTTAGTTGGTTTCTATATAATGTTTGTTGAAGGATTTTATTCTATTGCCTCATCCATTTCTAGATTTATTCAGAAGATGATCAAGTTTCAGTTGTTCAATTCTTTCGAGAAGTGTTTTCAAGAGTTGAAGACTCAACTTACTCCTACTATAGTTTTGACAATACTAGAGTGTTCAGATTGTTTCATGATTAATTGAAATGCGTCTAGAGTATGTTTTAGTTGTGTGTTGATGTAGAGAGGCAAGGCTATATCATATGCCTCTGGATATCTCAAACCCATGATAAGAATAACTCGACTCATGACTTTGAGTTGGGAGCAAATTTTTTTGCCTTAAAGATTTTGAGGCATTACCTTTATGGAGTCCATATTAATTTGTTCACTGATATCAATAGTTTATAGTACGTGTTAACTGATAAAGATCTAAATCATTGTGATAAACGGTGGTTAATGTTGTTGAATAAATATAATTAGAGTTTCTAGTATCACCCGATCAAGGTCAATGTGATGCCCGACTTCCTTATCATACTATCTATGGGGAGTGTTGCTCATGTTGAGGATTAAAAGAATGAGTTTGTTCACAAGGTTCATCATCTTTCTAGGTTGGGTGTTTGGGTGGTTTATTTGGCCTATGGTAGTGTGTGGGTTCAGAATGTTTTGGAATTTTCTTTGGTTTCCTGAATAAAGGAAAAGCAAGATAGAGACCCCACTTTGCTTAAGTTGAAGAAGGTAGTTCAAGATCAGATGGTCAAGGTTATACCGTATCTTCTCACACTCCACGATGCAGCTGTCAATAAAATATGCAAGCAGGATATGATAGAGCTGACTAAGATAAACTAGCATGAAATTGGGCACCTTGTGCTGTGAACCCACTGTCAGTCTAAAAACGATGATCACCAGATGACTTTTGATATATATCACTAGCCGTACAATAAGAAAAAGAATTTTCCCACTTAGTCTTAGACCACTGCCTACCATCTCGACCACTATTCTGCTAGACACTACCGTACTGAGAAAATCTGAACTTTTAACTCTTCCTCTCTAATTTCTGCCTGTATCTTTTTCTCATCCTCCACTTATTAAATGTACTCCACCAGACTAGATATATCCATGGCATTTATTTAGCAAGTCGATCTAACAGACTTACATGAAGTACAAATAAAATCCCAAAGAAAACTTTCTCATCATAGCCGTCATGCTAAACACTAGCTCAAGATTATAGAGAGAAAATTGATGAAATTTCAGGGCATACTCCTTCAGACTCATGTTGCCCTATTTTAGATTCATAAACTTCTTAGCCTTAATCTCCATCAACTCTGTAGGAAAGAAGTGATCAGGAAAAGCACAAGAGAATTCATCCCACATAGCCATATTAGTATCATCTCTCTCAGCTATTCCCACATCCTATACCATTGATATTCCACATCCTTCAACTGATATGCGGCGCAATCTACACCCTCAAAGTAAGAAGCATGCATCACTCTTAATATCTTCTACATCTCATCAACAAACCCTTGAGAATCCTTCTCAACTTTAGAGCCAGTAAAGGTCAGGGGATTAAGCCTCAAGAACTAGCCAACTCTAATAACCTCAAAATATAGAGCCAAAGAACCGACATGATCAGGCTGACGAGATAGAGAATTCACTAATTGAGTCATCAGATTAATAGAACAATGGAAATAGGCATTTAATATGTCTCCTTGGGAAGTAGGGCATAGTCATCCTTAACCCGAGAAACCCGAGGATGACTGGTATTGACTGGTGGAACTCCACGAGGAACAATACAATCAGGAGCTGGGACCCTAGACCAGGTCAAACATTGTCCTCTGGTGGGACAGAAGCATTTCCACGAGCTTCAGATCTTTGGAAAGGCATGATCTGAAATGTGACCAAATAAAATTAGAGGAGTTTTCAAGACCTTAGACTCTATCTCTCGAAAATAGATCATGAGAAAGCTAAACATTACTAAATGCCTTGTAGACTCTCCCCTATGAGTGCGGCATGCTATATACTCATAAAAGTGACTCTACTTGACATGAATTTGTGGACACCCAATTGACCATAAATCTAGGATTTGTTACCAACTTGTCACGACCCAAAACAGTGCCTTGTTAAGATGGGTATCTCATATATGCTGAGGATCGGAGACCACCCCCTCTTGCCCAGCCAAATAAAACACGATATTGCTAACAATGGATAAGTTCTAAATATATAACAAGATAGGCAAAGTTCAAAACATATAACAAGATGGGCAACTATGAAAAGAATTTGAGAATTTCAACAACCTCTGAATCAACAATAATCCACAAAGCCGCTAAAGAGACCAAAATTAATCCAAGTCATTACAAGCCCATAGCAATAGCCATAAAAAATCCAATTGAGGAGGTCTAAGACATAAATGAAGACTTCAAAATTATATACCTTCCTGAGAATGGAAGCTCAACACTTCAAAGTTGACTGCTTACAACCCAGAAAATAATATCATTGTATAGGACAAGTATATTTTTCTCCATTCCCTGCATAGCGTGGGTACATAGCATTCGAAGACGGTTATTGGGGTTGATGCTAGTATTTAACTCAGGGAAGGGATAAAGTAATCGCAAGTTAAAACCATAGAAAATCCACATGAACACATTCTATATATATATACATATAAATATATATATATATATATATACATACATATATATATTACATACTAGGTTATAATAGTATACACGGGATATATGGGCCCCAACTCTCACCCCTTGGTCAGGCCATAGTGTATGTAGC